>JAMPIV010010813.1:0-541432 GCA_024509875.1 Oreohelix idahoensis | reverse complement strand
TGCTCTTACATAAAGAATAAAATATAATTATTCTCGACTTAAACCAAACTGGAACTAAATACACAACGTGTCACATGGCGTAAACATTATAGGTTTTACCACGCGGGGCGTGTATTCGCCGCTTTTATACAGTCCTCGCCACGTGGCTACAATCTTGCTATTGTTAATCTTATCTAAATTCCAGTGAAATAGCTGCTTCTCTATCCAGTTTCATGTATAAAACACTCTTACTAAATTTGCCCTTCTCTGAATGATATGGAATACTTGATACTAAACTCTTACATATGTGATTTGGTCTTAACACTAGTGAAATATATCCACACAATTATTATTTCCACTCAATTATATTTCAAGACTAAATCATAATGCCCTAAAAAAGACATTTCCTTTGGGAACACATCTAATCTATTTATTTCATTAAACATTAAAATAGCCACATCGATATAATTTCAGAATTATATAAAAAAACTAATTCTAATTTAAATTAAACTCACGTGTCATGTCTTTGTGTTCTTCTGTGTGGGTACACAGGGCGCCTCGCTGTGTTCTCTCTTGTCTGAACTGATACTTAAAAAGGGCCGCTGCTGGTTATCGCATTCTTTATATAGGCCCTATGGCGCATCATTCACTTACTGCGCTCTGGGCGTATTTAATCTTGCTACTTAAATATCACACGCGATTATCGCTTTAGGAATAGCGAAAACACAAATAAGACTCACAATTATCAAATATTACACACGACTACCACATATAACACATCACAACTAATTCTCAGGCTTTATTATGGCCTAAACTAATATATTTTAATGAAAACTTTTCACATCCTAGAATGCTTCGCGCACATCGAAAATAATCTGCCTAGAAACAGGTAGGAGGCGGGCGTCTCCTTTTCGGCCCCATCACATTATTTATTTCTCCGTCTCTCAATTTCTCCCAATTTAAACAATAATCTCTCTCTCTTATCTTTATCCAACTTTTTCTCTCTCTCCCAATCTATCCCGGTTTTAACAATATTCTCTCTCTCTCTTTGTCTTATTCTCTATTAGGTCACCAAGAGCTGACGCTCAGTGACAGTGGATCAAAGAAGAAGAAGAAGAAGAAGAATCTCTATCTCACTTGTTCTCTCTCTTTCCCAATTTCTCCCATTTTTAACAATGTTCCCTCTTTCTCTTTCGCTTTTTCTCTCTTTCCTAATTTCTTCCAGTTTTAACAATGTCAGTAGGGATTCATAAAAACTTCAGATATCCTTACTGTGCCTCTGAGATTATGCTGTTTCGGAACTCTAGCATAAACTATCACATAACTTTCCTTCTTCGACAATGCCCAAGGTGCCATAATTTAGCCGTAAACCATGACGTTACGAAACTATTATTAACTTCGTAACATAATTAACCCTTGCTAAACTCTGCAATCAGGTTTGCAATATAAGTGCTTAGTAGTTCTTTTGTGTGCTTTGATCCGGGATCTCCAAACAGTCAGGCATGCATAACTACCACTAATTAAAAGCCCCACTGGTTTATTTCTCAACACACCGTGATGTGACACATGCCAGATAAAACAATTCCCTTGTTTGAAAAGTGGCGAAGTTTGAAAAAGGTGCGCAATTCTTGGCACTGCACGGCGAGCTGTATGAACCTTAAGCAAAGCATAAACTGTTTGGAGATGTCAGAGACTTGAACCGACTACTACCTCTATTAGAATCATTAATGTGGAAGTCTGAGGACGAACGAGGAGGAAGAAGAAGAAACACAACAAAAAGTATACACATTTAAGGATATATCAGCAACAAGATTAAGAAGATTCCCTCTGTGTGTAAGCAAGAAGTTAACTAATTATGTCTGCTTACCCTAGACCGGGGATCCGGAAACGGTCTATCCCGTTCTACCGGTAGATATCAACGGGGTAATTTGGTAGATATTTAGATGACGGAAGAGGGAAACACATACAATTTTTACTGTAAGAAAATTCCGGGCTAGCCCTCTCCTACTGCCACTTAAAAGTGCGTTGATCCCAGGATTAATAGTACTTCTTCCACGTTCCTTGGGAAAATGCACGAGCCAGCTTACTAACAATTACTTTACTCATGAACTCCAAACGAGAGGAAGCCGATTTTCTTGTTCTCTTTGAAGTAAAATTGACACTGTGTAAAATATGACTTAGTTTAGATTGTCACCGCTCTGTAGATGGAAATAAAGGAAACAAATCTTCCGGCAGAGACAACAATCACTTATATACTGATTTATTTTCCAAATTCCAAATACTTTGAACCTGAATACAGACATGAATTTATCAAGGTAGATCTTTAGAAAACTTAGTATTTGTAGAGAAGATCCTCACAAATTTTGGGTTTCCAACTGATGCCGCACCGATTGACAGAGAGGTTAGAGTGCTGGTCTCTCGCGACACAGGTGCCGAAGTTCGATTCACGGTAACCACATGCACCAGTTTACCCAACTATAAATGGGTAACTGCATTTTCCCGAGTTAGGGAAGGAAAAGGCACAGAGGAAGAGAACTGATCACCGCATCTCTCAATGCTGAACCTAATATAGTAGAGTCTCTAACACTCCACTCCTCTATGGCAGTATCTTCTATGGGATTTACCTTTTACTGCTGCAGTAGACTGACAGAGTGAGGACAAAACATTTGGTATGAGATTTAGACTATTTAGGACGGGGAAAAAATGCTACAGATTTACAAATGAACAATACACCGGAAACATGCGTCGTTTCTTTTTTTTTTAACCCGTCACACTATCAGCGCAAACACAAAAAAAACCAACTGCAGAGAGTCCAGATAAGGCATAGAATAACGAATACAATAAAACAAAAATACAGCATATGTGATAGGCGACTCAGTAATACGTTTATTTATTTATTTAATACTTTATTTAATGAAATAAACCAGCGATGAGTTTAAACTAGTGCCAACGAAGCTTATGACAGGACCGGAAGGGCACCCATTTGCAGTTGGATACATTGCGGTAGTATTTTTTTTAAAGTATTTTTATTTTATTATTAATTATTTGTCCTCGTGTACGTTGTATCCTTTGCCATGTACTCTTAGCCTTTCTATATTTTTCCTCAGTGTTTTCTGTCTGTGAATGGCTGACGAAGGAGGAAAATCCGAAATATCCCATGTTTCCAGTGTATTCATCTTTCGTAAAATTGATTACCGCACCATTACAGGTTTTTAAACGTTCTTTTATCAGTTTTGCTGTAAGATTTGTTTAACATTGAGACAATGTTTACAGCACAATTACTTTCTCTACAACCAGAATCATACGGGGGCGGGGGGAAATGGCTGATTTCTGTTTCTTTCCTCATTTGTTTACCTGTTTCTGATTATCATTTATTTCCTCCTTGCCTGTTTTATGGCCTACCTATTTGCCTACCTACGTACTACCTGATTAATTACGTCATCGACAGCACACGTATTTATCTATTTAATAAGCAACTTATTATTTATTGTCCATCGCTCCATGAATCCACCGACCAATTTACCTATCTCCTTACATCCACATCTACACAAGTTTATGCGCTAACTCATATATATATACATATATAGCATGTAATGATGATCTGAATCTGGCGTTTATGGTATCCCATGTCTAAGTTCCACACCTGAGAAATTGCTTTGCAGTAGAGACGAATTAATTAACAACAATAATTTAACTTCAACCAGTATGTTTTCGTTTCTCTTAAACAATCAGCTGTACTAAAGTGCATCTTCCCTTAATGCTTCTAACCCTTTTACATTTCTCGTTCATGTTTAGAACACTTTATAAATAAGTGAGTCTGCCAAATTGATCAATTTTGTAGTCCTTCACTTTAAAAAGTGAATGTTTGTATATTTAATTGGTGGTTTTTATGTTGAAGTTTTTTTTATCATCCTTGAACTCAAGCAATAGAATATAAACATTTTTTTTAATTTTCGCCTGTATTTTTAAGGTGTGAGAAAGACGACTCACCTCAGGCACTACAACAAGCGCCTCTACTGTTTCCAATACTGAACACGGTGGGCCTCCAGACTGATTCTAAACAGTTATGATAACCAAGTTAATATCGTATGTCTTTTAAATGCGATTACACAATGACAGGTGTGATTTAACATGTATTACAATGAAAATGTCCTTGTGTACTTCCCGGGGTCTCTGAAGAAACACAGCAAAAAAAGAACTACTTCACCCTCAGACAATTCACGCATGGTAACTAATATTAGATTGTGAATGGACACCTCATCACGTACAACAAACTGCCTTGAAAACCACAACTGCAAGAATGTTTGGCGGAGGCTTCCTGCAAGTGAACCAGCTGCTTTGGTAGTTCTTTGCCCCATAAGGAGTGCAAAAGGGTGAATAATAACAAGAATTAAAATTGTTCCAAAAAAATAGACAGAAAAAAAATTAAACTGGTGGCAGCAATCATTCCTGCCAAACTCCACTGTTTATCGATCGCAAAGGAAAAACAAAATCGCTCACTGTTGTTAATGAAACATTCTCTACATTTATTATAGTATCCTTAAATAAAAATTAGAATGCTAATCAGTGATCAGGAGATGAGAATAAGCTGCTGGCGATGGATATGACACACTTGAGGAAACCTGTTGATAGCATTACAAGGCAGTCCTTGTTCTGGAACCCTCAGGGTAAGAGATTTTAAGGCAAACAGAAAAACACACGAGAAGAGAACTGGAGACATAAATTCAAGGGATGAGAAAGACAATGAAAAACCTTAAGCTGATGGCACGAGATAGGAGAACTTGGTTTAAGGTTGTCGAAGGCCTTGCTCTTTGGGCAGTTGAAGAGTGATCAATCAATCAATAAATCAATCAACGATCAGTAATATTTCTAGCCCATGTGATGGACGTCTTCAGTTTCCCATCGTGGATTGTCAAAAGCCAACCAGAACGTCCGAGTCATGGACGTAGACATGACACTCAGACTCCTCTCATCCTGGTGATGACAAGCTGTTGCTATGCACGTCTGGTCTGGGTTAAGTAGGGTAACCGGAAACATCTAAAGTTTTTGGAGATCACTCCGATTCTTTCGCTGTTGACCCAGAACATAAGTGCAATTTACGATTTACGTGCGCTTTCTGCATATTTGAGTGTGTATGTGTGTGTGTGTGTGTGTGTGTGCGTGCGTGCGTGCGTGCGTGTATGTGTGTGTGTGTGTGTGTGTGTGTGTTTCGTTACGTTTTTTGCTATTTATTTCACGAAGTCTGGCTATTTTTATTTTCACTAATGCTTGAATAAATTCTGTGCTTCAAATTTGAAGGTTTTAACAATTTCAGTGATGCGGAGATTAAAAAGGCAATAAAAAACTGCGATTTAAAAATCTTGCCTAACTGTTATTACTGTTGATACATTTATGCATCCGTCCATTCATATATCCATCCATTCAATCATCCTTATTTTAATCAATCAATCCAGATCCATATAGCCGCCAATCTCTATATTTTTCCTTCCCATCTACTTAACTATCTCCTTCTTTGTTCATTTTACTCTATCTATCTATCTATCTATCTATCTATCTATCTATCTATCTATCTATCTATCTATCTATCTATCTATCTATCTATCTATCTATCTATCTATCTATCTATCTATCTATCTATCTATCTGTCTGTCTGTCTGTCTGTCTGTCTGTCTGTCTGTCTGTCTGTCTGTCTGTCTGTCTGTCTGTCTGTCTGTCTGTCTATCTGTCTGTCTGTCTGTCTGTCTGTATGTCTGTCTGTCTGTCTGTCTGTCTATCAGTGTATATGTATGTGTGTTATATTACTTAACGCAACGTTCATATTAGCTGCTTATTATTGCAGGTAATAAGGTTTTAATTAGAAATACTTTCACAAATGTATTATCACATGGCAGTAGTGTATTATCACATGGTAGAAGTGTATTATTACAGGGCAGAAGTGTATTATTACAGGGCAGAAGTGTATTATTACAGGGCAGAAGTGCATTATTACAAGGCAGAAGTGTATTATTACAGGGCAGAAGTGTATTATTACAGGGCAGAAGTGTATTATTACAGGGCAGAAGTGCATTATTACAAGGCAGAAGTGTATTATTACAGGGCAGAAGTGTATTATTACAGGGCAGAAGTGTATTATTACAGGGCAGAAGTGTAAAACACAATAATGCCTATTTCTTTACCATAATAAAATAAAGTGTTCGTTAATCGTTCGTTCTTTATGTTTCTCTCCTTTCTTCCACTCTTCTTTTATCATATGGCAACTAATTAAGGATATCTTTGTTAAACGGTATGATTGTTATTTGTTATTACAGTATGTCATTTTCCATCTCCAGGCTCTCTCCCTCTCTCTCTCTCTCTCTCTCTCTCTCTCTCTCTCTCTGTGTGTAATGCCGAGAATTAAGTCCCTAAAAAGGATACACAGGAACACTGTCCGACGAAGCCAGGCAACGGTTTGCACCAGAGCAAGCGCATGTCCCGATATCATAATCGTCGTCTCGGGGGTTAAAATAACCTAGTTATCAAAGTTTACAAACGGCCGATCTCAGCCCCCTGTACGCTTTCTATAGCTAAATTTCAACGCGCGTAATCGAAATCACAGTAGACTTCATCTGTGAAAAGAGCTGATGTACAGGAAAGATAACTCAGTACGACAGCACGCTCAAATATTTTCTGTTAATCGCCGAGTTATCTCCACATTAATAAATGAAAGTTTGTTATCTCCATTACGACACCATTCATTACGTCAAGATAACTCTCCCTTGCATGTAAAAAATATATTTATACTTGCTGACGGCGATTCATATATTTACGATAACAAATATAAACATGGGTAGAGAAGATCATTATGTTTGTTGGACTCTGAAAGCCCAAGCAGAGAAATGAGGATTGTAGAGAACGCATGAATGATAGTGGATTTGTGCCTGATGATTTGTTGTTGTTGTTGTTGTTGTTGTTTTCTTCTACTATGTTGCTGTGATACCCTGTTCAACCTGAAATTTGGTTATAATTGGGGTATATAGGGTGTTATCGTCTTCACTGGTATCTCGTTCGTAGTCCTGGAGGTGACTGGTCCTGAAAAGGACCACTTGCTGGCTGTCTGGATTCCTCTTTGTCCGTTTGTGGTGCCGTGTCGCTCTCATGGTGTTTTTTATGTCCTGCCTCAACTATCTGGCTCGTTTAGTTTTGTGTGTTTCTACGCTACTAGTTTCTGTTGCTTTTGTCTTCTTGCTCTCCTGTATCTGTGACAGTGCTTTTTCAATTATCGTTGGTAGTAGCTGTTCTAGCGTTTCTGGCTGCTAATGCTCTGTCTTGATTGAGTAACATTTGCTGTACGATGTCGATTTTCATTTTGTCTTTCGTTTCTTTGTTTTGTTCTCTAGTTTTTGTAAGGATATCCTCAACGATCCTTCTCTCTGATTCAATTCTTTTGAGTATTTGTTCGTTCTCTGCCTTTAGCTCTGTGAGTTTGGCGATGTCAACTTCTATCTCGTGTTTGATGGTTGTTTCAATTCTTTTGAGTATTTGTTCGTTCTCTGCCTTTAGCTCTGTGAGTTTGGCGATGTCAACTTCTATCTCGTGTTTGATGGATTTTGTTTCCTGTAGCATTGCCTGGGCGCTCTGTAACATTTCTCTGGCGCTCTGCATATCTATTATGTCTTCACCGCTGTCCTTGTCGTCTACGGGATCCTGCTTGTTTCTGCTTTCGTTCTGCTGTTTCCTTTTCATTTCGTTGATTTCAGCGGTCAGCTTGTGTAGCTGTCTGATGCGTGATGCCATATGATGATGGATGGCATCCGCATGTCTGGTTTTGTGTAGTGTGTAGATGTGTTCAGTCAAAACAATGTTCATGCAACAATAACAGGGCAATCCACATAGGACGTCAGTAAACTCACGACGTATAAAGTCAATGAGTCTTGAAACAGCCGTTGACGTTTTTCTTCATTATTTATTGTGGACGCCACAGTGACAAAATGGTTACGCAAATGTGTAGGCACATCAAACAGTCATTATCACAGCAACATTCAATACAGCAATAAACGGTAGACAGCATTACAATGATGAGTCAGATGCATGTTATATTTCATAGTGCTGTAAATGTAGTCAGGTGAACAACTTCATCCTTTTCTATAACAGCCAGGAGATAACCAGATGTATGAGATCAGTTCACTCTCCTTAGTTTGACTTCAGCAAGACAGACACGTCTGCCGAAGTATAAATAATGTCCTCAAGAATATCCTCTAGATAATAAAGGTTTTCTAAACCTAGTTCATTTAACAAAGTAGCAAGTAATGGTCCTTGGTACATGCATCAACCGATGCAGTACAATGCAGCGACCTGTGAGCTGGGAAAGAACATCTCGTGACGACGACTTTCGGAGACAGGCTATGAATCGAAATCGCTCACGACCCAAAATCGATAGAGTTAATGAAAAAAAAGTCAATTTACCTTGCTTTCATGAAATACACAGAAATATCACGCCTCCCGACATGTGGGAAAACACTAGAGGTATTATCTCGACTAAACGAAATATCCATAAGAGGACTACACATCCCTGACAGAACAAAAAAAAGCGGAGATCCCCTCTTCAACGAGGCATCTCTTTCGCCATTCCAAATCGCTCACTCCCACTAGTGGTGGGCGGAAAACCGATCGACCAAACAACAAGACAAGTCATGCGCAGTCCAGCGCAAAAATGACCACAGCTCAAAAGTTAACTGCATTCGATACCAACGCGAGAAGACAAATGCTTACCGAGAAAAGTGACTATAAATTTCAAGCAGTTGTTGCCCTTGCGTTATAAAACAGACACTGAAATAAAACGATGTTGCGAGAATTTATCACGCAACATATCACCACCTCCTCCCGATAAAAAAAAAAATGTGGAACATATTTTTTTTTCAATATCAAAGAGCAAGCGATAAGCGGCTCAAAACGCACGAATTATGCGCTGATAATTAATTAAATTGCCAAACAATAGGCTAATTATAGAGTGTCTGGTGAGGATATACCTCAACAGAAAAATAAATATGTCTCAAAAAATATTCACATCGGGGAGGTGTCACCAACACACATCACGTTAGCATGTAAACACAATATACGTATGCAAGTTACTATAATCATCATTAAACAGCATACTCTAATATTGTCTTTAAAAATGGATGTACAAATCTGATAGGAAAATTTAAATAGTACATTCTTTGACATGTAATGACATAAGTACATAGTAAAGTTAAACTACATGACGATCCAGGACATATGCTCTGGTATTCCGAGGGTAAGTACACAATCTAGAACTCGTAAGGTAAGTCCTCAGCTCAACAATGACATTCTGAGAAAGTACAAGCAATATAATGCTAATTAATAACTAATATGCTTCATAAGGTACAATACATTATTAATAATTGTGGCTGTTTAGTAAACTAACGGCCCTTATATTAACTACTCAGTCCTCCTCTATCATTTTAAAAAACGAACAGAAGAAGATGACAACAAAGCACGATAGTGTGTACATATAAAGTAAGTACAGATGTGCTAATCTATTGTAGAAATATAGGTGTGTTATGACTCTGTAATATATAGAAATATAGGACAGAAGTATTAGTTGGAGTCATGTGGGCATCTAGACAAAATGTCAGCCATCACATTATCCGCACCACGGATAGCTCGTACCGTGAAGTGAAAAGGTTGAAGAGCTATAGCATATCGAGTGGATCTCGAACTCTTCAAATTCTTAGTCTGAATAGCTGTAAGAGCTTTCTGATCAGTCTCTAGAATGAAATGTGCGCCCAGGAGGAATCTTTGTAGCTTTAGAATTGACCAAACATCGCTAACAACTCACGGTCTAAAACCGAGTAGTTCCTCTCTGCCGCATTTAGTTTTCTAGAAATGTACATAACAGGATGCAGAGTATTTGCATATTCTTGCATCAGTGCTGCTCCAATCCCAGTGGATGAAGCATCACTCCGAAGAACAAAGTCCTATCAAGAGTAGGTAATCTTAAGATGGGAGGAGAAGAAAATATATTCTTGATTTGGTCTAGTGAAGATTGGCATTCTTCAGACCAACGGACCAGATTAGGCGAACCTTTCTTCAACAATGTTGAGAGAGGTGCCATGATCGAAGATAAATTTGGAATAAATCTCCCATAAAATTGAATTAAACCTAAGAGACTCCTAACTTGTTTCTTCGTTTTAGGAACAGAGATGTTCAGTATTTTGGAAGTATTGTGGTCTTCTGTCTTCAAGAGACCATGACCAACACGATGACCCAGGAAAGAGATTTCACCAAAACCAACAAAAGCTTTAGAAGGTTTTGCTGTCAAATTATTCTCACGTAGAGTGGACAGTAAGTCATATAACCCTAAATAGTGATCTTCCCAGGTATCACTGAAGAGACAGATGTCATCTAAGTATGCGATGACATCCGAACGATGTGACAGAATTCGACGCATCATGCGAACGAAAGTGGCAGGGGCGTTCATGAGACCAAAAGGCATAACATTCCATTGAAATAGACCCCTAGGTGTAGAAAAAGCAGTAAGAGGTTTGGCATGCTCTGCTAAAGGCACTTGCCAATAACCTTTAGACAAGTCAAGTTTAGTGAAGAATCTAGAATTAGAAAGTCTAATCAGTAGATCTTCTAACAAAGGCATCGGTTCAGCGTCGAACTTTGTGACCTGATTCAATTTGCGATAATCAACGCAAATTCGTATGTTCTTATCCTTCTTCCGGACAATAACCATGGAAGAAGAATATGGTGAAGTCGATGGTTCAATTATATTTAATTGAATCATTTCATCCAATTCCTTTTCCACTTGCGACTGAAAGTGTATAGGAATAGGATACGGCCTAACCCTAATTGGATTATTGTCGGTAAGAATTATGTCATGTTCTATGACATCTGTGTGTCCAGGAATGTCAGTGAGAACATCCTGAAATGTTTGTAACATCGACGAGACTTGTCGATGTTCGTCACCAGAAAGATTAGGAGAAACAGAAACGTTTTTCCAAGATTCCGTGGAATGTAATGGAACCACTGGAAGGGGAAGGTTGACATCAGAGAAGGTAGCTTCCTCATCCTGAATGACAGACAGGGATGAATAATGACCGTGAGGTGCAGGAGCATCATCCGTTGCCTGGAAAATAGGCAGCAAATAGTCCGGACGTTCGTGAAATTCCGAAAGCATGTTTATGTGGAAAGTTTTATGCTTTCCATCAATATCGACCACATAGTCAACATCGGAAATCCGAGAGACTATTGCATACGGACCTTTCCATGCAATAAGAAGTCTATTTTCCCTACTGGGGAGTAGGACGAATGCTTTGTCACCTGGACAAAGTTGTCGTAGACATCTATTCTTGTTAGCAAACTGCCTTGCCTTCTCTTTAGCAATTTCTGATGAAGCAGTTGCTAGCTTACATGCCTCAATGATCTTTTGTCTAAGAGCAATGACATACTCATATGAGGATTGAGTTTCATCGCTAATATCATCGGCAGTGATGAGATCGTGTAATAAAGACATAGGGCCGCGTGGACGCGCGCCAAAGACAAGTTCGAAGGGAGAAAATCCTGTGTGTTCATTAGGGACTTCTCTATAGGCAAAGAGAGCCGCGGGTAAAACCCTGTCCCAATCTTGAGGATGATCTTCAGTTATCTTACCAAGCAAAGTCTTGAGCGTTCTATTCAGACGCTCAACTAACCCATTAGACATAGGATGGTAGATACTACTGAGAGATCGTTCAATATGTAAGGTAGACATTACCTGTGACATAGTGTCAGATATGAGTTGAGTGCCATGGTCTGACAATATTTCTCTGGGGAACCCCAAGCGAGAAAATATCAAACCAAAGAGCATCTGCGATATCTGTAGTAGATATGCTCTTAAGAGGAATAGCCTCTGGCCAACGTGTGCACATATCGACACATGTAAGGATAAACTGATGTCCTCTGGCCGACTTGACCTTAAAAGGGCCAATAATATCTATGGCCATTTTCTGAAACGGCCGAATAGGAATGTCAGCAGCCTGGATAGGCGCAGCATGTCGTGGTCCTCTAGATTTGACCTCCTGACATACCTTGCATGATCGGCAGTAAATACGAATGTCCTTATTGACAAAAGGCCAAAAGAAAGCCGCAAGGACTCTCGACTTCGTACGGGCAAAACCCATATGTCCAGCACATTGCGAGTCATGAGCATGTTGTAATATTTGGACTCTCATGCTCTTGGGAACAAGAATTTGCGAATGTGCCGACGTAGTCGAATCTTGTACCATACGTACAAGTACGCCGTTTCTCATTGCAATCCAAGATTTTCTATTTGTATCCTGATTCGGATCACCTTTCTTCGCAAGAACGAAGAATTTTTTTAAAGAAGGATCTTCTTCTTGCAATTTTATGAAAGAGTCACGAGTAATTACTAAGTGACTATCTTGGTTATCAACTTCATTATCACTATTCAGTGAAGTTTCGGGTGTTTGTAGAGCTTGTGCTCTTGTAACTACTGCATTTGTAGCTTGCATGTTATTATCTTCCCAAGCAGCAATCTGCTGTGGGGTACACTCCCTAACTCCGTGAATACGACCAATAATAAGGTCCGCAATAGGATTAGGGAAGAGACAAGCATGCACATCTCCAGTAAAGAAAGGAGTGGCAATGCGAATTACAGCAGTAGGATATTTTTCTAGAGTGCCGCCAAATGTGACACATTTAATAACCCTTCCTGTAGCACAAGATGGATCTACAAGCGATTGTCTAACACCAATAGTGGTGCATCCGGAATCGAAAAGTAGTGAGACCGGAGTATCATTAACAAGACCCTTATGTAGAATTAAAGAACCCCTCCCGTCATGCGCAACAGCAGCAGGAAGAGCGGGAAGTGGGTGACCACAACTCAAAGTAGTTATGGTACCCGGTTCGAATAAAGTACTGCATTGGGGGCATTTGTTTGCTCTTTCAAAGTCAAAAGCAGAACTAGTGACAGCGTCAAAGTTTTTACTATCAACAACATGATTACAGGCTCCCTCAGTTTCCTGTTGTACAGCATTAGCCTGCTGATATCTCTTTTTTTTGTGTTGAGATCTACCCCGACTATTATTACCTCTGAAGTTATCAGAGTTATTATTATCTCTGCAGTTATTATTGTCTCTATTGTAATTGTTATACTGGTTCGAATTCCAGTTTCCACGATTACTATCATGTTCACATTGATGCGAACATCTATTTGTTTGGTTCTGAGGTCTTCGGCAGGAATAACCTCTATTACCATATCCTCTTTTGAAATGCTTATAATTATTAGGGTGATAGTAACGACCACTATCAGGTTGTCTCCAATTCTTCGAAGAAGAATCACCATGAAATTGGTTTCCATGATTTTGACAGAAATTACCGCTGCCCTTTCTATCAAAATTTTGTTGGGATCTACGAGCAAAGTTTTGACCATACGGAGCTGCCGAAGCAACTGGTAAACCTTCTTTCACCTTAGAGTTACCCATGGTTATGTGTGGGTGCGCAGTTACGTATTGGCAACAGAAATCTTCCATTTCTTTTATTGTTTTAGGTTTACGTTCATGAAGGAAAGCAAGGAAAGACTCATTGACAGACGACATGACTTTGTCTCTAAGTATTAAGTCCATAAGTCCTTCATAAGTTTTTTCCGTCTTAGATAGTTCAACCCATCGTGAGAAAGTAATGCGTATTCTTGCAATAAACTCGGAGAATTCAACTCCATTTTCAGGTAACATGTTTTTAAATTGTAGACGATAGCCGTCTTCGTTAAGCTGATATTTCTTTAACAAAGCGGCCCTGACAACCTCATAATTGCTCTTGTCAGGTTCATCCACCATATTTAATATACTTAGAGCTTTACCTGTCAGTATCCCTGATAACTGATAAACATATTTTGCTTTGTCTATGTTATGAGCTGTACATGCTTGTTCAAATCTGTCCAGATAGAACATTATGTCATCACTGGAAGGACTAAATGTTGGTAACTTAATCTTAAAAGTATCATTATTAGCCTTCCCAGAAGATGAACCCTTGTTTGAATCATTACCATTACTCATGCTCGTCAATTTCAATTTCTCCAACTCTAAAGCTAAGAGTTTTTCTTCATGTTCCATTTTTGCTTTCCTCTCATCAGACTCTCTTTGTAACTTCCTTTCTTCAGCTTGAGCCTGCATTTGAAGTCTTTCATTTTCAGCTTCTTTTTCAAGTCTTTTATTTTCAGCTTCTTTTTCAAGTCTTTTATTTTCAGCTTCTTTTTCAAGTCTTTTATTCTCAGCTTCTTTTTCAAGTCTTTTATTCTCAGCCTCTAGCTGTAGCTTTCTTTCCTCAGCTTCTGATTCCCTTTTTTGTTTTTTCCATTTCCATTTGGAATCTCTTTTCATCCACCTGCATCTGCAGTTTCTTTTGTTCAGCTTCCATATGCAGTTTCTTTTGTTCAGCTTCCATTGCTTTATCATATCGAGCAGTTGCAAATTCTTCTAACTTATCACCAGTCTTCCCAAGCAATTTACCCTGCTCAATAAAGTGCTCAAATGTAGACATGTTGTCTAACATATGAGTCCAAAACCTGAAATAATTAACTAATTTATTTCAAACCTAAGTGTAACAAGTCTTAATTAAGCACTTGTATATTCACATCACATTATATTATCCCAGTCTCTGTGGGAAACAAGTCTCCAATCAAAGAACTTGTATATGAAATATCAACAATCAATTCTTGATCATAAGTGCACTTCTCATTCAATAGTGCACGACACTATTCATCATTCATTTATCATCAGTATAGTAGTAACAGTGCATTAGCATAGCCCATTAACTAATTACTATAACTGTAAACAATGACTATGTAAACACATGCAGAATGTAAACATTGAAAATGTAAACAATACAAACAATGTAAACAATAACAATGTAAACAATAACAAAGATCAGCAACAATACAAAAACTTTCGCAGAAATCAACTAAAAATAAAGCAGAAATTAATGAAATATCACAAAAAATGTGACGATATCTGCGATAGAATTAAACAAAATACATGACACCACAGTGTATAAACAAAAATGTTGTATGAAACTAAATTATAGACAAGAGTAGGCTAACAAATACAAACAAATCACAACAAAACTAAAGAATGTGAAATAATAACGAAAACAATATTAAAACATGTCATCACAGCTAACATAAATAGCAACAGAAGTCGCTTAGCAAATTCCAGTATCGGAAATTTGCAAACCCTACAGAAAACGCTCACAATAGACGACCTCTATGACGTGGCATAATCTAACGGAGACACCACCCAACCGAGAACCCGCTGAAATATAAACATATAAATATACAAATAACATATAGACATATAACATATAGAATGAGATGATACACAGAAGACTCAGCAGAAGTATAAGGGCACAGTTTACATACAAACAGGCCACTTAACTTAAAGGCTTCCAATCGTAGAACAGCAGAAAAACGGATGTCAATCAACGTCCTAAAGAGCGAAGCTCCAACGATGATGGCACATCTGAACTGCTTCCACTGCTAACACGATGGTACAAGAGCTTCTGAAATACTGTGTGTTGAGTTGTTTCGGCACTTGACCTTCTAATCCAAAAGTAAGTTGATGGAAATCGGTACTTGGCCTTCTTCAGAAAACAACCCGTTTCAACCGGCACTTGACCTTCTCAAAAAACGACAGCACTGGAACCTTGACAGCAGCAACTTGCTTGACTTGCATAAAAGATAACAGCAGTCCGAGTTATCCGGCAACATGTAACAACGCCGGGTACTGTCAAATTCTTGTTTCCGTCAAAAAGTTGAAATTTTGACTTTTACCGGGCAACGCCGAGTACTTTGAAAATTTTGAAGATGTTGACTGTATTGAAGAATGTTAATTTCTTGAAGGATGCTGATGAATTCTTGTTGAAAATGAAGTGGGTAAGGGACCCCGTGTTTGCTAGTACCAGAATCAAACCAGCTTATGGCCACCAAATGATGCGTGATGCCATATGATGATGGATGGCATCCGCATGTCTGGTTTTGTGTAGTGTGTAGATGTGTTCAGTCAAAACAATGTTCATGCAACAATAACAGGGCAATCCACATAGGACGTCAGTAAACTCACGACGTATAAAGTCAATGAGTCTTGAAACAGCCGTTGACGTTTTTCTTCATTATTTATTGTGGACGCCACAGTGACAAAATGGTTACGCAAATGTGTAGGCACATCAAACAGTCATTATCACAGCAACATTCAATACAGCAATAAACGGTAGACAGCATTACAATGATGAGTCAGATGCATGTTATATTTCATAGTGCTGTAAATGTAGTCAGGTGAACAGCTTCATCCTTTTCTATAACAGCCAGGAGATAACCAGATGTATGAGATCAGTTCACTCTCCTTAGTTTGACTTCAGCAAGACAGACACGTCTGCCGAAGTATAAATAATGTCCTCAAGAATATCCTCTAGATAATAAAGGTTTTCTAAACCTAGTTCATTTAACAAAGTAGCAAGTAATGGTCCTTGGTACATGCATCAACCGATGCAGTACAATGCAGCGACCTGTGAGCTGGGAAAGAACATCTCGTGACGACGACTTTCGGAGACAGGCTATGAATCGAAATCGCTCACGACCCAAAATCGATAGAGTTAATGAAAAAAAGTCAATTTACCATGCTTTCATGAAATACACAGAAATATCACGCCTCCCGACATGTGGGAAAACACTAGAGGTATTATCTCGACTAAACGAAATATCCATAAGAGGACTACACATCCCTGACAGAACAAAAAAAAGCGGAGATCCCCTCTTCAACGAGGCATCTCTTTCGCCATTCCAAATCGCTCACTCCCACTAGTGGTGGGCGGAAACCGATCGACCAAACAACAAGACAAGTCATGCGCAATCCAGCGCAAAAATGACCACAGCTCAAAAGTTAACTGCATTCGATACCAACGCGAGAAGACAAATGCTTACCGAGAAAAGTGACTATAAATTTCAAGCAGTTGTTGCCCTTGCGTTATAAAACAGACACTGAAATAAAACGATGTTTTTCTGTAGCATCCGCATTCACTCTGTGTTTGGCCTCTTTGAAGGGTATGTTTTTAGACACGGCCTCCTTCAAGATGCTCTCAGTTTCCTGGAACACAGGGCATCCTCTGTACCTTGCCCCGTGGTTTCCGTGGCAGTTTGCACAGATACGGTTTTCGTTAGTTTCTTTGTAGTTGCGGTCCTCCTTTGCCCTGGGGCAGTCGCCATATTGGTGACTACCGGCACAATACCGGCAAACTGCATCTCTCCTGCACGTCTTTTTTGTGTGCGAGAACTGCTGGCAGTTGGAGCACTGCATCACCGGAGGGATATAGGCTTCTGTCTTTTTGGTTGTGGTTTCGAGCGTCAGTCTCTCGGGTCTTGTCGATCCTTCTACCGTGACTATTATCAGATTGGTATCTTTCTTGGCCCAGGTTTTTAGCCTTTCGACCTGCGTGATTTTAAGATTTGTGTTTTCAGCTTGAAGGCGTCTGTGGACGTCGCCTTCGGAACATCTTGTATCCACCCCTCTGATGACCAACTTCTTTGTTGTCTTGTACTTTTCCACCACCACTTTTATTTGGTGGGGCAACTGGATTTCCTTTGGACCGGATTCCAGTTCGATCATCAGCGAGGTTGTTTTGTCTGTGTTGTTGAGAGAAAGCACTACTCCCTTTTCGTGCCTCCCTACTTTGGCGATACCTCTCCGTCCAGTTATCACCTCGAGGATGTTGATCACTTTGTTGTCGGGTAGGGCCCTGAGTGAGACCTTACTTCCTGACGTCTGGGTGATCTTAACAATCCTCTCCTGTATCGTTTCTGAGTTGCTTGTATTTTTAGTGTTTGGTCTTTGTTTCCTTCTACAGGCTTGGTTCGAATCTTGTTCTTGGTTATTCGGTGTGATATCTTGCGTCTGAGCCTTTGAGTTGTCAGCTGTTTTTTTTCCTCAGGATCAGGAATGGTAGCTTGCTTCTCAGTGGTTTCGATGTCCAGCACGTCTGGAGCTACTTCTACTGTTGCTTCTTGAAGAGCGAGCCTAAGGGACTCGTCTCCGTCTTCAAGTCTTCGAAGTGCATCTAAAATGGTCTCTGCGACATCTTCCTCTTGTACCTGTCTGTGTTGAGGATCTGCCTCTATCACTTCCTTCATAGTGCTTGCAGGTGGGTCGGCTGTCATCTCGGCATCGTGCGGCTTCTCTGTCATAGACCGGGTTACTGCTGACGAGTCGGGTGGGTGCAGCCTGGATAGAAGCGCTTGTTTTCTTTTCTCCAGCTGTCGTAACGCTCTACATATTTCTTTATGTTCTGGGTCTTCTTTATCTAGGCAAGGGGTCGGGCCACTCTGACTCTCAGTCGGGTCGACGCATGTCACAGCTAACTCAGTCGTGTCCGGAGTTATAGAAGGGCCGGTCCCGGCACGAGTACTTGGGGCAGTCTTGCTCTCTGGCTGTCTGTCATTGTTGATTGTGATATTGCGATTACCCTGGCTGTTCTGCGCTGGTGGGCTGGTGTAGACCTTCCTCTTTTTAGCGTGTGGCCTATGTCTGGGCATTTTGACGATAACGCGATCTTATCTCGAGTAGTGGCGTCCTGAAAAGGACGTTGGTGTCTTGTCACGATTGAACCTTGAACGATGAACGAAACGAACGATGGTTATATGTTGTTGGCCTGATGATTTGGAACAAAAAGGCATCATTTATTCCGAGACAGATTGCGTTATGCAAATACATTATTCTGTTTTCTGTGCCGCGTCTGAATCTTTGCTGCCTGTTGTTTGTTCCTTTCATGATTCTTGCTAAACCTGTGTGATTAAATTAAGTGCACGTTTTTTTTTTTAAAATAAGTACTCAGGAACCCAGCAGTAAATGGGTACCTAATTCTGCTCTTGAGTTAGAGACAGCGAGGAAAAGAACTGGTCGCCACAACTCATAAAAAATTGGACCCAGTATAGTGAAGTCTATAACACTTAACTCCCATTTGGCAGTATCTATTATTGAAATACCTACGCAGGAACCAAGACGATGTCCATACGTTCCAGCAAAGCAAACCTGTGGGTACCTAAATTCTTTTCAAAGAGGCAGATGGACTGAGTTAGAAACCAAGATGCATCCTGCTCGAGTCTACCCAGCTGTAAAAATGGGTAAGTAACTTGGTTCTTGAGTTAGGGATAGCAAAGGCAGCGAGCAAGGGAACAGGTCCCCCAAGTCATAAAGCTGAGACCTAAGGTAGGTGAAGTCTCTAACATATCATCCCCTACGGCATTATCTGCTATGGAACTACGTTTACCTGTATGGCAATGAACACTTTCTTTTATCCAATGAACAGGTAGAGTTTTTTTGTTATCAAGGCTCATTTTGACAACGTATGTGTTTCTTTAACCTATGTCTTTACTTAGCACGCACTTACGTCTTTCTGCTTGAGCTCAGCACCCCCTGACCAGGTCAGACGTCGTGGGTCATCATGTGAACTTTTATTTCATTGTTATTTGTTTGTTTGTTCTGGTTTTCTTGTTTGTGACGTTTTCAACTTTTTATTTAACCTGAACAACCGTCTACTTCACCGTGGCTAGTTTGTTTACTGCTTGTGATTTATCTTTAACTGGTACAAATGTGGCACATTCTTCTTAGAAGCGTCACCTGGCGTGTCCGATTGGTAATTGTCGGATTTCCTCCTGCATAAACCTTACATGACAGAAAATAAAGGTAGTGGTTTTATATAGCACTACAACACTTGAATATATTATTCAGTCAGTTTAAACGTTTTAAGTAGCATGATAAGTTCATCAATGTGAAACTAATGACAAGAACGCGACAAGCGCTTGTGAAACAAAACATGAGAAGAAGATGCTGGAAATGGATAGGACACATATAGAGAAAACCTATTGATAGTATACCAGACAATCCCTGTTCTGGAATACCAAGGGTAAGAGAGATAGAGAAATACCAAAAAAAACACGGAAAAAGAACTGGAGACACAAATGAAGGGGATGAAGCAGACGTGGAAAGAACATTAAGCAGATGGCACGTGACAGGATGACGTGTTACATGCATGTTGACGGCCTATGCTCCATGGGGAGATGAAAGGTAAAACAGTTTAAACTGTTGTATATGCGTTACGAGATATGTTCCCATTAATGTATATTTATTGTACATGCGCTACGAGATATGTTCTCATAAATGTATATTTATTGTATATGCGCTACGAGATATGTTCTCATAAATGTATATTTATTGTATATGCGCTACGAGATATGTTCTCATAAATGTATATTTATTGTATATGCGCTACGAGATATGTTCTCATAAATGTATATTTATTGTATATGCGCTACGAGATATGTTCTCATAAATGTATATTTATTGTATATGCGCTACGAGATATGTTCTCATAAATGTATATTTATTATATATGCGCTACGGGATATGTTCTCATAAATGTATATTTATTGTATATGCGTTACGAGATATGTTCTCATAAATGTATATTTATTGTATATGCGCTACGAGATATGTTCTCATAAATGTATATTTATTGTATATGCGCTACGAGATATGTTCTCATAAATGTATATTTATTGTATATGCGCTACGAGATATGTTCTCATAAATGTATATTTATTGTATATGCGCTACGAGATATGTTCTCATAAATGTATATTTATTGTATATACGTTACGAGATATGTTCTCATAAATGTATATTTATTGTATATGCGCTACGAGATACGTTCTCATAAATGTATATTTATTGTATATGCGCTACGAGATATGTTCTCATAAATGTATATTTATTGTAAAGGCACTACGAGATATGTACTCATAAATGTTGTGGTGAAGTGGGATGTTATAAATATTTATAGGGGACTTAGTGTACTGACTGAGATCAGCTGTGAAGGTATATATATATATCTAATAAGAGTAGTGTATTATATATAACCTTACTTGCTGCCACATATGTATACCTCAGTCAGAATTATTCTGGAATAGTGTGATGACTACGTTATATGTCTAGGGTATGTGTATGATGAAGTGTAAGTCAAAACAACAACAGACAGATAAACAATTTAATTTATTCCACTACACTTGACAATACTGTGACACTCACATACATAAAACACTCTACAAGGATATCTTAAAGGAGTCACTGATAACTTTTCAAATAACAATATGTATTCAGTGCTGTCATGAATGAATATGTGTCCTGATTCAAATACAAAGGAACCAGGAGTCACAATCAATTTTAATTACAAGTTATAAGTACAGAATTTATTAATATGAATCTTGTAGTGACATCTATTTTTAATAGTATCCTATGTGTGTTAGTTGTGTAGTAGTAATATGAGGTAATACTGGTTTTGTTTTGTTCAAGCTCTGTTGGTATTTGTCATCATGACTTCAATAGTTTGTCTTTATTGGAACTAGTATTGGAGATGTTCTCAGTTCCTGATATTAAAACAATTAAATTCCCCTCTTGATTATATTTTACACTGTCATTTTAAGATGGGGGTACATAATGTTGAGCTCAGCTGGCCACATCAGCTTATCTTGCGTGATGGCGGCAGGAAAAGACTCCTCTGCTCGATTTCTCCCCTGGGCTCTGGAGACACCTCACTGATAGCTAAATGGACCAAGGAGTATGCTGTCCGACTCTGGATTCAGCAAAGCTCTGACCAGGTGCTGCTCAATAACGTTAAGACCACAGTCCCTGAAAACAAGAAGGATGTACCTTCTACTTCATAACTAATTGATACTCTAGTTCTACACTGAGCACAATACATCACAAACATTGAGTTCAGAGCGTTAGGCCAACTGTCAGCTTCATCTGAAATACTTTATACCAGTATTAACCTCCTTAATGGTTACTACGCCTCTGCACTTCCAGCATTATTTCTGTCTAATCAATAATCTAGGTGTCTGTGTACTGTTTGGCCATTCCATGCAGTTTTACTTTCCTCCGACACCTTCTGTTCAGGCTGGAGCATTATAGGCTTTTCCTCATGTTTGCTACTGAACTACACATATATACAGGCATAAATTAACAATTTTTACATTCAATTTTCATTAAAAGATATTGAATATTTCAAACCTACCACAATTCATGGAAATACACAGATACGTTGACTAGCAATGAATTCTGGCACAAATACTGGCACAAATTCCCATCTGCTTATGTTCCAGGCTTTTATTTAGCAAAAATATGAGCTGGCTTCAACGCACTGTTGCTTCATCAAGCTTATTTGAACTAGTGGTCTCGAACTAACGCTCCTAAGTGATTATATCAGCGAGTCTGGCCAATGGAGCCACGTTTCGACAAGTGTTTGAAAAAAATTTTACCTTCCTACGTCTCCCCTAACAACCAAGGATAGCATTTATAGTCCGACTAATCGTGTTTAGCCTTACATATCATTCCAGCCAATCAGTTCAAATGTAACTTGTGGCCCATTTCCCGTACAATGGTGGTTTAAAAAATCTACCACTGAGCGATTCTGATTTTGGGTGTTGTCTGACAGCACCATCATTTTATTTTGGCTATAACTTGTTAATTCCTAGACTATTTGCATAACACTTAACATATTCTTTGTCATCAAGCCCTAAGGAACCCAAATATACAAATTTAAAAGAGCTAAGTGGCTGCGTTCAAAATATGCAATTTCTTCTACCTCCTGTTTCGAAGATGTGCTGTCTGGGTACTGTAATGTTTCAAACGTAAACCCATCTAATGTCATCTTTTCTAATAAGCGTTTTCCAGGTTTTTTAAAACCTAACTCTGGGAAGGGTAGTGAATTTTATCACTGTCGATTTGAAATAAAGTTAGTGCATGTGGCCTTACACGCGTGATGGCAGCAATTGTGTATCGCGCGACGCGTGTTTAGTGTTGCACGTGTTCGGCTTTCTGCCTCTCCCTTCTCTCTATCCTTTAGTCCATCTGTTCGTTCGTTTTGGTAACGTAGTATAATTAATGTTAGGATTAATTTAGGTCATTACGCAGTGTGCCTCTCAATGTTTTTCTTAGAAATGCAATACCCGTTTTAATGTGTTGTGGAAACGCTTGTATTTATGCAGTGGCTTATATTTAACGTGGAAACGTTACAATTTGCAGACGAAGCATAAAACAAAGGGGGATTTCGAGTACATTCTTTGTGACAGCACTGTTATTTTACTATTGCTCTTTTCTTTATTAGAATTTATTTGTTAGGCTTTATATTTACCTGATAATTTATATATGTGGATTAGAATATTTCACGACACCTCCCCTCTTAAAACAGACATTATATGTCAGTCCTTTATTCTATATACACATAGATAAATGTAAGTCAACTTGACTTTACTCTGCTGTGGTGCTATCATGGTTTTATGTAGTTGGGTCCATTCAGAGTAGGCACTACTCTTGAAATCTGCCTCAGACTTCTACAACCAATAATATATTTCGGTTATGTTACTGAACAGCCGCAAGTGTGAGTGCTTGTCTTAATGCTGCTTCGCAACCCGTATTCACCATTTCTCTTCTCTGAGTCTGCGCAATGACATGTCCAGAGAACATTATATTTCCCTCAAAATGTACGTTATGAGGAGATACCATATACCTGGTGATAGCAGAGTTTTCGTAGTGGATCCCATAATCTTCTTATTATCCTGTATGAAACATTCGGAATATCCTCAATCAAAGAGACAACTCAGGGATTCGTTACGTTCCTCCGAAATGTTTACATCCAACAATTTTCTCATCATTCTAGAGAAGACACTAGGCGCATTCTTCAATCCAAATGGCAATCTATTAAACTCATAGTGTCCTTCTGAGGTACTAAAAGCTAGGTATGGTCTAACCTCAGGCTTTACTGGAATCTGATAGTATCCTTTACTCAGATCCACTTTTGAGAAATATTTAGCTTTATTTAGTCTGGCAAACAGCTGATTTGTATCCGGCAATGGATCCACCTGTCCTTCTGTAATAGCATTCAGTCTCCTGTAATCTATACAGAGTCTATGTTCTCCAGAGGGCTTCCTTAAGAGTACAACACCGGAACTATACGAAGATTCACTGTGCGAAATAATTCCTTCCTTCAACAGATAGTCTATCTCTTCCTTCAAAGCTTTCTCCTTAGCAAACGGAATCGAATATGGTTTCATACAGACAGGTGTGGGGTCTATCAGTTTCATAGCATATTCCAATAGGTTTGTATGCCCTGGTCGGTCTGTTAACACCTCTGCATGATTATTTAGAACCTGTTGCACTCTCTCTTTCTGAGTTTTCGTTAAATGTGTACTGATTTTCACCTGTGCTGCTGTATCACAGGGGTGTAATGGATATTCAAATGATGAAAGTGGTTCCTTTTTTCATCTCCATGGCGATGGACAAGGTCAACAAGTGTGTCTCTTCCTGATGTTCTCTTTCCAAATATTTCTTCAGGAGATTCACATGATAGATTTTTTCTTTCCCCTTCTTATCTATCTTATAATTTGTTCTTGACACCTTCTCTAGAACTGTATATGGACCCTGCCATCCAATTTGTAACTTATTCTGACTCCCGGGCAAAAGAAGCAGTACCTTCTCTCCCACAGCCAAATTTCTGTCTTTCGCCTTCCTGTTATAATAGGCAGCATGTTTCTTCCTGGCTTGTTCCAAATTTTCATTGGCAAGTTTCCAGCCAGTTTTTAACCGAGTGGTCAGCTCATTCACATATTGGTATGAAGATGTAATGTTTTCCTCTGCCTTTTCATCAGTCCACGTTCTTAACAAAGCTACATATGGACCTTTAATTTTGTGGACCTATTTGTCCATGCACCGGTATGGTCTCTTCCACTCGAAGCTTTATAGTGATGATTTTTCCTCCCAGAATTATCATGCACAAAACGACCGCTACCAATTTTTCTTTTGGGGCTTTCTCCCCCACTTAAAATTCTTGATGAGAGATTTCCTCTCTACATCCTCTTCCTCCAGTTTGTTTAAGTCCGATTGAGGGATTGTCGGCTTATCCTGGGGTAAGACATCTTTTTGCACTCTCCGCATAGTGGCCATTGTCAAACAGTTAAGTGAAGCTTGTCCGTGAAAAGGGGCTTCCCATTCCATTTGGTCCACTTTATCAAATCTATTTTTCTTTTTATTATCAGGCCTAATTTTGCCCCGTGGCGTGTCCAGGTCCTGATCCATGTTCCCACTTGTGGGTGTTCCCTCATGAGCTATGCTACACTTTTCTACAAAATTCTCAATGTCCCATCTTGCTTTGGGCCAATAATAATTGTGAGCCACCTTTTGAATGATGGTACCTATCTTCTCATGGTCCCCATCTGGTTTCACATGTAGGCTCCTTATTAAGTCTGCCCTATATCTTTTAGGAAGTACCAGCTGTCCCTGACCTTTGGATCTAGCTCCAGTCTTCCTATACATCAACTTGTTTTTCATGTAAAAATCTCCCTTGCCTGGAGTTGTATGACAAGTTGACAATTTTCTGAAACAAGGCTTGAGTATTTTATCCCCAGCCTGTGCCTTCCTCATCTCTTCTGGAGTGGTATCCAACATAATATCCTCCTCCTGTCTTGAGGTCGACCTGACCTGAAGGGTTGCCATATACACAGGTTTCCTTCTGCAACGGTCAGTGTCATGATTGTCCATCTGACAATTCTTACACCACCTTTTTCCTTGGTTGAAAGATTTTCTTTCATCATATTTCCTTTCATCGAATTGTGGGAATTTATTTTTTATTTTCATACCGTGGCCTATCAAATTGGTGCTTACCTTTGTTTTGATCCCTAGGATCAAATTTATTAAAGTTCTGTGGTGCCCTAAAGTTATCCACTTGTTTCTTTTTATTACCTGTTACCTCTGCTTGAGCTGCTTGATACCTTTCAGCAACATTTAGCAACTCACCCAGCCTCTCTGCACCTTGTTCCATGAGAAACTTTCTCAGGTCTGGAGCCATGGACTCTCTTAATTGCTCTATAAGGACCATTTCCTTAAGATCTTGGGTTTTCCCCAGAGAATTCCATTTCTCCAAGTATGTCTCTATTCGTGCAGAGAACTGGTGATAGGTTTCACCTGACAGTAGTTTAGCATTCCTAAATTTTTTCCTATAAAATTCTGCATTCTTTTCATATCTTAACAAAAGAGCCTGCTTTAGCATGTCATAATTTTCCTGATCACCTCTGCTCATTTTTTGCAAAAACTTCATAAGCTGCCCCACGAAGTCCTTGAGATAACTTTAAGCTCCACCTTTCTCTCTCTAACCCATACGTGGTAGCTAATAGTTCATAACTATTTAGATAGCTCTCTATATCATCGTCTTTCTCAACAAAATGATCTAAATGAAAATTCATAGCTGAGGTTGAGGCTCCTTGGCTAGCAGTGGCATCAGAGGCAAAGGGACTGGCACCATTTTCAGGAGCATGGCCTTGAAACTCAAACTCCCTTAGTCGTAACTCATGTTCCCTTTGTAATCTTTTATCTTCTGCTTCCCTTTCTGCAGCTAATTTCTTCTCTTCCCTTTCTGCAGTCAATCTTCTTTCTTCTGCTTCCCTTTCTGCAGCTAATTTCTTCTCTTCCCTTTCTGCAGCTAATTTCTTCTCTTCCCTTTCTGCAGCTAATTTCTTCTCTTCCCTTTCTGCAGCCAATCTTTTGTCTTCTCTTTCTGCCTCCAATTTCTTAGCCTCAGCCTCAATCTGCAACCTCTTAGTCTCAGCCTCAGCCTCAAATTGTAACTTCTTAATTTCCCTTTCAGCCTCTAACTTTCTTTCGGCTTCAAACCTTCTTTCTTCGCGTTCAATAAATTTGTCACATTCCGTAGTGACATAGGCAACCATAACTTGCTGTTAAACTCTTTCTTTGTGTGTGTAGTTGTAAACTCATACTGGCTACTAGTTGTTGAATCATGCTTTATTTGTTAAATGATGTGAATGTCCACCAGTGGATAAATGTAGATGTTGGAACTGGTGTAGTAAAGTGTAACGATTGTCAACTCATCAAACCCAGCACAGTTTTGGTCATACAGGTCATCTTGTCCTGGAACGTGATGAGGCTCCGACAAGAATGTGAGTGTAAACAATGAGTGTGTATCTGAATGTCAGTACGCGAATGGTAGAATGATTCGATAGAGTTGACAGGTTGGTAGTACATCACTCATACTCACACTGTTCGAATTCAAGAAGTACTGGAACTACGGTGGTCTTTTTATAACATTTAATGGGACGCACACTTGGACAGTACGTGTATGGTTACAGGAACAAATGTCGACATAGACAGCATAATGTTGATCACAGGAATATCATCTTAAGTTAGCATTCATGCTTGGCAAATATCATAATGGAGCATTCGTAAATAAGCATTCAGCGTTCCATCATGTAAATCATCTGGCTTTACTGACTGGGCACGTCAGACCAAAACCAATATATAGGAAGGCTCCTAGACCTAACCTCGTCTAGCGAATATTCCTTCACGTAAAGTTCAATATATATATTTCATAATATAGGAATCCCAGACATGGGTTCTCACATGTAGCAGTGATCTCTTGGTTCATCGAGCGATAGTACAGGCATCCCTTTTTCTCACTCGATAAATACAAAGTATATGAATTTCAACATGGCTGTTCTCTCTCTCGTGAGCTTCACTCACTATAGAATATAGACCAAAATTAGTCATTCATTAAATGTCCTCATTTCTTCATAGCTTCTCTCATAGAGGTAATTGAATAATATCATACAATCCAGTGCTGATACATAGGAATGTCTTCTTCCTTTGAATGGATATTCTTTTTAAAAGTACCACTGTGCATCTGCTTATCAACAACGATGGCGAAGCCCAAGTTCACAATAAATTGTGGTTTTACCTTTTTATGCGAAATATAACTTTGCCATTCCTTGGCAAAAGAGAATAAACACTGGGGTAAAGTACATACAACATGTCTAAATGATTATCACTTTTCCCCATCCATATATATAGATCACTATTTCGGCAAAAAAGCCTGCTACAACAAAACTCGGCATCCTCACAGGATGACAGCCATGGATCACACCCCTTGCTAGCGATACTTCCGCTGCATAGCCTTTGACCTTTTCTAGCGACAACCAAATTAGTTCGACTTAGAAATGCAAAGATATCCATATATAAGACAGACTCGTCCTACTCATACAAACACTACGTATAAATTCAGGCCATAGATATACTGAAGCAAGAACAATCTATTCCTACCCAGCCACAGAATAAATCGCAGTAGGCCTAGAGTCGTCTGCGGAGTCCGATCGAAGATGACAGAACTATTTTCAAGGGAAGCAACCCAAAAATGACTTCCCCTTAAGCACTTAAAAAGGAAATACTTTGCTTACAAAATATTTGCGAACATAATAAGAATATAAATGTATTATATTGCAAGATAGTAAACATTGCCCTTTACAGTCTATTCCTAATTTCCCACTTACACCACACACCCTCCCGTGAAATAAATTAACCCCAAAATATTTTTTTTTTTTTAAAAAATTAATCTTGAAAGGTACCGTAGATTATCATTACAAGCAAAATACATGCCCAGGATGCAACCGTAGAAATATAGGATATCTATATAGTCGCAGAACAACTGCACTGCGCAGGATGAAAAAAACATAGGAGAGAATAACTGTTAATTTCCTAATACGAAAATGGGTACTATGGACCAGTGTGAATATAATAACTATACTCACACACAATGCTGGATCAGTGAGTAAGTTTATACGAAATATTAAAATGCATTTTCCATAAAAGGTGTTACATTCTACCCAATCTTAAATTACTATGGATTTATAAGAAAACAATCATACAAATAAAATTTCAACTAACATTCTTAAATTTATTTCTTAATAAACAGTAATTGTACCCCAAGACATGTGACTCCACTTTAATAATAAATTCATATGTATGTCGAGGAAAGAACTTCATACTCATCATCTAATTCAACAGTAAGTGAATTAATCTCCTATTATCTACCCGTATTGTAGTCAATAAGAGAAAACCATAAATAAACTATTTTTAAAATGAATCCAATAATGTGTTAAGCCACTGGATACTATAGATGTCTCTAGCAACAAAGATCATGTAAACATCTGGTTTTCCTCCACGTAATTTTTAATTTATCTCGATATTAACCGCATACTTAAATCACAATTATTTAAACAGCAATGTTCGTCATCCCCTCCCCCCCATGCAGAGCGCATTCCCTGGGGAATGTACCGAACAAAATGGTTGAAGAAGCTCAACAAACAGTCTAGAAAACTCCTTCAGGGATTAAGCGTAACCCTAAAGCTACGAAAATAAAGTAGGATGAAAGTCGTTGACAAGAAATGCTCGCGATTGAAGCGTTTCCACAGTATCGAGTTTGGGATACTGCTCGTGGAGCTCTTCATATGTTTCTTACTTTGGATTAACCGTATGAGCTTTCACCCGCTAAAAGCTACGACTAGCATTAACTGTTTTTATGGTCAGTTTCCCACTAACACGCGAAATTGGTTCCGAGGCGCCCCAGAAGGTGATCCACGGAGTTTGACCTCGATAGAATTGTCGTCAAGATCACACTTTTCAATGTAACCATATAGATATGTCTATGAATAACCGAGTTCCGGGCGGTCTTACCAAGAAACCGAGTTATAGGTTGTATTTTCAGCTTTATGCTGCATGCTGCTATTGAAAGGTTTGTCTGGTATGCTAGTATGCAGTACGGTTCGGATGGCAGGGTGGATTCCAGATGGAGGTAACTTTCTGTGGCAAGAGTATAAAAACCCTTTTCTTGGGTCAATTTCCCCAGAATGACGAACCATGAAGCGCCCACATCAGCCAGTCTATCTGGAGTAAGAAGTGTACGTGGAATCCAAATAATTAGTATCTTCAGTTTTGAGTTAGTTTGGTTAAAACACTTTAAATTAGGTTCTGATGATGGAATGTTTGACATTACAGAGTTTTTTCTGGATACTATCGTTGTCAGTTAAGTATGTTTTTCCCTTCTAGGCCTTCCAGAGCACTCTTAAGATTATAGGCCCTCCACCATCGCAGTGGATCCAGTGGAAGCATGTTAACTACGAAGCAACACATTGTCTTATCTGTAATATGGTACCACATTGGTAGATGTTAATAACACTAGAAAATAGTGTTGATGAAAAACATAGTTTTGATTCGGTTCTCTGTGAAGAATTGGCATTCATGCAGACCTAATGAAAGTATGTCTACAAGGATATCACCCTTTCGTCTTTAACTTGATTACTAAAGAGTAGGTGCCAGTTGATAGAGCTATACTTTGATTTAAGATTCTCCTTAATCTTAACTGTCCATATAAATTGTAACTGAGCCCTAATACATGACTTCGCGTACACTCTTGCTCAACACAGTCCTAAGGGAAGTACACCCTAGATTGGCCGTATCGGATGTGCATTCTTCATATCGCGTCAAGAAAGCCCTTCTTCAAGAATCATCGTAGGACAAAGTGCGCACTCGTTTGTAATCGGACCGTGTCCCAGCTCGATTATCGCTCCTCTCAGAAAGCTGCTAATTATCGCACATAAACCGCTGCCAACTCAATACAAGCTTTCTGAGATGGTTTCTTTTTCCTGCTTTTTTCAAGTTAAAACGTCTAGGATATACAGCACTCCAGCCGTCCTTGATACTAGCATCCCTAGCGATTGCACTGTTGTTACATAATTCTACTACGCTGAAAGTAAAATAAAAAAATAATCTCTGAATCTAATGTGGATCTCAACCATATCGCTGGGGGAAAAATGGTTAGTAAGCATGTATCTCCGCATAGATAAGCCCAAATAATCGGCTGACATCTGTAAACCTCCCTTCTAATAAGCTTGCAATGACCGATTCGTCAAATAGAGACAATTCGGACGAATCGCAAAACGTCATCATGCGTACAAATTGTAGCTTGGTGTCTGTCTTCACGTTCACCGATAAGGCCGGAAAGGGCATAAAATTCCCATTTGAGAACCTCCTTTACTTCCGCTGGGAGTGACCCCAACCACGAAGCCTCATGGAAAGGACATCACGGTGTTGACCAGAATATACCCAGATGGTAGTCTAGACGCGACTCTTATCTCGGGGATTCCTTCATTATCAGGACTACTCTATGAGGGCTATCAACTGCAGTTGCACATAAACGAAAGCCGTAAAAGGTTACGTGTTTCCTCTCCTCCTTTCGACGAAATTCTCAAATGGGAACGTAATGATGTCGGGTAGACTACTATTTAGATGATATCAATGTTTAACCATCGGCGAAGATATGAAAGATGCTCAAAGAATAGCTCCAGTTGAGTTAGACGTAGGCCCAAACTTCGGATCGTCAAGGCTAGCTTTATTCAGATCGAAACTTGTAGTAACCTTTATGTCCAATTGTGCGATCGTAGTATTAGTCAAACGCAACAAGGAACTGTACGTATGTTTATCATGTCTTTTTTCCCTTTCGAATCAAAACCATCCCCCTCGGCGAAGAATATGCAGAGTAGGATGGTTCGAATTATTTGTTAAATCTATCATTTCATCCCTCTCAACTACCCTTTTCAACTGTGTTTGGGTAATGTTATCGGGATAGGGAAAGGCCTAAACCTAAATTGGGGAGTATGTTCAGTTAGAACAATGTCATGCTCAATGACATTGAGTTTGTCCAGGGATGTCAGTGAGGACATCCTGAAATGTTTGTAACATAGACGAAACTTGTCGCCGTTCTCCTAGAGACAAATCAGGAGAAACAGTAACGTCTTTCCATGATTCACTAGAATGAAGTGGGATCATTGGAAGCGGGAGATTAACATCCGAAAAACTTGTTTCCTCATCCTGTATTACAGACAGTGATGAGTAATGACCATGTTTGACATGAGAATCGTCCGTTGCCTGGAAAATAGGCTGTAAATAGTCAGGACGTTCATGGAACTCCGTAAGCATATTGATGTGGAAGGTTTTATGCTTCCCGTTAATATCGACGATGTAGTCAACATCTGAAATTTTCGATATTATATCGTACGGACCTTTCCAACTAATAAGGAGTCTATTTTCACGACAAGGTAGCAAAAACAAATGCTTTGTCACCAGGACAAAGTTGTCGTAAAGTTCTCTTCTTATTAGCAAATTGTCTTGCCTTCTGCTTAGCAAATTCAGAAGAGGGCGTTGCCAATTTGCATGCTTCGATAATCTTTTGTCTCAGCGCGATGACATACTCGTAAGAAGATTTTGTGTCATCGTCAATATTGTCAGCTGTTATAAGATCATGCAGCAAAGACATTGGGCCGCGCGGTCGCGCGCCAAAGACAAGTTCAAAGGGAGAAAACCCTGTATGTTCATTGGGGACCTCTCTGTACGCGAAGAGGGACGCGGGTAAAACCCTATCCCACTCTTGAGGATGATCCTCAGTTATCTTCCCTAATAAGTTCTTAAGTGTTCTATTTAGTCGCTCGACCATCCCATTGGACATAGGATGATAGATGCTACTCAGAGATCTCTCTATCTGGGTTAAGTAGAATCTACCCCTTATATTAATCAGTTGGGTTATGATCTGTTTCCTTTTAGCTGAGGATATTTATCAGGTTTAATCCCTAATAAGCAGAAAATTTTTTACGATGCCTGTGCTCGACCCAATCCCATGGACAAGCGGATTTATAGATGAGCTTATTGTGAAGTAATGCTCCCACTCAATAGATAGAGAATGCTTTACTTTAGAGGGGGGTAGCCAAAGTTATCTATACTTGATACATGGTGGTAAAAATGCCATGTTACTAGTCAACAAAGAGGGTGTTGTTCCAATGATCTGATAAAATTTTGCTATCTCCTCCACCTGGAAGGAATATACAGCCTCCCGAATAAAAAACCAATATAAGCCAAAGAGGCCATCTGCAATATTCGTGTGCCCCAGGTTAGTAAAGTGCTACAAAATTAAGAGGTAGAGTACCTATAAGTTTATGCTCAAAAGCCTGCATCATGTCCTCATCAACGTGTTACGTTGTAACATGTCACCATTGTGTCCCTAAATTGAGCTTCAATCACGAAAACTGATGTCCTGAAGGAACTTAGAATGGTAGAATTTGATCTTTAAATGGACCCATGGATGATTCTGATGCCATTTTTCTCCGAATGGGACGAATAGAATATCTGCACCCCATGAATAGGCCCAGCATGACGACGACCTTTGGATTTGACTTCTGGACATACTTTACAGGATCGAACTTCGATCAATAGTATCCGTATGTACCCTTGTTCACACCCCAAAAGGCCAAAAAAAGAAAAGCCACCCCAGAAGAACCCTTGAATAAGGCGCACGCAAGAAACTCTTTGAAATTGACTTTTGTCTTGGGAAAAAAAACCAGGTCGACAGCAAAACTGCAATGTCCGTATGTCCTTGTTCACAAAATGAGAAAAATTGTGGCTGTCCTACTCTAAATTTTTGGGTACAAGAACCTGAAGAATGACTTGACTTAGTGGATCTCTTTCAAATTCGGGAAAAAAACCCATTTCATTTGATCAGCATAATTCACTGAGGTCGTGTGATTTCTTCTTAAGATCTTAAACTCCAAATTCTTGGGGGTACAAGAATCTGAGAGATAGACATCCTTGACTTAGTGATCACAGTCTTGCACCATACGTACAAGTACGCCATTCTTCATTGTAATCCAAGATTTACAATTTGAATCTTTATTTGGATCACCTTTTGTTACAAGAGTGAAGAATTTCTTAAGAGTCGGATCTTCTTCTTGTTGTTTTATAAACGAGTCACGAAAAATTACCAAGGGATCATCTTGGTTATGCACTTCATTATCTTCAACAGATGAAGTTTCAGGCATATTGAGAGCTTGAGCTCTAGTGACTACTGCATTAGCAGATTGCATATTTTGATTTTCCCAAACGGAAATTTGCTCCGGAGTGTATTCTTTGACTCCGTGAATGCGACCGATGATAAGATCAGCGATCGGATTCGGCAAAAGACATGCGTGTACATCTCCTGTGAAGAAAGGAGTAGCAATCCTAATGATAGCGGTAGAGTATTTCTGTATGGTGCCGCCAAATGTTACGCATTTGACTACTTTGCCTGTAGAATGAGAAGGATCTATGAGTGACTGCCTAACCCCAATAGTTGTGCATCCAGAATCAAAAAGTACTGAGACTGGATTGTCATTTACTAAACCTTTGTGTAAGACAAGAGAACCTCTTCCATCATGCGCGATTGACGCAGGAAGAGCGGGAAGAGGATGGCCACAGCTTAAAGTAGACACTGTGGTTGGCTCAAATACTGTTTTGCATTGGGGGCACTGAGATGCTCTCCCAAAATCAAAAGCGGCACATGCCATATTATTAGAGTCATCATTATCTTTATTTTGTTTATAGGCTTCGTGGGACTCTTGCTGTGCAGAGTTCGCCTGGTAATGAGCTTTATGTTTTTTGAATTGTGCTCTACCTCTGTTATTATTGCCTCTGTACTTATCATGGTTTCCACTATTATAACCTCTACTCGGGTTTGAATCATAGCTCCTTTGGTTACTATCATCATATTCATTATAATGAGTATCTCGGTAATTATGATCCTGTTGTCTCCATGAAGGAAAACTTGGATAGTTTCTAGAATGACTTCCTTTGCGAAAGTTCCTGTAATTATGACCACCCCCTGAATCGAGGGCTGTCAGCTCTTCTCCAGGTATTCGAAGAAGAACCCTGAAATGATTGGTTACCTTGGTTCTGATAACTGTAATAGTTACCTTTTTTATTAAACCTATTTTGAGGTCCTTGGAATTTGTGAGAGTGATTAGGGTTGTATGGTGTTGCAGAAGCAACTGGCATACCTTCTTTAACCTTACTGTTGCTAATAGATACGTCCGGATGTGCAGTGACGTATTGGGTACAATACTGTTCCATTTCTTTTAGAGACTTAGGTTTACGCTCATGTAAGAATTCGAGGAAAGGTTTATTTATACTTGACATAATCTTGTCTCTGAGTATCAAGTCCATAAGGGCTTCATAAGTCTTTTCTGTTTTGGATAGCTCAATCCAACGATCAAATGTAAGACGTGTTCCTGCAATGAATTCTGAGAATTCTACACCTGCCTCAGGCACCATTGTCTTAAACAACTTCCGATAACCCTCTTCAGACAACTGATACTTCTTTAACAAGGCTGCCCTAATAACATCATAGTTATCTTTGTCAGCCTCTTCAACCAAACTTAAACTAGTCAGAGAATCACCTTTCAGATTTTCTGATAACTGGTTAGCATATTGTGATTTGTCCACATTATGTGCTCGACACGAGCGTTCAAAACTGTTTAGCCAGAATGTTATGTCATCACTGGAAGGGTTGAACGCTGGTACCTTGACCTTGTAAGTAAAGGGTTTACCATTACCACTAGATGCTTGATTAACATTACTTATGTTTGTTAACTTTAACTTTTCTAACTCAAATGCTAAAAGTTCTTTTTGGTGTTCATGTTCTCTTATTGCTTTTTTTTCTTGAGCTTCAGCTTGTAATTTTTCTCTCTTCTGCAGCAAGCCTGTAAATTTTTTCTCTTCTTGCTTCATCTTAATCTTTTCTTTTCTCTTTTTCCATTTCCATCTGGCATGTTTTTTCATCAGTCGGTATGTGCAATTTTTTTTGTTTATCCTCTCTTTGTAATCTTTTTCCTCAGCTGCTAATTTCTTTGCGTCAATCAGTGCTTTTCTTTCTTCTCAATCAATGCAAGTTTTCTCTCTTCTGCAGCTAATGCTTTGTCATATTGAGCAACAGCCCATTGTTCTAATTGCTGACCAGTCTTATCAAGAGCCCTGCCTTGTGTGATAAAATAATCCAAGGTAGACATCTTGTCTAATAAGATCAGTAATTTGCAAAAGTAAATAAATTTACTTTCTTAGTCTTAATCAAAGACTTTGTATGATAACTTTGTAACCTGTGAAAAATAGTACTTAACTATCCCAATCACTGTGGGAAACAAGCCTTACAAAGGTCTTGTATAAATCCTTATATAATAACAGCTATAAGTTGCTGGTTCACTCTATAATATAAGTGCAGTGCACCAGAAATAGTGTTTTATATCATCAACTGTGTACCTTTAGTAATAGCAATTAACTATCAGTTGATTCTTGTACATCAATTTATATGATCAACTATATTTTAAATAGTGTATGTCGATCAGGCACAAAACAAAACAGTTATACAGAAGAACATGAAAACATTTGCGGAATGAAATAAATCAAATGGGAAAAACAATAAAAGATAAACCGCAAGAGGATAACAAATACAAATAACGCCACAGTATATAAATATAAATTGAGAATAGAACTGAAAGATAGAATAGGGTAGACCAACAAATTACAAACAAATCAAAACAAACTAAAGAACAGAGGAATATTACAAAAACAACAATGAGTACAGACTTCACAGCTAACACTAATAGCAACAGCTGTCGCAGCAAATTTTCAATGAAGAAAATTGCACCTATAGAAACGCACACATCAGACCCTCTATTACGTGGGATACTCTGCTGTGTGACACCGCCCAACCGAAACAACAACCCGCTGGATACAAACAAATATCACATATAAATAGTTAAACATAAATACATAAATGCATAAATAGTATGGCAATATGATGTAAATAGAGTGTTGCAGAAAGAATGTGTTGGAATGAAGGCTCAGTTACACTGCCTAATAGTACAGTACTGTGGTACTTTATTAAACAAATACTTCTGGTCTAATTATTTTAAATTCAACACAGAAATAGAAGCTCCATCGTTGATTTGAATGATAACAATCAATGTAGGACTTCTCAGTTCAATAACATTTTCTTTCGCAAACACTGTCAAATATTCTCCAGTCCTGATGTGTAATGTTCTATGTTTCAACCAAGCTTGCTGTGTAACACTGTCAGTTGTATGGCAAATGTCCAATGAACCAAATGTCAACAAACCCTGACCTAGTTACTGCATACTCTCGACAGGACAGGTCACGCTGACATCACTGTAGAGTTGTACTGCTGATGTATTTGTGTGTCGTAACAGACCCCAAGGAACGTCTGGTCTCAGTAGTTTACTTCTCAATATGGTCACTGTGCAGGTTGACCCAGGAAGCTGGCACACCAGTTGTTAAACTCTCTTTTTTTGTGTGTTGTTAACTCATACTGGCTACTAGTTGTTGAATCATGCTTTATTTGGTAAATGATGTGAATGTCCACCAGTGGATAAATGTAGATGTTGGGACTGGTGTAGTAAAGTGTAACGATTGTCAACTCATCAAACCCAGCACAGTTTTGGTCATACAGGTCATCTTGTCCTGGAACGTGATGAGGCTCCGACAAGAATGTGAGTGTAAACAATGAGTGTGTATCTGAATGTCAGTACGCGAATGGTAGAATGATTCGATAGAGTTGACAGGTTGGTAGTACATCACTCATACTCACACTGTTCGAATTCAAGAAGTACTGGAACTACGGTGGTCTTTTATAACATTTAATGGGACGCACACTTGGACAGTACGTGTATGGTTACAGGAACAAATGTCGACATAGACAGCATAATGTTGATCACAGGAATATCATCTTAAGTTAGCATTCATGCTTGGCAAATATCATAATGGAGCATTCGTAAATAAGCATTCAGCGTTCCATCATGTAAATCATCTGGCTTTACTGACTGGGCACGTCAGACCAAAACCAATATATAGGAAGGCTCCTAGACCTAACCTCGTCTAGCGAATATTCCTTCACGTAAAGTTCAATATATATATATTTCATAATATAGGAATCCCAGACATGGGTTCTCACATGTAGCAGTGATCTCTTGGTTCATCGAGCGATAGTACAGGCATCCCTTTTTTCTCACTCGATAAATACAAAGTATATGAATTTCAACATGGCTGTTCTCTCTCTCGTGAGCTTCACTCACTATAGAATATAGACCAAAATTAGTCATTCATTAAATGTCCTCATTTCTTCATAGCTTCTCTCATAGAGGTAATTGAATAATATCATACAATCTAGTGCTGATACATAGGAATGTCTTCTTCCTTTGAATGGATATTCTTTTTAAAAGTACCACTGTGCATCTGCTTATCAACAACGATGGCGAAGCCCAAGTTCACAATAAATTGTGGTTTTACCTTTTTATGCGAAATATAACTTTGCCATTCCTTGGCAAAAGAGAATAAACACTGGGGTAAAGTACATACAACATGTCTAAATGATTATCACTTTTCCCCATCCATATATAGATCACTATTTCGGCAAAAAGCCTGCTACAACAAAACTCGGCATCCTCACAGGATGACAGCCATGGATCACACCCCTTGCTAGCGATACTTCCGCTGCATAGCCTTTGACCCTTTTCTAGCGACAACCAAATTAGTTCGACTTAGAAATGCAAAGATATCCATATATAAGACAGACTCGTCCTACTCATACAAACACTACGTATAAATTCAGGCCATAGATATACTGAAGCAAGAACAATCTATTCCTACCCAGCCACAGAATAAATCGCAGTAGGCCTAGAGTCGTCTGCGGAGTCCGATCGAAGATGACAGAACTATTTTCAAGGGAAGCAACCCAAAAATGACTTCTCCTTAAGCACTTAAAAAAAGGAAATACTTTGCTTCCAAAATATTTGCGAACATAATAAGAATATAAATGTATTATATTGCAAGATAGTAAAAATTGCCCTTTACACTTGCCCATCTAATCCTAACTCTTTTGCAGTCTGAACAGCAGCAGATCGAAATTTGGCCAGGTCCGCCATTGTCTATCAGGTAAATTTATACAATGTCTAACCAACAATTCAATCTCTAAATATATATCTAATGGACAACACAGGCACCGTGAGCTCAACCTTATTTAATTCCACCCAAGGATACCTTTTAATTCTTATATTCCCTGAAGTGAATTACCCCCACTATTTTTAATAGGTAAAGATTCAAAATCCCGGACGAGCCCCCAATATATGTGGTGAAGTGGGATGTTATAAATATTTATAGGGGACTTAGTGTACTGACTGAGATCAGCTGTGAAGGTATATATATATCTAATAAGAGTAGTGTATTATATATAACCTTACTTGCTGCCACATATGTATACCTCAGTCAGAATTATTCTGGAATAGTGTGATGACTACGTTATATGTCTAGGGTATGTGTATGATGAAGTGTAAGTCAAAACAACAACAGACAGATAAACAATTTAATTTATTCCACTACACTTGACAACACTGTGACACTCACATACATAAAACACTCTACAAGGATATCTTAAAGGAGTCACTGATAACTTTTCAAATAACAATATGTATTCATTGCTGTCATGAATGAATATGTGTCCTGATTCAAATACAAAGGGAACCAGGAATCACAATCAATTTTAATTACAAGTTATATGTACAGAATTTATTAATATGAATCTTGTAGTGACATCTATTTTTAATAGTATCCTATGTGTGTTAGTTGTGTAGTAGTAATATGAGGTAATACTGGTTTTGTTTTGTTCAAGCTCTGTTGGTATTTGTCATCATGACTTCAATAGTTTGTCTTTATTGGAACTAGTATTGGAGATGTTCTCAGTTCCTGATATTAAAACAATTAAATTCCCCTCTTAATGTTATTTTTTACACTGTCATAAGAGGGGAGTACATAATGTTGAGCTCAGCTGGCCACATCAGCTTATCTTGCGTGATGGCGGCAGGAAAAGACTCCTCTGCTCGATTTCTCCCCTGGGCTCTGGAGACACCTCACTGATAGCTAAATGGACCAAGGAGTATGCTGTCCGACTCTGGATTCAGCAAAGCTCTGACCAGGTGCTGCTCAATAACGTTAAGACCACAGTCCCTGAAAACAAGAAGGATGTACCTTCTACTTCATAACTAATTGATACTCTAGTTCTACACTGAGCACAATACATCACAAACATTGAGTTCAGAGCGTTAGGCCAACTGTCAGCTTCATCTGAAATACTTTATACCAGTATTTCCCTCCCTAATGGTTACTACGCCTCTGCAATTCCAGCATTATTTCTGTCTAATCAATAATCTAGGTGTCAGTGTACTGTTTGGCCATTCCATGCAGTTTTACTTTCCTCCGACACCTTCTGTTCAGGCTGGAGCATTATAGGCTTTTCCTCATGTTCGCTACTGAACTACACATATATACAGGCATAAATTAACAATTTTTACATTCAATTTTCATTAAAAGATATTGAATATTTCAAACCTACCACAATTCATGGAAATACACAGATACGTTGACTAGCAATGAATTCTGGCACAAATACTGGCACAAATCCCATCTGCTTATGTTCCAGGCTTTTATTTAGCAAAAATATGAGCTGGCTTCAACGCACTGTTGCTTTATCAAGCTTATTTGAACTAGTGGTCTCGAACTAACGCTCCTAAGTGATTATATCAGCGAGTCTGGCCAATGGAGCCACGTTTCGACAAGTGTTTGAAAAAATTTTACCTTCCTACGTCTCCCCTAACAACCAAGGATAGCATTTATAGTCCGACTAATCGTGTTTAGCCTTACATATCATTCCAGCCAATCAGTTCAAATGTAACTTGTGGCCCATTTCCCGTACAATGGTGGTTTAAAAAATCTACCACTGAGCGATTCTGATTTTGGGTGTTGTCTGACAGCACCATCATTTTATTTTGGCTATAACTAGACTATTTGCATAACACTTAACATATTCTTTGTCATCAAGCCCTAAGGAACGCAAATATACAAATTTAAAAGAGCTAAGTGGCTGCGTTCAAAATATGCAATTTCTTCTACCTCCTGTTTCGAAGATGTGCTGTCTGGGTACTGTAATGTTTTCAAACGTAAACCCATCTAATGTCATCTTTTCTAATAAGCGTTTCCAGGTTTTTTAAAACCTAACTCTGGGAAGGGTAGTGAATTTTATCACTGTCGATTTGAAATAAAGTTAGTGCATGTGGCCTTACACGCGTGATGGCAGCAATTGTGTATCGCGCGACGCGTGTTTAGTGTTGCACGTGTTCGGCTTTCTGCCTCTCCCTTCTCTCTATCCTTTAGTCCATCTGTTCGTTCGTTTTGGTAACGTAGTATAATTAATGTTAGGATTAATTTAGGTCATTACGCAGTGTGCCTCTCAATGTTTTTCTTAGAAATGCAATACCCGTTTTAATGTGTTGTGGAAACGCTTGTATTTATGCAGTGGCTTATATTTAACGTGGAAACGTTACAATTTGCAGACGAAGCATAAAACAAAGGGGGATTTCGAGTACATTCTTTGTGACAGCACTGTTATTTTACCATTGCTCTTTTCTTTATTAGAATTTATTTGTTAGGCTTTATATTTACCTGATAATTTATATATGTGGATTAGAATATTTCACGACAAATGTATATTTATTATATATGCGCTACGAGATATGTTCTCATAAATGTATATTTATTGTGAATGCGTTACGAGATATGTTCTCATAAATGTATATTTATTGTATATACGTTACGAGATATGTTCTCATAAATGTATATTTATTGTATATGCGCTACGAGATATGTTCTCATAAATGTATATTTATTGTGAATGCGTTACGAGATATGTTCTCATAAATGTATATTTACTGCTTATTTTAAGACACTGCCTATAGGAAAAAAAAAACAAAAGCATCTATTTTTGGTGCCTAGGTTAAACCTAATAACTGCACTTTGAATAGAAAGAGCAAAGATATATTTTTACTGGTTGATTATTTCTTTGGTCTGTGTTGTTTCTCCCTTGTTGTCCATTTTCCATGTTATGTTGCTTAAACTTGCAATGGGAAAAGGTCAACACAACAACAACAAATATAATGTTTTGATCTCTGAGCTAAAGTTAACCTGTGATTGTTATTTTTATTAAGCGATACGTTATCACTAAAGACCATTAAGAACAAGTTACCACATCAACAGGAACATGCAGCGTGCAACTCTACCAATGACCAAATATAGGTGTCGCCACTACACCCAAACAAACATTTACCAAATGAGCAACAGCTCTAGACATTCCTTAATTCTCTTCCTTACACTTTCTCCGTTTCTCTCTTTGTCTCTCTCTCTCTCGCTCTCTCTTTATCTCTCTCGCTCTCTCTTTCTCTCTCTCGTTCTCTCTTTCTCTCTCTCTTTCTCTCCCTTTCGCTCTCTTTCTCTCTCAGCTAGGTTTAAAAAGCTTAAAATCAGTACTGTAGCAGATACTATTCTAGAAGAGTGAAGTGTTAGAGACTTCACCTGTACTATACAAGGTCTCACCTTTATGAGGTGTAGTGACCAGATCTTTTTACTCGCTGCCTTTACCTTCTTTTAACTCCAGAACAAGAGTCATGCACCTAATATTTTACAGCTGGGTAGTCGGGAGCGTGACGCGACGTGCTTTCAAACCCGGTCCCTGTGCCTCGAGAAGCAAGCGATCTAACTACTCTACCACTCGGACGTTCCTCTGCTAGTTTTGGGAGTCAAAAATTAAGTTACATGTTAATTTTCTTCAGCTTCCTTAAGGCTACAGAATTCGCTTTTCTTTCCGACCTGTAACTTTATACACGTATTTTATTGTTCAGTTCTTCTGGATGTCACATTGTCTGTTACAGCAGTTTATCGCTTAGCTGGTAATCCTTTAAAGACAAGACAAGTCCTTTTTTTCCAGACTTTATTATGCTGGCACTGTAACCGTTAGGTTGGATACGAGGGAAAATTCGGGTAGAATTATTTTTATGACAGTAATTTTTATTATTGAGATTAGATGACTTTTAATTAGTAGCCTAAGGGGAATAATCGTAGAAGGAAGAGAAGGGGTCAAGAGTAGTGCTTACATCCCTTGTTCAGGGTTGTTGTTGTTTTGTTTTCTCTGGTTTTGGCAAGGTGAGCGAGGGAAACTATGCACGTGGAATTTATGTTCTAGTGAGTTGTTTGTCAGACAAAGTGTTATGGAGTGTTCGAAATAGTCGGCGTCGTAAATCGACGTTTTAGATTAGTTTAGTTTGCTCCCAGATGTGATAGAGTTAGCTTCTAGAAGTGGTAGCGTGTAGACGTTCCATGGGGCAGATAAACCAATGGTTTTGGTTGCTTCTGCAGTGGCAGAAAAGTGAACTATCGCCCAGACGTCTATCTCGACTATTACCACGTTTATGTACGACCGTATTTATTTATTCGGAGGACGAGATGTCAGTGTTTTTAAGTGAGAGAAATGTGTGTATTTCGAGATACCAGGTACGTTGAACATTGTGAGTTTTATAACTAGTGTGAAGTACAGTAGACAAGCTGACAGTCTAGTAAGCAGTGTAGCTTGGTAAACGCACATCCCTGGCGGTTAGGCCAGTTTCCTTAACCAGATACGCCAAGAATTTCAGCAGATAAACTCATGAGAACAAAAATTGAGATAGACAGGTACAATAATGAATACAGTGGAAAATAAAGAACTAGCAGCAGTGGTTCTCAACCTATAGAACCAGTCGCCACTAGAACAGTTAACAAAATGGATGAAAGAACCTGAGAGGTTTATGATTGAACGTCGCACCATTGAGTTTGCCAGCCAGCATATTTTTGAAGACTGAAGAAGTTTTGATGTAAAATTGCTATGTTCAAGATGCAAGCTGCACTAAAATCAATTGTGTAAATAAAGTCACTTCGTTCATCATTATAAAAGTCTACTGTTGACGTCTTACAAAATGTCTTGGAGTGTGTGTCAGCAAGCATGTTATGAACATAAAATACAAGCAGTCTACTGATAGATACGAATCTATACGATCGACAAAGAAAGAAACAGAAGCAGAGTAAAGTAGACAAGTTCGTACACGACCACAGCAGATAGACACTGCAAGTCCTGAAAAGGACTTATTATCTATCTATCACCGCTGTAATTCCTCTTAACAGAGTTCACATTTTTGTTGTTGTTGTTATTGATCCAGCGGCACTTGGGCTCTCGCCCTTTGGCCCAATGCCATGTTGTGATATCTGCATGTTTTCGCAAGTTGTTTTGTTTTTCCGTACAAGGTGTTCCACTTATCTAATCTCGGAGGAAGGAGCATTTTCCTAACATCATCGAGTGCTGGGCACTCAAAGAGGTGGTTGTCAACAGTTTCGTAGGGGTTGTTACATAACTGGCACCCTGGAGAGTGTTGTGGTTGGATTCTGTTCAAGGGACTCTTGAGTGGTATATGTTGTATTCTGAGCTGAAAAATGTTCATATTTTTAGAATGGCTAATTGCGCTCCGATATAACCAACGGACTAAAGTGTATGTTGAAAGCAACGTGCTTCGTCACAAGATGGTAAAACCCTCAAGCGGAAAAAAATTCTTCTACAGCGATATGAACAGTTTACGCGGCATCAAAGCTGTTTCTAATGTTTGACTTGACGTCAATCACTCCTCTCACTATGTCTTCTTTTTCTCTCTACCTCAGTGTATCAAGCATTATCTCTTTTACACAACTCGCCTATATTTCTCACATTAAATGCAGCAGCACGTTGCACAGACCAAATCAAGCCCGACCATACCAGTTATCTGATTGACAATCTCTGGAAGAAGGCATGCTGGGAAGTAACTGGATACTCTGATTACTACCAGACGTCGATAAAAGCAAGACATTCTGCCCTGTTTAAATAACAACAACAAAATAATTAGATACCGCCTTTTCTTTTTACAAATGTGTCTTAAATAGCATCAAATTAAAAATATGCATATATCCAACTCAACAAATGTGAACAAATGGTAATTGTCAGACCCCTCAAGGGCAACAATAAACTGAGATACAATCTATTCAGCAAGCTAAAGATAGGAAATTCTGACGAGTGTAGCCTGTGGTAAAGTGGGATGTTATAAATATTTATAGGGGACTTAGTGTACTGACTGAGATCAGCTGTGAAGGTATATATATATCTAATAAGAGTAGTGTATTATATATAACCTTACTTGCTGCCACATATGTATACCTCAGTCAGAATTATTCTGGAATAGTGTGATGACTACGTTATGTGTCTAGGGTATGTGTATGATGAAGTGTAAGTCAAAACAACAACAGACAGATAAGCAATTTAATTTATTCCACTACACTTGACAACACTGTGACACTCACATACATATAACACTCTACAAGGATATCTTAAAGGAGTCACTGATAACTTTTCAAATAACAATATGTATTCATTGCTGTCATGAATGTATATGTGTCCTGATTCAAATACAAAGGAACCAGAATCACAATCAATTTTAATTGCAAGTTATATGTACAGAATTTATTAATATGAATCTTGTAGTGACATCTATTTTTAATAGTATCCTATGTGTGTTAGTTGTGTAGTAGTAATATGAGGTAATACTGGTTTTGTTTTGTTCAAGCTCTGTTGGTATTTGTCATCATGACTTCAATAGTTTGTCTTTATTGGAACTAGTATTGGAGATGTTCTCAGTTCCTGATATTAAAACAATTAAATTCCCCTCTTAATTGTATTTTACACTGTCATTTTAAGATGGGGGTACATAATGTTGAGCTCAGCTGGCCACATCAGCTTATCTTGCGTGATGGCGGCAGGAAAAGACTCCTCTGCTCGATTTCTCCCCTGGGCTCTGGAGACACCTCACTGATAGCTAAATGGACCAAGGAGTATGCTGTCCGACTCTGGATTCAGCAAAGCTCTGACCAGGTGCTGCTCAATAACTTTAAGACCACGGTCCCACAATTCATAGAATAATAAACAGTTTCGTTGACTGGCAATGAATATAGCACAACTCCGATCTGCCGATGTTCCAGGCTTTATTTTATATAAAATATACACTGGTGCTCAACGTACTGCTTCTTAGTAGGATTATTACAAGATGTGGCAATGAACAGACGCTCTGAATCAAGTATAATCGCAGCTCTACCCAATGAAACAACGTCTAACCATCTTTTCAAAAAAGTACCCCTTCTATTCGTTTCCCATAACAACACAAGATAGTATTTATAGCCCGACCAATCGTGTTTAGTCTTATATTTGTTGCGCTCCAATCAATTTGGAGTTAACATGGTAGGCTATTTCCGTAACGTAAGGTTTTTTCAAACACGTTATAAAAAATTTTATGAGCAGAAATGATTTCATGCTGTCAGGCACCCCCACTATTTTATTTTGGTTATAATTTGGTAATTCCTAGACTATTTGCGTAACGTTTTACATATTCTTTGTCAGCAAGCCCTAAGGAACCCAAATATACAAATTTAAAAGAGCTAAGTGGCTGCGTTCAAAATATGCAATTTCTTCTCCCTCCTGTTTCGAAGATGTGCTGTCTGGGTACTGTAATGTTTTCAAACGTAAACCCATCTAATGTCATCTTTTCTAATAAGCGTTTTTCAGGATTTTAAAACCTAACTCTGGGAAGGTTAGTGTTTTTATCACTGTCCGTCTGAAAAAAAAAAGTTAGTGCATGTGGCCTTACACGCGTGATAGTAGTAATTGTGTATCGCGCGACGCGAGTTTAGTGTTGCATGTGTCCTTGTTTTCATTCGCCCCTCTCTCTTTCTATTTGAGTCCATCTGTTCGTTCGTTTTGGTAACGTAGTATAATTAATGTTAGGATTAATTTAGGTCATTACGCAGTGTGCCTCTCAATGTTTTTCTTAGAAATGCAATACCCGTTTTAATGTGTTGTGGAAACGCTTGTATTTATGCAGTGGCTTATATTTAACGTGGAAACGTTACAATTTGCAGACGAAGCATAAAACAAAGGGGATTTCGAGTACTGTCATTGTGACAGCACTGTTCTTTACCATTCTTCTTCCTTTTATTAAATTTATTTGTTAGGCTTTGCATTTACCTTTTAATTTATATATGTGGATTAGAATATTTCACGACATAGTCATAGCACTAATTAAATGGCCACTGAACATAAGCTGAAAAAGTGCTCAACACATGAAGAACACAAATGTCACATGACCGTCACAAGTATCATTCCTGGATAAACTATATGGAGATACGAAGAACCCCAAGCTGACCGCTGCTTTCTGTAAGCATATTTAAATTTATACCTGAAAGTGTATGAAGAAAAAGATTTTCATCTCCCATTCCGACTAACAAGCGATCCTGTCTCAATGCAACTGCCGGTCCTTATTATCCTCAAGCTATTGACTATCTCGAAGCCGTGTTGTTAGAATGAGCAGTTTCTTCGTCCTATATCGTCATTAAACTATCATTCTCCTAACTTTACTTCAGTTAATCACTCATTAGCCTTCGATTCCACAAAAAGCATAAGCCTTCACGAAATTAATGCCTAGCCTTTGTGTGCTGTGTCGCCCATCGCAGGCCGCAGGTTTTGCTGTGTCGCCCATCGCAGGTTTTCCCATGTCATATTTATCCCATTTATGCCAGTTTCTTCCCCATGTGTCTTTAACTCACCTTCTATTCGTGGCATTTCAACAATTACTATTTTATAATGATATCAGCTGAGTTTCTAAATGTTTGCACGATCAAACTACACATTTTACCATACATGGAAAATACGAGTAAGTCACCCTCCCAAATATGGCGTGAAATAATTATTTTGTGTGCTTTCTGCTGCATACCCTGATGACGACACTAAATTATCTCGAGGTCATTTCATTCATTTTTATTGTGCTTGAGATTTACTGAAACAGAGGCACGAAAGCATGTACGCTACGATGAGCAAAGAGGCTTCACTGGCTAAGTATATAAATATATAATGGGGAGACACATGTTTCATACTTACCCGAAATGCTGGGTAAATTTCCAGAAATTTTGTCATCAAAAGCAGGAAAGGCAAAAATATATTTCTAAATAATCATCACACGCAATACAGTATATTGGGAAGAAATGCGCGTTCTTTGAACATGCGCGATATTTTGTTCCTTGGGCTGAAAACGCAATGAAAAGATTGCAGCGTTCGCAGGAAAGGATGGGGTTTTGCGGGCAGTTCTCTAACAAGGAAGTATTCAAGCTTACATTGTCTTATTTGTTTCGAACGAAATCAGAATATCAAATTTAGATCTGTTTGATATATGGTTCGTTTTATATTCAGAATGTTTTGATTACAATGGAATATTAACATTATTTTGTAATCATCATGTCTATGGCTTTTTGCACGTATCTTACCGGTGCCGGAATGGGAGAAGGAATAGTAACATTGCAACCTACCTTGTAATAGGCGACTAAGGAGTTTTGAGTATGGGGCCGGTTACCCCATCCTATAGAAAATTCTTACAACCACAAGAACGTAAACAAACAAAGTAAGTCAATTCAGCCATCCAAGACAGAAGAAAGTCCTCTGGTAAGGAGGCTTATAACACAAGAGTCAGTACTATTGTATGGATCTGAAACATGGAGAACAACAAAAACACAACGAACAAGCTATAGACTTTCATAAATGGTACAATAGAAGGACTGAAGTGGCATGACAAGATCACTGTCGTGGAATATTCTAATCCACATATATAAATTATCAAGTAAATATAAAGCCTAATAAATACATATAATAAAGAAAGGAAGAAGAATGGTAAAGAACAGTGCTGTCACAATGACAGTACTCGAAATCCCCTTTGTTTTATGCTTCGTCTGCAAATTGTAACGTTTCCACGTTAAATATAGGCCTTCTGCAACATACACGCGTTTCCCAAACACACAATAAAATGTGCTGCCTTTCTAAGAAAAAACCTTGAAATATGCAAGTTGACCTAAATTTTAAATTCCATTCATGTCTTTTTCTACACTGCGTTACCAAAACGAACGAACAGATGGACAAAAGGATAAAGAGAGAGGGGAGGGCTGAAAATCAGGAACGCATGCAACACGCGTCGCGCGATACACAAATGCTGCCATCACGCGTGTAAGACTACATGCACTAATTTTTTTTCAGACGGACAGTGATAAAATACACTACCCTTTCCCAGAGTTAGGTTTATAAATCCTGAAAAACTCTTATTAGGAAAGACAACATTAGATGGGTTTACGGTTGAAAACATAACAGTACCCAGACAGCACATCTTCGAAACAGGAGGTAGAAAATACATATTTTGAACGCAGCCACGTAGCTCTTTCAAATTGGTATATTTGGGTTCCTTAGGGCTTGCTGACAAATAATATGTAAAACGTTACGCAAATAGTCCAGGAATTAATAAATTATACCCAAAATAAAATAGTGGGATGCCTGACAGCATAAAATCATTTCTGCTCATAAAATTTTTTTATAACGTGTTTGAAAAAAATCTTACGTTACAGAATTAGCCTACCATGTAAACTCCCAATTGATTGGAGCGCAACAAATGAAAGCCTAACCACGATTGGTCGGACTATAAATACTATCTTTCGTTGTTAGGGGAAACGGGGAAAGGTAACATTTTTTCAAACACTTGTCGAAACTGGCTCATTGGCCAGTCTCGCTGATATAATCACTTAGGAGCGTTAGTTCGAAACCACTTGTTTAAATAAGCTTGATAAAGCATCAGTGCGTTGAAGCCAGCTCACATTTTTGCTAAAATAAAAGCCTGGAACATAAGCAGATGGGAATTTGTGCCAGTGTTGTGCCAGAATTCATTGCTAATCAACGTATCTGTGTTTATTTCCATGAAATTGTGGTAAGCTTGAACCATTCAGTATCTTTTAATGAAAATTGAATGTAAATTGTTAATTTATGCCTGTATATATATGTGTAGTTCAGTGGCAAACAGGAGATAAAGCCTATAATGCTCCAGCCTGAACAGAGGGTGTCGGAGGAAAGTAAAACGGCATGGAATGGCCAAATAGTACACTGACACCTGGATGATTGACTAGAAAGAAATAATGCTGGAAGTGCAGAGGCGTAGTGACCATTAAGGAGGGTAATGCTGGTATAAAGTATTTCAGATGAAGCTGACAGTTGGCCTAACGCTCTGAACTCAATGTTTGTGTTGTATTGTGCTCAGTGTAGAACTAGAGTATCAATTAGTTATGAAGTAGAAGGTACATCCTTCTTGATTTCAGGGACCGTGGTCTTGATGGTACTGAGCAGCACCTGGTCAGAGCTTTGCTGAATCCAGAGTCGGACAGCATACTCCTTGGTCCATTTAGCTATCAGTGAGGTGTCTCCAGAGCCCAGAGGAGAATTCGAGCAGAGGAGTCCTTTCCTGCCGCCATCACTCAAGATAAGCTGATTTGGCCAGCTGAGCTCAACATTATGTCCCCACATCTTGAAATGACTTTGTAAAAATCACCTTAAGAGGGGAATTTAATTGTCTTAATATCAGGAACTGAGAACATCTCCAATACTAGTTTCCTTAAGACAAACTATTGAAGTCATGATGACAAATACCAACAGAGCTTGAACAAAACAAAACCAGTATTACCTCATTTTACTACTACACAACTGACACACATAGGATATTTTTAATAATATATGTCACTACAATATTCATATTAATCCATTCTGTACATAACTTGTAATTAAAATTGATTGTGATTCCTGGTTCCTTTGTAATTGAATCAGGACACATATTCATTCATATCAGCAATGAATACATATTGTTATTTGAAAAGTTATCAGTGACTCCTTAAGATATCCTTTAGAGTGTTATATGTATGTGAGTGTCCCAGTGTTGTCAAGTGTAGTGGAATAAATTAAATTGTTTATCTGTCTGTTGTTGTTTTGACTTACACTTCATCCTACACATACCCTAGACACATAACGTAGTCATCACACTATTGCAGAATAATTCTGACTGAGATATATAGATATGTGGTAGCAAGTAAGGTTATCTATAATACACTACTCTTAATAGATATAGATACCTTCACAGCTGATCTCAGTCAGTACACTAAGTCCCCTATAAATATTTATAACATCCCACTTCACCACATATATTGGGGTCTCGCTCGTCCGGGATTTTGAATCTTTCCCTATTAAAAATATTGGGGGTAATTCACTTCAGGGAATATAAGAATTAAAAGGTATCCTTGGGTGGAATTAAATAAGGTTGAGCTCACGGTGCCTGTGTTGTCCATTAGATATATTTAGAGATTAAATTGTTGGTTAGACATTGTATAAACTTACCTGATAGACAATGGCGGACCTGGCCAAGTTTCGATCTGCTGCTGTACAGACTGCAAAAGAGTTAGGATTAGATGGGCAAGTTATGGTTGCCTATGTCACTACGGAATGTGACAAATTTATTGAACGCGAAGAAAGAAGATTAGAAAAAGAGGCCGAAAGAAAGTTAGAGGCTGAGACTAAGAGGTTGCAATTTGAGGCTGAGGCTGAGACTAAGAGGTTGCAGATTGAGGCTGACAAAGAGGCTAAAGCATTGGAAGCCGAGGAAAGAAGACAGGCTGCAGAAAGGGAAGAGAAGAAATTAGCTGCAGAAAGGGAAGAGAAGAAATTAGCTGCAGAAAGAGAAGACAAGAAATTAGCTGCAGAAAGGGAAGCAGAAGATAAAAGATTACAAAGGGAACATGAGTTACGACTAAGGGAGTTTGAGTTTCAAGGCCATGCTCCTGAAAATGGTGCCAGTCCCTTTGCCTCTGATGCTACGGTTACTCAGGGAGCCTCAACCTCAGCTATGAATTTTCATTTAGATCATTTTGTTGAGAAAGACGATGATATAGAGAGCTACCTAAATAGGTATGAACTATTAGCTACCACGTATGGGTTAGAGAGAGAAAGGTGGAGCTTAAAGTTATCTCAGGGACTTCGTAGGGCAGACTTAATAAGGAGCCTACATGTGAAACCAGATGGGGACCATGAGAAAATAGGTACCATCATTCAAAAGGTGGCTCACAATTATTATTGGCCCAAAGCAAGATGGGACATTGAGAATTTTGTAGAAAGGTGTAGCATAGCACATGAGGGAACACCCACAAGTGGGAACATGGATCAGGACCTGGACACGCCACGGGGCAAAATTAGGCCTGATAATAAAAAGAAATATAGATTTGAAAAAGTGGACCAAATGGAATGGGAAGCCCCTTTTCACGGACAAGCTTCACTTAACTGTTTTACAATGGGCACTATGCGGAGAGTGCAAAAAGATGTCTTACCCCAGGATAAGCCGAAAATCCCTCAATCGGACTTAAACAAACTGGAGGAAGAGGATGTAGGGAGGAAATCTCTCATCAAGAATTTTAAGTGGGGAGAAAGCCCCAAAAGAAAAATTGGTAGCGGTCGTTTTGTGAATGATAATTCTGGGAGGAAAAATCATCACTATAAAGCTTCGAGTGGAAGAGACATACCGGTGCATGGACAAATAGGTCCACACAATTAAAGGTCCATATGTAGCTTTGTTAAGAACGTGGACTGATGAAAAGGCAGAGGAAAACATTACATCTTCATACCAATATGTGAATGAGCTGACCACTCGGTTAAAAACTGGCTGGAAACTTGCCAATGAAATTTTGAAACAAGCCAGGAAGAAACATGCTGCCTATTATAACAGGAAGGCGAAAGACAGAAATTTGGCTGTGGGAGAGAAAGTACTGCTTCTTTTGCCCGGGAGTCAGAATAAGTTACAAATTGGATGGCAGGGCCCATATACAGTTCTAGAGAAGGTGTCTAGAACAAATTATAAGATAGATAAGAAGGGGAAAGAAAAAATCTATCATGTGAATCTCCTGAAGAAATATTTGGAAAGAGAACATCAGGAAGAGACACACTTGTTGACCTTGTCCATCGGCATGGAGATGAAAAAGGAACCACTTTCATCATTTGAATATCCATTACACCCCTGTGAGACAGCAGCACAGGTGAAAATCAGTACACATTTAACGAAAACTCAGAAAGAGAGAGTGCAACAGGTTCTAAATAATCATGCAGAGGTGTTAACAGACCGACCAGGGCATACAAACCTATTGGAATATGATATGAAACTAATTGACTCCACACCTGTCTGTATGAAACCATATTCGATTCCGTTTGCTAAGGAGAAAGCTTTGAAGGAAGAGATAGACTATCTATTGAAGGAAGGAATTATTTCGCACAGTGAGTCTTCGTATAGTTCCGGTGTGGTACTCTTAAGGAAGCCCTCTGGAGAACATAGACTCTGTATAGATTACAGGAGACTGAATGCTATTACAGAAGGACAGGTGGATCCATTGCCGGATACAAATCAGCTGTTTGCCAGACTAAATAAAGCTAAATATTTCTCAAAAGTGGATCTGAGTAAAGGATACTATCAGATTCCAGTAAAGCCTGAGGTTAGACCATACCTAGCTTTTAGTACCTCAGAAGGACACTATGAGTTTAATAGATTGCCATTTGGATTGAAGAGTGCGCCTAGTGTCTTCTCTAGAATGATGAGAAAATTATTGGATCCTCTGAATAATCCCTGTATAACAAATTTTATGGATGATATCCTTATAGCAACAGAAACATTTGAGGAACACATTGACTCTCTGAACATGCTGTTTAATCGACTTAGGGAGGCAAATTTAACAGCCCGACCAACCAAATGTTGCGTTGGATGTAAAGAATTGGAATTTTTGGGACACACAGTTTATCAGGGAAACATGACCCCTGACCCAAAGAATTTAGAGAAACTACAGAAAGCCCCGAGACCACAAACCAAGAAGGACGTGAGATCCTTTGTCTCATTGTGTGGTTTCTACCAGAAGTATATCAAAAACTTTAATTCCATATGTGCACCGTTAACTGAATTGACACGTAAAGGACATCCAGATCGCATTACATGGACACCACAATGTGAAATGACTTACCAAGAATTGAAGGAAAAGCTCACAAGTAAACCCATTTTGAAATTACCTGACTTAAGTCAAGAATTCATAGTAAGGACGGATGCAAGTAATATTGGGTTAGGTGCAACTCTACTACAGAGATCTGATGCATTGGATGGGGAATTAAGCCCAGTGGCATATGCTAGCAGAAAGTTGAATAAAGCTGAAATCAACTACTCAACTAGCGAAAAAGAATGTCTTGCAGTAATATGGGCGATAAAGAAATTCAATATTTATCTATATGGGAAGGCATTTAAGTTGCAAACAGATCACAAACCGTTATCGTTTCTAGCACAGGCTAGGCATGAGAACTCCAGGTTACTCCAATGGTCTTTACTTTTGGCTCCATATAATTTTAGCATTGAGTATATATCTGGAAAAACCAATTTGGGAGCGGATTTTTTAAGCCGCCATCCGTGTGATGAGAATCACCTTAAACCCCAGAAATAATAATAAATTTCTCTATGTGCATATAGAATAAAGGACTGACATATAATGTCTGTTTTAAGAGGGGAGGTGTCGTGGAATATTCTAATCCACATATATAAATTATCAAGTAAATATAAAGCCTAATAAATACATATAATAAAGAAAGGAAGAAGAATGGTAAAGAACAGTGCTGTCACAATGACAGTACTCGAAATCCCCTTTGTTTTATGCTTCGTCTGCAAATTGTAACGTTTCCACGTTAAATATAGGCCTTCTGCAACATACACGCGTTTCCCAAACACACAATAAAATGTGCTGCCTTTCTAAGAAAAACCTTGAAATATGCAAGTTGACCTAAATTTTAAATTCCATTCATGTCTTTTTCTACACTGCGTTACCAAAACGAACGAACAGATGGACAAAAGGATAAAGAGAGAGGGGAGGGCTGAAAATCAGGAACGCATGCAACACGCGTCGCGCGATACACAAATGCTGCCATCGCGCGTGTAAGTCTACATGCACTAATTTTTTTTCAGACGGACAGTGATAAAATACACTACCCTTTCCCAGAGTTAGGTTTATAAATCCTGAAAAACTCTTATTAGGAAAGACAACATTAGATGGGTTTACGGTTGAAAACATAACAGTACCCAGACAGCACATCTTCGAAACAGGAGGTAGAAAATACATATTTTGAACGCAGCCACGTAGCTCTTTCAAATTGGTATATTTGGGTTCCTTAGGGCTTGCTGACAAATAATATGTAAAACGTTACGCAAATAGTCCAGGAATTAATAAATTATACCCAAAATAAAATAGTGAGGATGCCTGACAGCATGGAATCATTTCTGCTCATAAAATTTTTTTTTTATAACGTGTTTGAAAAAACCTTACGTTACATAAATAGCCTACCATGTAAACTCCCAATTGATTGGAGCGCAACAAATGAAAGCCTAACCACGATTGGTCGGACTATAAATGCTATCTTTCGTTGTTAGGGGAAACGGGGAAAGGTAACATTTTTTCAAACACTTGTCGAAACGGGGCCTCATTGGCTAGACTCGCTGATATAATCACTTAGGAGCGTTAGTTCGAAACCACTTGTTTAAATAAGCTTGGTAAAGCATCAGTGCGTTGAAGCCAGCTCACATTTTTGCTAAAATAAAAGCCTGGAACATAAGCAGATGGGAATTTGTGCCAGTGTTGTGCCAGAATTCATTGCTAATCAACGTATCTGTGTTTATTTCCATGAAATTGTGGTAAGCTTGAACCATTCAGTATCTTTTAAGGAAAATTGAATGTAAATTGTTAATTTATGCCTGTATATATATGTGTAGTTCAGTGGCAAACAGGAGATAAAGCCTATAATGCTCCAGCCTGAACAGAGGGTGTCGGAGGGAAGTAAAACGGCATGGAATGGCCAAATAGTACACTGACACCTGGATGATTGACTAGAAAGAAATAATGCTGGAAGTGCAGAGGCGTAGTGACCATTAAGGAGGGTAATGCTGGTATAAAGTATTTCAGATGAAGCTGACAGTTGGCCTAACGCTCTGAACTCGATGTTTGTGTTGTATTGTGCTCAGTGTAGAACTAGAGTATCAATTAGTTATGAAGTAGAAGGTACATCCTTCTTGATTTCAGGGACCGTGGTCTTGATGGTACTGAGCAGCACCTGGTCAGAGCTTTGCTGAATCCAGAGTCGGACAGCATACTCCTTGGTCCATTTAGCTATCAGTGAGGTGTCTCCATAGCCCAGAGGAGAATTCGAGCAGAGGAGTCCTTTCCTGCCGCCATCACTCAAGATAAGCTGAGTTGGCCAGCTGAGCTCAACATTATGTCCCCACATCTTGAAATGACTTTGTAAAAATCACCTTAAGAGGGGAATTTAATTGTCTTAATATCAGGAACTGAGAACATCTCCAATACTAGTTTCCTTAAGACAAACTATTGAAGTCATGATGACAAATACCAACAGAGCTTGAACAAAACAAAACCAGTATTACCTCATTTTACTACTACACAACTGACACACATAGGATATTTTTAATAATATATGTCACTACAATATTCATATTAATCCATTCTGTACATAACTTGTAATGAAAATTGATTGTGATTCCTGGTTCCTTTGTAATTGAATCAGGACACATATTCATTCATATCAGCAATGAATACATATTGTTATTTGAAAAGTTATCAGTGACTCCTTAAGATATCCTTTAGAGTGTTATATGTATGTGAGTGTCCCAGTGTTGTCAAGTGTAGTGGAATAAATTAAATTGTTTATCTGTCTGTTGTTGTTTTGACTTACACTTCATCCTACACATACCCTAGACACATAACGTAGTCATCACACTATTGCAGAATAATTCTGACTGAGATATATAGATATGTGGTAGCAAGTAAGGTTATCTATAATACACTACTCTTAATAGATATAGATACCTTCACAGCTGATCTCAGTCAGTACACTAAGTCCCCTATAAATATTTATAACATCCCACTTCACCACAATCACTTATGTTGAAGTGATGACAAGATGACTTATGTAGAAGTGATGACAAGATGACTTATGTAGAACGAACGAACGAACGAACGAACGAACTTTATTTTCAAAGGGTTAAGAATTGGGCACGCAGGCCCGTCTGACATTCTGCCCTTCCTCTCTCTCTCATCATATATACTATATCCTTTCATCCTCACATTTACTATAAGCATAATTAAGGCATTTATCATTATAAAAGTAATATTACATTTGCAATAATCATCATAATTAAAGTACGTTTTTAACATTAAAAAAGAATAATAATAATAATAATGAATGTAAAAATAAAATAAATAAAAATAAACATAGATAGATAGATAGATAGATAGATAGATAGATAGATAGATAGATAGATAGATAGATAGATAGATAGATAGATAGATAGATAGATAGATAGATAGATAGATAGATAGATAGATAGATAGATAGAAAGACAGACAGACAGACAGACAGACAGACAGACAGACAGACAGACAGACAGACAGATAGATAGATAGATAGATAGATAGATAGATAGATAGATAGATAGATAGATAGATAGATAGATAGATAGATAGAACGAACGAACTTTATTTTCAAAGGGTTAAGAATTAGAAGTGATGACAAGATCACTTATGTAGAAGTGATGACAAGATGACTTATGTAGAAGTGATGACAAGATGACCTATGTAGAAGTGATGACAAGATCACTTATGTAGAAGTGATGACAAGATCACTTATGTAGAAGTGATGACAAGATGACTTATGTAGAAGTGATGACAAGATCACTTATGGAGAAGTGATGACAAGATGACTTATGTAGAAGTGGCATGACAATGATCATTTATGTAGAAGTGATGACAAGAACAAAACAAATGTCAGTGAAACACGAGATAAGAAGAAGATGCCGGAAATGGATAGGACACACATTGAGGAAACCTGTTGATTGCATTACTATGCAGTACTTGTTCTGGAATCCATGGAGACAAAGAACCCATAGAGAAAGAGAGATGACGACAGACATGAAGGGGGTGAAGCCGCGGACAAACCTTGAGAGGATGGCACGGGACAAGAAGACATGGCATACGTTTGTTGAAAGCTTATGGTCCTTGGGGAGATGAAGGATATCTATGTCTTTTGTTGACCTACTTTTTAAATTTAATCATTATCAAGGCCTGTCACTGAAAGTCACATGTTATAATAGCAAACATAAGAATACCGTTATCTACAACGTCATATTTTAGCTTGAAAGAACTCAGCTGCAACCCAGCTAGCTATTTGTCTAGAACCCCTGCCCCTACATCTTCTTCTTCAAGTACCATGCCTAGCAGCGTAGAAGATCATGTCTCTCCACAACTTCCTGCCTCCAGTACTATTTATCAAATTCTGTTGTTGTAGACTTATTCCCACACAATGATGTCAAACTGCCCAGTCTTTGCCCCTACATATATTGTATATATTTACATCATATATATGAGTAACAAACACTATTCCCACGTGATGTTTTGTTATTTGTAAACTAATATTTCAAGTGATTGCCCTTGTGTAGTTCCCTGGGTTTTATAAAGAAACAAAGACAAAGTAGGCCAACTGCACCCATCAAGCATGTCGTACAAGGCAATTAACGTGAGGTTTCGTGCAATGGGCTTGTAACATCAATCATGCAAAACGAATTGCCATAGAAGTAACCGCTTTACATGAGCATGTGGATGGTCAGTTGTGATGGTGGCTCAATGCTCCGTAAGGAGCACGAAGAAAAATAATAATTATACAGATTTTCTAGCTGAAACAAGACAAAAGTTCTCAGCTATGAGTGATTGATGAGTGTGTTTACTTGTTTACTGTGGGACGGTTTTGCCGCCCTGAGCCACTGGTCTAGTGCCATTGGCTCATTTCTGGAATCAGCCCTGTCTGCAGGGATATGGAGGCGGAAGTCGTGGAGTAGGTCGTTTTTTAGTCGAGTCGGGGAAAAGTGTCCAGACTCGGACTCCGAATTGTATGCCATATGATTAGTAAAAAACTGTAATCGGAGTCGGAAGTTTCAGAGTCGGACTTCTAAAATTTCAGAAGTCGGACATTTTTTGGGCCGACTCTACAACCCTGCCTATCTGACTGCTAGTATCGGTACCATTCTGATCTAAATACCCACTATGCTACTTGATTTTAACATATATTTGTGTTCTCCCTAAAATGCTGTCAATAAACGGCCAATGAGGCAGTCAATTCGTCGATTTACCAACGCCGTTTATAATTTTGTTTCATTTTCTTCAGCAAGCGCCAAATTGGATAAGTGATGTAGCACAGTTGGGGTATGTGTGTTTGTGTCGGTGTTTCGTCGTCTGGATGTTGGTGTGTGGTGCATTATTTAGACTATGCAAATAGGTCTGGTTTTTGTAGGTAAAATTCAGCATTCCAGAACAGTGTTTTAAAAAAGTCCTGCGAAGTGGCGTGTCAAAACAATAATAATTTGTCCATGTCTGAGAGGAAATTCACAAACTCGCGAAAGAAAATTTGCCTTTGTAGCTCATATATTTTTTACTGAATATTGCAGGCTCTCATTTCGTTAACCCTTGACTGGTGTTGTAGTTTTCCGCTATCTGAAGGACTTTTCTATCGCCTTTTTCATAAATTTATGTCGGCGTCTGTGGCCTAATGGATTTGAACGCAGTTTCATAATCCAGATATACCAGGTTCGAAACCTGCTGCAGGCGGTTTGGTAGCAGATCGCTTTTGTGTGGATTTTTAACAATGGTATAAGCGCCGTACCGTTCAGAAAGCAATGGCAAACTACTGAATGAAAATAATTGCCTAGAAAAATCACAAAACAGCCAATAATAGCTGGGGTTGATTGCCACGTCCTGTAAAGGATAAGCAACTAACTTTTTTTTTCATAAAGAGTTAAAGTTTAAGGGTCGGTTCTTTCCATATTAAAAAAAAATTCATAGTAATGGTATACATAGCTATAAAATTAATGATCGCCTGTTATAGAACGACACTGCAATAGATGAATCATCAAGGTTAAGTTTGATAAGGGTGGATTTGTGCTGAAGTGGTAACTTGCCACCCTTATCGACACCTGGTGTTAAAGTGTAAGATGTAGGTGTCTTCTCTGATTTAGGATGTTGCTGTGTATGTGGTAGTGGAACAGTTCAATGGGTTATCACACAGGCAACATGACGTGTAGAGTCATAGAAAGGGTAACTTCGTTGTATAAGTTTCTTTCATTTATTGCACGCCACAAAACAGTCATGATACTTATGACATCAACATGGTTAACGAGTTCAGCAAGATGATATGGCACATTGAAAACAATTTCTGTAGTCAGCAATGATAGCTGTTGTATATATGCGTCATAAGACATCACAGTTCAATAGATTCAGAAATTCATCAATCATCGAGTGCTAGTTCGTGAAGCTGTATAAATAATAATAATTTCTATAACTTCTGCAACAGTGTCAGCTACAGATCTTCAATGTTCATAAACAATAATAAATGCTCCCATTCTGATGCTAGCAGATCAGTTGTATACAATAAGTCCGTTCACTGTCTGCACGTGAATAGCATACATGGGCTACAGGTCAGCTCGACCTTTATAATGTTCCTAAGTCTAACCATCTGACTTGGACGTGATCTCTGATATAACGAATCCTGGAACACAGACAACAGTCTTGTTGGTCTAGAGCGACCCATATATATTTAACTAGTTCAGGTATACAGATACCGGTGGTGACTTAATCCTAGTCAAAGTACCTCTCCATTTTGCATCACACAGGCGAGCAAATAGGCGACAAAATGACGAACCTCTAGACGATAGCATAAAGTTCGATACAAGAGGAATTACCTTATTTCGGAAAATCAACCATGAACATATGCCTCCAGGCAGGCTGCATAATACTGGGAAATAGTCTAGTTAGCTAACTAACTCACTAAGACACTGTATTTCCCTCAGAGAATCACAAGACGCAGTTGCGTCTGCTCGCTTCTTAAACCATTTCTAAACTCCCCAACTGGGCGGAACACACAGAACGAACTCCCGGTTTGACATGCGCAGAACGACAATCTCTGAGTTGCCGTTCACAATAAGACGATTCGAAGAACATTCGAGATAAAAGTCTTACACAGTCGCGCCTTTTATGGTCATGAAAAGAAGCGTTAAGAAAGGTTTCAGACATCTACCATAGTTGACTGATACTACCAAATAAGGAGATGTGGTCACGCTTCGTTCAAGAAATTATAGACCGAACGTGTCTCTATACAAGAGAAGGCAACTCCTAACAAATTGTAGTTTCGATAACTCGGATTATGTCCCTTTGACCATAGAAAACATAATACACACTTCAGTCAAAAAAATGATCATACATATGAAAAAATGTTTATACAAACGAAAAATAATAATGATCCGTGCGTAACATTACCGCACCCTCCCTGGAAAAAAAAAAAAATGGGACATTTTTTTTTTTTTTTTAATCCTGGAGCCGGAAAAAATCTAGGCTCCTAACGCACGTATGATGCGTGGATATATACCTAACAAATTAGCTCAACGCATGGAGCGACACTGAGATCATATCTCAGATCCTTAGAGAAAAAATTTATCTAAGTATACGCTGATATATTCCAGGAAGGTGCCACCAACACACGCCACAATGATGGCAACAACATAATGACAATCAAATTATACTCATACCAATATATGAAATTAAATATATTATGTGTTATCATACAATGTGTTGCAAATAGCGGTGTAATTTACTAATATACCGCACTATATTATTACATTATATAAAGTAACAGTAATTAATAAGTAATACATGTGTTGCTCTTCGGTGACATAAAAACATTCAATAGAAGAAGATGTGGACATCATCCGCTCCCAATGTAGGACAGGACTTGATATCCTCAAAGTTCCACAATGGACATAAACTCGCAGACTTCAATGATGTGCTGCGAAAATATCAATAACACAAATCTTAAAGACAACTGGTAAATTTCTTAATACAATCCTGAAAATAATTTATTTAAATGTGGCCGAGTGATCTTTTGGCCCGTATATCACTAACTAAGCCTTCTTAGATAATTACATGGTACAATGTTATAAATTTCCCTCAAAAAAAAAAAAAAGTGAGACAAAATCTACTAACATGTCATTATAACATTGGACTGTATATCAGGAAATATATATATATGACAGAAGAATCATGTGGAATCGTGTGGACATCTGGACAGAATGTCTGCCATTACATTATCCGAACCACGGATAGCTCGAACCGAGAAATGAAATGGTTGAAGAGCTATGGCATAACGAGTGGACCTCGAGCTCTTCAAGTTTTTGCTCTGAATAGCAGTAAGCGCTTTCTGGTCGGTTTCCACAATGAAATGTGCGCCTAGAAGAAATCTTTGTAACTTCAGAATAGACCATACCATAGCCAATAACTCACGGTCTAAAAACCGAGTAATTCTTTTCTGCAGCGTTTAATTTCCTAGAGATATACATCACCGGATGCAAAGTATCAGAATACTCCTGCATTAGTGCTGCCCCAATCCCTGTTGACGAGGCGTCACTTCGAAGAACAAAAGTCTTCTCAATAGTAGGTAACTTAAGAATAGGTGGAGATGAAAATAGGGCTTTAACCTGGTCCAATGAGGATTGACATTCTTTAGACCAGCGGATCAGATTAGGCGACCCTTTCTTCAATAAAGTAGAAAGCGGTGCCATAATGGAGGACAGATTCGGAATGAATCGTCCGTAGAATTGAATCAAACCTAATAGACTCCTTACTTGTTTCTTCGTCTTAGGGACCGAAATGTTAAGTATTTTTGAAACATTGTGGTCCTCTGTCTTTAAAAGACCATGACCAACCCGATGACCTAGGAAAGAAATCTCGCTAAATCCTATAAAGGCTTTAGAGGGTTTTGCAGTCAAGTTATACTCGCGAAGAGTAGACAGTAATTCGTATAAACCCAAATAGTGATCTTCCCAAGAATCACTGAATAGACAGATATCATCTAGGTATGCTATGACATCTGTACGATATGCGAGAATTCGCCGCATCATGCGTACGAATGTAGCAGGGGCGTTCATAAGACCAAAAGGCATGAAATTCCATTGGAATAAACCCCTAGGTGTAGAAAAAGCTGTAAAAGGTTTGGCACGTTCAGTTAGCGGGACTTGCCAATAACCTTTAGACAAATCTAGTTTGGTAAAGAATCTAGAATTAGAAAGTTTATTGAGTAGCTCTTCTAATGAAGGCATAGGTTCAGCATCGAACTTCGTAACTTGGTTCAATTTGCGATAATCTACGCAAATGCGAATGTTATTATCCTTCTTTCGAACAATAACCATAGACGAAGAGTATGCTGAAGTGGATGGTTCAATGATTTCCAAACGTATCATTTCATCCAACTCTTTTTCGACTTGAGACTGGAAATGAATAGGTATTGGATATGGTCTGACTCTGATAGGATTGTGATCAGTTAGCACAATGTCATGTTCTATGACATGTGTGTGTCCCGGGATGTCTGTAAGAACATCCTGAAATGTTTGCAACATCGAAGAAACTTGTCGATGTTCCTCAGCGGAAAGATTTGGAGAAACGGTCACGTTTTTCCAAGATTCCGTAGAATAAAGTGGGACCATAGAAAGAGGAAGATTGACATCAGAAAAAGTAGTTTCCTCATCCTGTATAACTGACAGAGATGAGTACTGACCACGAGTTGCTTGTGAATTGTCCGTAGCCTGGAAAATAGGCTGCAAATAGTCAGGTCTTTCATAAAATTCTGTGAGCATATTTATGTGGAAAGTTTTATGCTTTCCATCAATATCGACAACATAGTCGACATCAGAAATTTTGGAGACTATTGCATATGGACCTTTCCATGCAATTAGAAGTCTGTTCTCCCTTGAAGGAAGTAGAACGAGAGCTTTGTCACCTGGACAAAGTTGTCGTAGACATCTATTCTTATTTGCAAACTGCCTTGCCTTTTCTTTAGCAAATTCTGAAGACGAAGTTGCTAGTTTGCATGCCTCGATGATCTTTTGCCTAAGAGCAATGACGTACTCATAAGAAGATTGAGTCTCATCGCTAATATTATCGGCAGTGATTAGATCGTGAAGTAAAGACATAGGGCCGCGCGGTTGCGCGCCAAAGACAAGTTCAAAAGGGAAAACCCCGTATGTTCATTGGGGACCTCTCTATACGCAAAGAGAGCCGCGGGTAAGACCCTGTCCCAATCCTGAGGATGATCCTCAGTTATTTTACCAAGTAAAGTTTTCAGAGTCCTATTTAAACGTTCGACCAACCCATTAGACATTGGGTGATAGATACTGCTGAGAGACCTTTTAATGTGTAGCATAGACATTACCTGTGACATAGTGTCTGATATAAGTTGAGTGCCATGGTCTGACAATATTTCTCCGGGAAAACCCAAGCGAGAAAATATCAGCCAAAGAGCGTCTGCGATATCAGCAGTTGAGATGCTCTTGAGAGGTATTGCCTCTGGCCAACGTGTGCACATATCGACACATGTAAGGATAAATTGATGTCCTCTAGCCGACTTAATTCTAAAAGGACCGATAATATCTATTGCCATTTTTTGAAAAGGGCGAATAGGAATGTCAGCAGCCTGGATAGGCGCAGCATGTCGTGGTCCTTTAGATTTGACCTCCTGACATACTTTGCAAGAGCGACAGTACATTCGTATGTCCTTGCTCACAAATGGCCAAAAGAAAGCCGCAAGAACCCTCGACTTTGTACGGGAAAAACCCATATGTCCAGCACATTGCGAGTCATGAGCATGTTGCAATATTTGCAATCTCATGCTCTTAGGCACAAGAATTTGTGAATGAGTGGACGTAGTCGAGTCTTGTACCATACGTACAAGTACGCCGTTCTTCATAGAAATCCAAGATTTCCTATTAGTGTTCTGATTAGGATCACCTTTTTTTTGCTAGAATGAAGAATTTTTGTAAAGAAGGATCTTCTTCTTGCAATTTGATAAATGAGTCACGTGTAATAGTCAAGTGACTATCTTGGTCATTTACTTCATCATTATTAGTTAATGAAGTTTGAGGTGGATCCAGAGCATGTGCTCTTGTGACCACCGCATTGGTAGCTTCAATGTTTTGCTCTTCCCAAACAGCAATCTGCTGTGGGGTACATTCCCTAACTCCGTGAATACGACCAATAATAAGGTCCGCAATAGGGTTTGGAAGTAGACACGCGTGGACCTCTCCCGTGAAGAAAGGAGTAGCAATGTGTATTATAGCAGTAGGATACTTTTCTAACGTGCCACCAAATGTGACACATTTGATGACTTTTCCTGTAGCACAGGATGGATCTACAAGAGATTGCCTAACGCCGACAGTAGTACATCCAGAATCAAACAACACTGAGACTGGATTACTATTTACTAGCCCCTTATGTAATATAAGAGAACCTCTCCCATCATGAGCAACATTAGCAGGAAGAGCGGGCAAAGGATGACCACAGCTTAGAGTACTAACGGTTTTCGGATCAAATAAAGTACTGCATTGGATACATTTATTTGCCCTACCAAAATCAAAAGATGAGCATCCGATAGCATTATGGTCTTTATCATTATTAACCTGTTTATCTGCTCCCTGAGATTCTTGTTGAACAGAGTTTGTCTGTTGATATCTTTTTCTCTTATGTTGCGATCTACCGCGACCATTATTGCCTCTGCAATTATCATTAAAGTCCCTACTGTAATTTTTATCCTGGTTTGAGTTCCAGTTTCCATAACTGTCATTACTATCTCTATGCTGTTGAGAACCTCTATTATCTTGGTATTGAGGTCTCTGCATAAAATATTTCCTCTATACCGATTACCTTTGTGAAAATTTCTAAAGTTAACCGGAGTAGAATAACGTGTAGTATTAGGTTGTCTCCAGTTCTGGGAAGAAGAATCACCCTGGAATTGATCACTATGGTTCTGGGCATAATTACGATTACTCTTTTTATTGAAATTTTTCTGGCTACCCTGAAATTTACGCATAAAATTTGGGCCATAAGGTGCTGCCGAAGCAACTGGCAGACCTTCTTTCACCTTAGAGTTACTAATGGTTATGTGCGGATGCGCAGTAACATACTGGCTACAGTATTCTTCCATTTCTTTTATGTTTTTAGGCTTACGCTCATGAAGAAAAGATAGAAAAGCTTCATTAACAGAAGACATAACCTTATCTCTAAGTAGTAAATCCATAAGAGCTTCAAATGTATTTTCTGTCTTAGACAACTCAACCCATCGTAAAAAAGTAAGACGGATGCCTGAGATGAATTCAGAGAATTCAACTCCAGTTTCTGGTAACATGGTTTTAAATTTAAGACGATATCCGTCCTCGTTAAGTTGGTACTTCTTTAACAATGCCGCCCTGACAACCTCATAGTTGTTTTTGTCAGGCACATCTACCATACTCAACAAAGTCAAAGCATCACCTCTAAGTATCTTGGACAGATGATACACATATAATGTTTTATCTATATTATGCACATTACATGCACTTTCAAATCTATCTAGATAAAATGTTATATCATCGATTGAGGGATTAAATGCTGGTAGATTAAGCTTGAAATCCTTAGCATTAGTCTTATTTGACACCTTATTTGCATCATTAGCATTACCAGTGTTCAATAACTTTAACTTCTCTAACTCTAAAGCTAAGATTTTTTCATCATGTTCCATTTTTGCTTTTCTCTCATCAGCCTCTCTTTGTAACCTTCTTTCTTCAGCCTCAGCCTGTAACTTTCTTTCTTCAGCCTGGGCCTGTAACTTTTTTCCTTCAGCCTCTATTTCAAGTCTCTTATTTTCAGCTTCTTTTTCAAGTCTCTTATTTTCAGCTTCTTTTTCAAGTCTCTTATTTTCAGCTTCTTTTTCCTCTTCTCCTTATTTTTCTCTTCTTTTTTTTTTTTTTTTCCATTTGAAATCTTTTTTCCTCCACCTGCATCTGCAGTTTCTTTTGTTCTATTTCAGCCTCTATTCTCTTTTGTTCAGTTTGTTCTTTCATTTTCTTTTCTTCCGACTTCAATGCCTTGGCATATTGAACAGTCGCAAATTCTTCTAATTTATCACCTGTCTTCCCAAGGGCTTTACCCTGCTCAATAAAGTACTCAAATGTAGACATGATGTCCAAAATGTGAGTACAGAACCTGAAATAATTAATTATCTTATTTCAATGTTAAATAGCAACAAGACTTAATAAAGTGCTTGTATAATCTCTATGTTGAACCCAATCTCTGTGGGAAACAGGAGTTGACACCAACTTGTATTATCAAATGTATAATAATATCACAAGTCACCTCTTAATTAACAGTGCACTACCCAAATCAGTGCATAATCATCAGTTATTTATCATAACTGCACTACAATAGTGCATAAGCAAAAAACACCAGTTTGTTATGATAAGTGCACTATAGACCAATAGTGCATGAGCATATATCAACAATAGTGAAAGCTAACTATGCAAGAACTATGTAAACAATAACAAGACAATGTAAACAATAACAAAGGTCATCAACAATGTAAACAATAACAAAGATCAAAGTCAATGTAAACAACAACAAAGATCAGAGTCAATGTAAACAATAACAAAGATCAGAGTCAATGTAAACAATAACAAAGATCAGAGTCAATGTAAACAATCAACAAAGATCAAACAATACGAAAACATTCGCATAAGTCAAATACACAAACAGCAAAACTAAAAAGAAATATGCGAAGATATGACTAACAAATGACGCTACAGTGTATACACAAAAATATACGTAAAGAACTGAATAATAGCAAAGGGGAGACCTACAAATACAAACAATCGAAATCGAAACTAAAAACACAAAGAAAGAGAGAGAAGAAAAAAGAAAAAAAATATATATATACAAGAAACAAAAATAAAGCACAACTCGTCACAACTAAACAGATATAGCAACGATTGTCGCTAGCAAATTTCACTGTAGGAAATTCGCACAGTCCCTAACGAAAACGCTAACAGTAGAACCTCTGTGACGTGGTATCTTCTACTGTAAGACTCCGCCCAACCGAGAAAACCCGCTGAAATATAAACATATAAATATACAAATAACAAATAACATATAACATATAAACATGTATCATGAAAACAATAGGAGAAAGTGTGAAAGTACAGAAGGCTCAGTTAGAACATAAGGGCACAGTTCACAAACAAAACAGGCCACTTAACTTCTATAAATCCAGCGTCAGCACGGTGCAGAACAGGATGTAATCAGCATTCTGAGGATAATGATCCAACGTTGATTAACTTCTGCTCCCATAAACAGCCATGACGAAGGAAATGAGCTTCTAATACTGCAACAGTTGTTACGGCACTTGACCTTCTGAATCTTCTAAATTGATTTAACCGGCACTTGACCTTCTGAACCCGCAACAGTACCCCTGAGACCGGAACAGTTGTTACGGCACTTGTCCTTCTTTTCACCAGATCAGGAAATCCATTCGCTCGGTACTTGTCCTTCTAATTTTACATAAACTTCAATATTGCCGAGCAGCGCCGGGTAGTTTCAAAATCAGCAACTGTCAGAAAATCCGGATACTTTCAATAAAATTTCTTGTAAGGTGGTAGTTGATGCTGTAGTTGTATCTAGTATGATGATGATGTCTGGGTTTGCTGACCCCCTTGATAGCTGGAATCAGAGTGAACCAACCTATGGCCACCAAAAATGATATGGTGCGCCAAAATATCAGATGATAGAACCAGCTCTGGCCACCAAAAATGATAAGGGTGGATTTGTGCTGAAGTGGTAACTTGCCACCCTTATCGACACCTGGTGTTAAAGTGTAAGATGTAGGTGTCTTCTCTGATTTAGGATGTTGCTGTGTATGTGGTAGTGGAACAGTTCAATGGGTTATCACACAGGCAACATGACGTGTAGAGTCATAGAAAGGGTAACTTCGTTGTATAAGTTTCTTTCATTTATTGCACGCCACAAAACAGTCATGATACTTATGACATCAACATGGTTAACGAGTTCAGCAAGATGATATGGCACATTGAAAACAATTTCTGTAGTCAGCAATGATAGCTGTTGTATATATGCGTCATAAGACATCACAGTTCAATAGATTCAGAAATTCATCAATCATCGAGTGCTAGTTCGTGAAGCTGTATAAATAATAATAATTTCTATAACTTCTGCAACAGTGTCAGCTACAGATCTTCAATGTTCATAAACAATAATAAATGCTCCCATTCTGATGCTAGCAGATCAGTTGTATACAATAAGTCCGTTCACTGTCTGCACGTGAATAGCATACATGGGCTACAGGTCAGCTCGACCTTTATAATGTTCCTAAGTCTAACCATCTGACTTGGACGTGATCTCTGATATAACGAATCCTGGAACACAGACAACAGTCTTGTTGGTCTAGAGCGACCCATATATATTTAACTAGTTCAGGTATACAGATACCGGTGACTTAATCCTAGTCAAAGTACCTCTCCATTTTGCATCACACAGGCGAGCAAATAGGCGACAAAATGACGAACCTCTAGACGATAGCATAAAGTTCGATACAAGAGGAATTACCTTATTTCGGAAAATCAACCATGAACATATGCCTCCAGGCAGGCTGCATAATACTGGGAAATAGTCTAGTTAGCTAACTAACTCACTAAGACACTGTATTTCCCTCAGAGAATCACAAGACGCAGTTGCGTCTGCTCGCTTCTTAAACCATTTCTAAAACTGCCCCAACTGGGCGGAACACACAGAACGAACTCCCGGTTTGACATGCGCAGAACGACAATCTCTGAGTTGCCGTTCACAATAAGACGATTCGAAGAACATTCGAGATAAAAGTCTTACACAGTCGCGCCTTTTATGGTCATGAAAAGAAGCGTTAAGAAAGGTTTCAGACATCTACCATAGTTGACTGATACTACCAAATAAGGAGATGTGGTCACGCTTCGTTCAAGAAATTATAGACCGAACGTGTCTCTATACAAGAGAAGGCAACTCCTAACAAATTGTAGTTTCGATAACTCGGATTATGTCCCTTTGACCATAGAAAACATAATACACACTTCAGTCAAAAAAATGATCATACATATGAAAAAATGTTTATACAAACGAAAAATAATAATGATCCATGCAGAGTTAACAAACTGGAAGTGGTTTTGTTTGATTTTGTGAGGACACTTTATTCATTTGCACACGGACAACTCCATCATTGGTCCGATCTCCTCCCTTAAATCACACAAGGAGGATCTCAGCACAGTGCACGAACTCCATAGCGCAGGCGAGGATCCTAATGTGTGTGTATAGGAATCAGGCATTCTATAAATATGTTTGTGGAGAGTAGGTGTCCTTATTTTTAAATTTTGCCAGGGCATCGAACGTAAGGTCTACTCTTTATTATTCCAACTACCAGGGGGATTGTTAACGTGTATTAAAACTTGCACACGGGTCCTTCTATATTTGTCGCAATTATCCGAGGAGGCAAGGCATCTGATCTCACTACCCAGGAAATCAGGAGGTTAGGTAGGGGGTATGGACATTGTTGGGTACCAACTGGTTCTGAAAACAATTTTCCATCAGTTATATTCCCTGTACTGTGAGCGAACCCGGTACCTTTAGAATTAGAACGCGGATGACATACCTCTGAGCCACTCCGACCGCAAAAAAAAAAAAAATGGAAAATATTATGTAAAAGGCACTAGCGCAGGAATAGCAGAGATCCAAAATTTGTTGTATCATTAAAACAGAGCGGCCGAGTGGTACAATGGTTAGAGCGGTTTGCTTCTTGAAGTAAAGGGACTGGGGTTCGAATCCAGGTTGCTTCACTCTCCAGTCTGCCCTAATGTAAATAATGGATACCTGATTCTGGTCGTGAGTTGGGGAAGGCAAAGAAAGCGAGGAAGGGAATTGGTCATCTCAGCTCATAAAGATGAGGACCTTGTATAAGCTGAAATCTCCATCACTTTATTCCTCTACGGCTCTATTTGTTTATGGGCCAACGTTTACCTTTTCAGCGTAAGAAAGTTGCCACGAACTACGCATTTCGTGCCTTAATGAGAGCGAACTTTCTTGAAAAGAAGTTCCTTAACCCCGGGAGCAAATAATGCATCCCCTATAGCCTTCGAAGGTGGACAGCATGAAAAGTCATGTCCCTTGTTGTAATAATATTTATTTATTTAATTTTTTTGGTTTGTTTTTAGGTGGATTTCTCATTTTTAAAAAGGGACAAACATTCTGCATTTCCAAGAATGGTAATATATATAAGCATACCTCAGCTCCGCTTCTCAAACATTCACCAGGCGATGCTGTTGTAATCAATAATGTCGCTTAGACACAGTCATAATATGACATCAAGAAGCAAATTTCGAAAATCTAAAAGGATGAATGTCCTTGTAGTTCCGGGGGTGGGGGGTGGGGGGGGGGAAATGGTGGGGCTGTGAGGAGAAAGAAAATAGGCCATCTGTTTCTTATGTATGTCGTAAGAAGCGACGAATATGAGGCTGTCTCTTGGACTGGCAACCTCATCAGGTGGAAGAAATTTCTACAGATACCACTGCTGCAGGAGCACGCGAATTATGAGAAGGACAACTTTGTGCAAGGAGATCATTTACAGCGGTGGCTCCAAGTTCCATTAGGAACAAAAATGAAAAAGAAGAAAGAAGCAGGATAAAAACATTAGAATCCCCGATCTCTCGGATGTGCAGTAGTTACGTAAGACGGGGAAACGTGTTCTGTCTGTCATCCAATGGCGGGAGGTAAGACTGATCTATTAGAACTTCAACGCCCCGTAACAGTGGGATTGGTTACATTTGATAGCCAAATTAAATGTTACACGAAATCGGCCGATTGTCTGCTCTTCTAGTCTTTCAGTAATGCTATAAGCTTTTACCAAGTCCAATGAGTTATACAGAATAATAGACGGATAGACTGGCGTGAAGCAAGGCACAGGCAGGCATACAAACAGACTGGCAAAGCAGGCTGGATTACTTACAGGAAAGCAGACAGTCAGACTAAAAGATAGAACGAATGAAGGAAAAAACTAACGAATCCTTTATTTCATCAGGGTAAAGAAATATGCATTATTTTCCTATTTTACATTTCTGCCCTGCAATAATGTAATTATTAATAAAAAAAATTTACACGCTATAACTTCAACAAAGAAATGGATAGTTGAATGGACAGATGTATTGATGGAAAGATGTAAGGATGTTTGGATGAATGGGTGAACCGTGGATGATTGGACAAAAAATACATAGACAGGCAGACGAACGGACGGACGGAGGAACAGACAGACAGGCATATGAGTCAGACGGATAGGCGGATGGACTGATGTATAGGCGGGCGGAGGGACAGACAGGCAGATAGACAGGCAGATGGACAGACAGAGAGATAGACAGACATACAGGCAGGCCGGCAGGATTGGCTGGCAGGTAGACAGGCATGCAGACAGACAGACGGACAGACAGACAGACAGACAGACAGACAGACAGATAGATAGATAGACAGACAGACAGACAGACAGACAGACAGACAGACAGACAGATAGATAGATAGATAGATAGATAGATAGATAGATAGATAGATAGATAGATAGATAGATAGATAGATAGATAGATAGATTGATAGATAGATAGGCACACTCACACAATAATTTTATTCTAGGAGCACAAACTTTGGATGCTTGCCAATACTGGCGCAACAGTACTATCTCTACGATTATATGTTAGTCAGATTCTTCTTCTTCTTCCGTCCTTAGCCACCGACCGTCAAAGCAGTCAGTGGCCATTACGCCTAGTGGCGTCTTAGGGCAACAGCAGATAGGTTTTCTTTGCCATTGTTTCCCATCATGCCTAGTGGCGTCTTTAGGGCAACGGCAAATCAACCCATTTGCTGTTGTTTCCGTAATCGAAGTGACTGGCAAACGGGTGATCAGCCCGTTGTGATGTTAGTCAGAAGTAGTGAAATATTTCCGAGAGAATTGTTGACTTGAACTGAGTGCTTACAATTTGAGGTCTCAATTTGTACTTCACGCGTTTTAAAACCTTCAAGGTGAGAACTGTTTTTTTTATTAAAGCCTCATGCGTTGAATATCCATTGACACATTGTAATTGATGATTACGAAATGAAGAAACAGAGCATTGACGACGAGTGGCATTAGTGTTCATTAAGTCTGACGTATCTAGCAGTTTAAGCTGTAATTAACGCTAGTTTACTGGGTTAGTTGTTTCGTGTTTAGTTCAGGTGTAGACTCACGTATGTTATCCCAGCTCAACATTTCATGGCGAAGAGAATCAGCAATAAAACTTTACCCCAAAGACTGTAATTAACGAGAAAACTCATGAAAAGCGTACTGAAACTACAAATATCTATATAATATCTATAGCAAAACGGACAAAATGTTAACTAGTGTCTTTATGACAAATTATGAATTGCACACAAGTAATTCTGCTCTAACTTTATGATTAATGCTCCGAACGGAACAATTCTTTTTTGGGATTTGAATTAAAACATAAAGTCACATTTTGCACCGTCATTTGCGCACTTTTTCTATTTTCGAGAGAGTACATTAACTTTCAACCACAGCTAAGTGGGTGCAAGTTTCGTCAAACTTCAAACGTTGTTATCAGAGGCAGTAAGTCGACCATGGTTTCTCAGAGGCAGTTAGTCGACCAGGGCAAGATTTTAAAAGATGCACGAACAATTACGAGACATGTTGTCATAAAGGAAATGTTAGTTATTTAGTCAATTTACGGTCCATTAGATCATTATCACTGGTCCACGTGTCACTTAGGTAAGGTTACTCCATGTCTTCATATTTAATACATCCATATAATTTTAACTGCAAATATCTAATGACGGTCGCCTGCAATGAAATGACCACAGTAGTGATAATAATATAATAATAATAAATTCTTTAAGCACCAAACATGGCGCATAAGGCAGAAACCAGTGCTCTCCAGGTTGTTCGTTATGACGCCACTCCTCTTAGCTCTTGCACATTATTTAGGCCCAACGTTCTTCCTTCTCTTAATATTGTTCTTCTGAGTGTTTCTTTTGGTCTTCCTTTTTTCCTCTTACCCTCAGGAACCCAAGTGAGCGCCTGTAGTGGTATTCTGTTGTTTTGCATTCGTAGGACATGACCGATATATGACCATCGTCTTTTCCTTATATAGTCGGAGACATATTTCTGCCTAGAGTCTTCTCTTATTTGTCGATTAGTCTTGAATTCTTTCCAACTGATGTTCATGAGTTTTCTAAGACATTTGTTCTCGAATGTATTCAGCTTGTTCTCCAATGATTTTGTTATTTTCCAACTCTCACAGCCGTATGTTAACACTGAGACAACATTTGAATTAAACAGACGAAGCTTGGTATGTATATTCAATGATCGTAATTTCCAAATGTTAGATAATCTATTGAAGGCGCTAGCTGCCAAAGCAATTCTAGTATGTATTTCTCTTGTTGTGTCTCCATCCTGAGTCATTTTAACTGCCTAAATAATTGAAACTTTCAACTTTCTTTAGTTTTCCCCCGTTCAAGATGATATCAAAGGTCTCGTTAGAAAAGTTCATAGCTTTAGTTTTAGAGGCATTTATTTGGAGACCTATTTTAACCGAGAGATGACACAAATTATTTATTGCTTCTTGGGATTGTCTTGGTGTTGAACTTAAGAATGCTACATCATCTGCGAAATCCAGGTCCCCCAGGAATTTTCCATTTGTCCATTTTATACCCAATTGTTCATTGTGGGTATAGTTTCTCATAACCCAATCAATAGCTATTCCAAAAAGTAGTGGTGACATAATACAGCCTTGTTTCACCCCTGTTTCTACCGTAAACCATTCTGTATTCCCTTTATTTGTTCTAACACAACATCTTGCATTGTCATATAGCGCTTTGATTATATTCACATATTTTGTTGGAAAACCATAGATTGTAAGTATCTTCCACAATGATGGGCGGTGTAAACTAACAAAGGCTTTTTGAAAATCGACGAAGGTGATAATAAGTGTCGATTGCCTTTCCACTGATTCTTCTATAATTGTTCTTAGTGTGAATATTTGATCAATACATGATCGTTTCGGCCTGAAACCCGCTTGTTCTTCTCTGATCTTTTCGTCAGCATGCAATTTAAGTCTTTCTAACATCATGCAACATAATAATTTTCCAGGTACTGATAATAGCGATATACCACGCCAGTTATTACAGTCTGATAGATCACCTTTCTTCGGTAACTTTACAATAATACTGTCTTTCCATTGTTGTGGTGGTTGTTCTTCTCTCCATACTTCATTTATAATATCTAAAATTCTCAAGAGGTTGTTGTCATTAACTGCTTTAATCATTTCCCCTGAAATTTCGTCAACTCCAGCAGCTTTAAAATTTTTTAATCTTTTAAAGGCTTGTTTGATCTCGTCCAGCGTGAATTCATCGCAAGTTATTGGCAAGGTGGTTGTGGGTGTTTCATTATTAAAATCAGGTGTTACTGTTGGTGGTGGTCTGTTTAGCACCTCCATGAAGTGCTCAGCCCATCTCTTCATTTGTTCTTTTTCTGTTGGTATTGAATTCCCTAATTTACCTTTAACAGGTGTTTCCATAGCAGTAGGCTGGTGACATAGTTGTTTTGTAATTTGATAAAGGCACCTACTATTACCAGTTCTTGCAGCATTTTCAGCTTCTACGGCCAGTTCATTGATGAAATGTCTTTTATCTCTTCGAGTTTTTGTCTTCACTTCTTTATTTAACAAGTTATAAGTTAGTTTGCAAGATTCAACTGCATTATGTGTACTTGCCGCTAGTAGTTTAAGTTTTGCTGTTTTCCTTTCTTGTATTTTATCCCAAGTATCTTCTCTCATCCATTTTTTCTTTTTATGTACTAGGTATCCGGTGGTCGCTACTGCTGCTTCTGTCATTGCTGTTCTCAGTTGTTCCCATTTTAGTATCGATTGTCTTGGTGGTGATATCGTTGTCAATTTTGCCTAAAGCATCGAAATAGTTGTTCATTTTGACATTATATTCCTCCTTTATATCATTTGATTGCAGTCTGTGTACATCTATTCTTCTATTTTTTATTCTGTTGGTATAACTTCTTCACTTTAATTCTCAGTTTAGCTATGCAGAGGTTATGATCACTTCCGATCTCTGCACCTCTGTATGCTCTGACGTCTTGAACTGATGAGCGAAATTTAGCGCTTATGCAGAAGTGATCTATCTGGTTCTTAGTTCTGCCATCAGGTGAATTCCATGTTATCTTGTGGATATTCTTATGTGGAAAGATGGTGTCTGCCACAACGAGGTTTGATATTTCACAAAGTTCTAGAAGTCTTTCGCCATTTTGATTCATACAGCCTATGCCATGAGTACCGAGATATCTTTGTACTCCATCGTTGTTGTCACCTACTTTGGCGTTAAAATCACCCATGACTGCTATTATGTCATGCTTGGGTATTGTGTTGATGGTACTTAGAAGTGCTTCATAGAAGTCATCTTTTGTGGTATCAAGAGCGTCGTTAGTTGGTGCATAACATTGTACAATTGAGAGCTTGAAAAATCGTGTCTGAAATCTAGCTAATATTAGCCTCTCATTGATAGGTGCCCAGCTGATAAGCGATGCTGCTGCTTTCTGTGTCATTAAGATGGCTACTCCCTCTGTGTGACGATTATCATTACTACCAGAGTATATAATTTCCTTTTTTTCTTCAGAAATATATTTTATGCCCTTCCCCGTCCATCTACACTCGCTGACACCCAATATGTCCAACTTATAATTATCCATTTCTTTAATTACTTCTTCCAATTTTCCGTCTTGATACATAGTTCTTACAGTAGTGATAGTACCGTCTGTAATACATGTACCAGAAAGAACACTATAATTAATAACCTGTCAATGTTGACGGTTTATTGCTAGTTATCTAATATTTTAAATTGGTAGGGATAATTACGAGCTGCATTTCACATAAGCTATTAATAGAGACACACTTGGAGTATAGGATAGGTTTATAGAGAACGTGACTTAATTCATAGCTCTCCTCTACAGCTACCATCTGGAACCGTGGAGTTAACTACTCGATTTTCTTGTGCCATTCCTAGATCTTGTTCACCAGCTCTCTTCTGGAGTTCTAGTAACTATGTCTATTATTTCCTATCCAACTTCCATCTCGCCACAATATATATATATATATATAATCACTGGAAGAATAACCACCACTAGATTAGAATCGTACACATATCTTGGCAGTAATATAGATACAGTTGGGGGACTGACAATGATATCACAATAAGAATACAAATTGCTAGAGGAGTTTTCATTGCATTGGCAGCATAAGGAGATCACAAGAAATCATGTCCAACACCAAAATCAGAATATTCATTTCAAATGTCAGGTCAGTCCTACAGTGTAGCTCTGAAACATGGACAGAAACATAAATAACAACCAAAAAGTTAAGACTTTCATAAATGGATGCTTGCATAGGATAGAATGATTGTAGTGGTATGACAAGAACCAGACAAGTGCCAGTGGAACGAGAGATGAGAACAAAACACTGGGGATGGATAGGAGACACATTGTGGAAACCTGTTGATAGTGTTACCAGGCAGTCCTTTTGGGAAATCCCCAGGATAGTAGACAAACAGGAAGACTAAATAACACATGGAGAAGAGAATTGGAGACAGACATGAAGGAGATGATGAAGACTTGGAAACATCTTGAGCTGATGTCACGTGACAGGAAGACTTGGTATAAGTTTGTTGAAGGCACGTGACATGAAGACTTGACATAAGTTTGTTGAAGGCACGTGACATGAAGACTTGACATAAGTTTGTTGAAGGCACGTGACATGAAGACTTGACATAAGTTTGTTGAAGGCACGTGACATGAAGACTTGACATAAGTTTGTTGAAGGCACGTGACATGAAGACTTGACATAAGTTTGTTGAAGGCACGTGACATGAAGACTTGACATAAGTTTGTTGAAGGCGTACGCTTCTTAGGGATTTCTTCTTCTTCTCCCTTGTTCGTCGTGAAAAGGACGTTGGTTGCGTTGTATCTGTTTACACCGGAGCTGCAATATCTGCGCCTTTCGGCCGACACATCCGACTTCAGCACGGCATTTTTGGGACCGGGTTTGCCTTCCCTCTTCGATCCCTACTCTCTCAGCCAGATTGCAGTGATGCAGCCTGTTTCCATGACCACCACGTGGAGGTGGAGTAGGGTCTTGGTCAGCTCTGGTTCGCTGACCCTGACGCAAAAAGTCAAGCTATGGGTTGCTGACTGCATTCTCTATTGCTGCATCTTTGGGTCCCCTTGGTGATTTGAAAGGTGGTGATGATGATGATGATTGTCGCGAGAAGGTTGAGATTTAAAATATAAGATATCATGGACAAAAAGTTGTATCAGTTGATACCAGGATAGGGCCAGATAAGAGTCTGGTCTTATAAGTAATACCCCCTTCTCTGAAAAGAGTAAGGGTGTATGGATATCAAAGGTAGGGTCAAGCTGTATAAGTTTCCAGGTATGATGTTATTGCATTATCCTGGATCCCTATGGGCTCCCTCTCAAGATCCTCCCTTGATTATTATATTATTATTTTTATTGTTGACTCTGCTAGGGGATATTAACAAAATTATTTCCAACAAGAACATGAACTCAACTTTAATAAGTAAGTAAGTCTGTTGGTCAATATTTACAATTTATTTAGCCTATACCGTTTCTCTTTTCGGTCTGGAAAGTTTGAAATGAAATCAAATTTATTTAGAACAATAAATCAATAAACATTGAAACTAATTAACAATATCAAAAGTCATTCAATTGTTGAAGGTTATCAACTGGATTAATTATCTCCTTTTAAAGAACATTGATATGATACTAATGAGTTTTGTCACTATTTCTTGACTGTGAAGCTAGTAATGGGTAAATTTATGTCCACACTTTTCATCATTCACTGTATGTTTATTTGCATCTTGTCTTTTAGTATAGGGGTATAATCTGGATACGCTGATCAGTGGCTTTGTTTTGCCACTTATCTCGTGTTTAGAGATCTGTCACTCTCCTGCCATGGACGAACACTTATTTTGAATTTCTCCAGGCGATGGAAGCTGGGTATCTGGCCCTGTTAACCACAAGGGCACTTGCACCACAGAGTCCAGCAGAGGTGGATGACTCTATAAAGGTTTTGTCTTGTAGTTGTCAGGATAGAACCTGAAACAAAAATAAACGTAACCCCTTTATGGTCCATCACTATTCCATTATCACACAAGATGGAGATTATAGACAGTGTCAGACAATGTGCTAGCAGATGCACATGACAATTTATACTAGTATTACCCACAGCCAGTTCACCGTGACTGCACTTTCCTTCTAAATCCTTAGTTAGATACATTTGTCCATGCTACGCCTCCATACAATGATTTGGTCTAATATAAAATATTACGTAATATATTGATCATTACATTAAAACAATTTCTGTCATCCTTCCTTATGTTCCTGGTATGTGTCCCATTCCAACAAGAAATAATTCTTTAAATGCTTTTCCAAACCTACAGACACACTTTTGCCATCATTCGCAATTTATTTTGAATATACACAGGCTGGTTAGTCCTTCAGAAATTACACAATGGTTGCAAAAATACGTCTACACACTTACCAAAGCACTATAGTGAATCAATAGCAAATCATATAAGTTTTATATATATATTATATATATATATATATATATATAATATATATATATATATATATATATATATATATATATATATATATATATATCTTACCCTCAGGCACACACAGACGAGCTGTTAATGGCAAACTTGATCTGCTCTCAGGTACAACTGGCAAAGGCAGTCTTCATTTACAAGTTACCGCTTCTTTCTGCTCGCTGTGTTTTTCAAATCTTATGGCCCCATTCAGCAAGGGCAAGATCTATTTATACTAGCACAGTCGGCGTATCGGAAAGCAGGGGGCTAACGGGGTATTACGAATCCCAAAATGAGGCATATTTTGTCTCTCTGTTCAATTATGAAAAAACTAGTTTCCCCCCATATCTTTCTTCAATATTTCTGGAGCGATTTTTATTCATCTAAGGCTTAAATTAATACCATGAATTAATCTTTATCTTCCAAGCTAAAATTGATAATTAGTCTCCTAAGTGTTTTTATTCTATGCATATTTAAATACCTAAATTAGGACAAACCCGATTTGTCGAAGCCTTTCCAACTCAACATATCTCTCTTAATAAAACTACTTTTCGTGGAAGTCTTTACACCTACCTCTAAAGTAACATTCCTGTTGTAGAATTAGAGACCTCTTCCAAGTGGTAATTCTTTCCTACTTATGTAATTAATTTGCATCCTTCACTTGGTTGCACAAATGAGGACTGGCCATTGTGCCTGTCTGTCGTAGATTTTTGATAGGAGAATTAAGACTTGGGTTGGTCCCTTCTGAATAGATTAGAATAGGTTATAGACACAGTAAGAGTTAGTAAAAGAAATAGATTCCACGAGCGAGATGATAGAATGTGATATAGAGGCTTGTGGTAAAGTGGGATGATATAAATATGTATAGGGGACTTAGTGTACTGACTGAGATCAGCTGTGAAGGTATCTGTATCTAATAGGTGTAGTGTTTTACAGATAACCTTACTTGCTACCACATTTATACCTCAGTCAGAATTATTCTGGAATATGGTGATGACTACGTTGAATGTCTAGGGTATGTATATGATGAAGTGTAAGTCACAACAACAACAGACAGATAAACAATTTAATTTATTCCACCACACTTGACAACACTGTGACACTCACACACATTAAACACTCTATAAGACTATCTTAAATGAGTCACTGGTAAAGTTTCAAATATTATATATGTATTAATTACTTTCACTCCAATATATATGTCCTGATTCAAACTACAAAGTGAACCAGGAATCACAATTAATTGTAATCACAATTTATATACTACATAATTTATAAATAGGAACCTTGTAGTGACATATTTTATTAATATTATCCTATGTGTGTCAGTTGTGTAGTAGTACTATGAGGTAATACTGGTTTTGTTTTTCAAGCTATGTTGTTATTTGTCATCTTGACTTCAAGTGTTTGTTTATCTGGGAAATAGTATGGGAAAAAGTTCACAGTTCCTGTCAATTTAAACAAGGTATTGTCCCTCTGTTTTACTAAAATGTCAATTTTTGAGGGGACACATAATGTTGAGCTCCACTGGCCACAGAGGCTTAACTTTCGTGATGGCGGCAGGAAAAGACTCCTCTGCTCGATTGCTCCCCTGTGTTCTGGAGACACCTCACCAGTCGCTATCTGGACCCAGGAGTATGCTGTCAGCCTCCAGATTCAGCAAAGCTCAGACCAGGTGCTGCTCAATAACTTTAGGACCACAGTCCCTGAAACAAGAAGGTTGTACCTCCTACTTCATAACTAATTTATAATCTATTTCCAGACTGAACACAATACATAACAAACACTGAGTTCAGAGCGGTAGGCCAACTGTCAGCTTCATCTGAAATAATTTACACCAGTATACTCCTCCCTAATGGTCACTACGCCTCTGCAATTCCAGCATTAGTTCTTTCTAGTCAATAAGATAGGTGTCAGTGTACTGTTTGGCAATTCCATGCAGTTTTACTTTTCTCCGACACCTTCTGTTCAGGTTGGAGCACTATATAGGCTTTGCCTCATGTTCGCTACTGAACCACACACATATATAGACATAAATTATCAATTTACATTCAATTTTCATTAAAAAGATATTGAATATATCAAGCTTACCACAATTCATGGAAATAATACACAGTTACGTTGACTGGCAATGAATATAGCACAATTTCGATCTGCCGATGTCCCAGGCTTTTATTTAGAAAAATATGCACTGGCGCTCAACGCACTGGTTCTTTAGTAAGTTTATTTGAAAAATGTGGTACTGAACTAACGCTCCTAATTGCCTATATTGGCGGGTCTAACCAATCGAGCCATGTTTACACAAGCGTTTGAAAAAAAGTACCCTTCCGTCTCCCCTAACAACAAAAGATAGTATTTGTAGCCCGACTAATCGTGTTTAGCCTTACATTTACTGCGCTCCAATCAAATAGGATTTAACATGGGGACCTATTTCCCGTACAATGGTGGTGTCAAAATCTGCCACTGAGCGATTCTGATTTTGGTGTTGTCTGACACCCTCACTATTTCTTTTGGCTATAATTTGGTAATTCCTAGACTATTTGCATAACTCTTAACATATTATTTGTCAGCAAGTCCTAAGGAACCCAAATATACAAATTTAAGGGAGATAAGTGGCTGCGTTCAAAATATGTATTTTCTTCTACCTCCCGTTCACTTCGATCGATGTGGTGTCTGGGTACTGTCATGCTTTCAAACGCAAACCAGTATAATGTCATGTTTCCTAATAAGCGTTTTTCAGGTTTTTAAAACCTAACTCTCGTATGGGTAGTGTTTTTTATCACTGTCGATTTGAAAAAAAAAAAAAATTAGTGCTTGTGGCCTTACACGCGTGATGACTTTAATTGTATAGCGAGACGCGTGTTTAGTGTTGTATGCGTCCCGGCTTTCAGCCCTCCCTTTCTTTCTATCCTAAGTCCATCTGTCCGTTCGTTTATGGTAACTTAGTGTATAAAATGACATGAATGGAATATTAAATATAGGTCAGCTTGCGTATCTCAAGGTTTTTCTTAGAAAGGCAGTACACGTTTTATTGAAGAAAGCGTGTAGTGATGCAGTAGGCTTTTACTATCAACGTGAAACGTTACAATTTGCAGACGAAGTAGAAAACAAGGGGATTTCGAGTACAGTCATTGTGACAGCACTGTTCTTTACCATTCTTCTTTCCTTTTATTGAAGTTATTTGTTAGGCTTTACATTTACGTTTTAATTTATATATGTGGATTAGAATTTCACACGACAAATTCTCCCCACTTAAAAAAGACGTTATATGTTAGTCTATAATTCTATATACACATAGAGAAATTTATTATTATTTCTGGGGCTTAGGGTGATTCTCATAACACGGATGGCAGCTTAAGAAATCCGCTCCCAGATTTGTTTTTCCACTTATATACTCTATGCTAAACTCATATGGCTGCATCAGTAATGACCAACGGAGTAATCTAGAATTTCCATGTCTAGCCTGTGCTAGAAACGATAAAGGTTTGTGGTCTGTTTGCAACTTAAATGCCTTCCCATACAGATAAATATTGAATTTCTTTATCGCCCATATTACTGCAAGACATTCTTTTTCGCTAGTTGAGTAATTGGTTTCAGCTTTATTCAACTTTCTGCTAGCATATGCCACTGGGCTTAATTCCCCATCCAATGCATCTGATTTCTGTAGCAGAGTCGCACGTAACCCAATATTACTGGCATCCGTCCTTACTATGAATTTTGACTTAAGTCAGGTAATTTCAAAATAGGTTTACTTGTGAGCATTTCCTTCAATTCTTGGTAAGCCATTTCACATTGTGGTGTCCATGTAATTCGATCTGGATGTCCTTTACGTGTCAAATCAGTTAACGGTGCACATATGGAATTAAAGTTTTTGATATACTTTTGGTAGAAACCACATAATGAGACAAAGGATCTCACGTCTTTCTTGGTTTGTGGTCTCGGGGCTTTCTTTAGTTTCTCTAAATTTTTTGGGTCAGGGGTCATGTTTCCCTGATAAACTGTGTGTCCCAAGAATTCTAATTCTTTACATCCAACGCAACATTTGGTTGGTCGGGCTGTTAAATTCGCTTCCCTAAGTCGATTAAACAGCATGTTCAGAGAGTCAATGTGTTTCTCAAATGTTTCTGTTGCTATAAGGATATCATCCATGAAATTTGTGATACATGGATTATTCAGAGGGTCCAATAATTTTCTCATCATTCTAGAGAAGACACTAGGCGCATTCTTCAATCCAAATGGCAATCTGTTAAACTCATAGTGTCCCTCTGAGGTACTAAAAGCTAGGTATGGTCTAACCTCAGGCTTTACTGGAATCTGATAGTATCCTTTACTCAGATCCACTTTTGAGAAATATTTAGCTTTATTTAGTCTGGCAAACAACTGATTTGTATCCGGCAATGGATCCACCTGTCCTTCTGTAATAGCATTCAGTCTCCTGTAATCTATACAGAGTCTATGTTCTCCAGAGGATTTCCTTAAAAGTACAACACTGGAACTATACGAAGATTCACTGTGTGAAATAATTCCTTCCTTCAACAAATAGTCTATCTCTTCCTTCAAAGCTTTCTCCTTAGCAAAAGGAATCGAATAGGGTTTCATACAGACAGGTGTGGGGTCTATCAGTTTCATATCATATTCCAATAAGTTTGTATGCCCCGGTCGGTCTGTTAACACCTCTGTATGATTATCTAGAACCTGTTGCACTCTCTCTTTCTGATTTTTCGTTAAATGTGTACTGATTTTCACCTGTGCCGCTGTCTCACAGGGGTGTAATGGATATTCAAATGATGAAAGTGGTTCCCTTTTTCATCTCCATTGCAATGGACAAGGTCAACAAGTGTGTCTCTTCCTGATGTTCTCTTTCCAAATATTTCTTCAGGAGATTTACATGATAGATTTTTTCTTTCCCTTTCTTATCTATCTTATAATTGGTTCTAGACACCTTCTCTAGAACTGTATATGGACCTTGCCATCCAATTTGTAACTTATTCTGACTACCGGGGAGAAGAAGCAGTACCTTCTCTCCCACAGCCAAATCTCTGTCTTTAGCTTTCCTGTTATAATAGGCAGCATGTTTCTTCCTGGCTTGTCTCAAATTTTCATTGGTAAGTTTCCAGCCAGTTTTTAAACGAGTGGTCAGCTCATTCACATAATGGTATGAGGATGTAATGTTTTCCTCTGTTTTTTCATCAGTCCACGTTCTTAACAGAGCTACATATGGACCTTTAATTTTGTGGACCTATTTGTCCCTGCACCGGTATGGTCTCTTCCACTCGAAGCTCTATAGTGATGATTTTTCTTCCCAGAATTATCATTCACAAAACGACCGCTACCAATTTTTCTCTTGGGGCTGTCTCCACACTTAGAATTCTTGATGAGAGATTTCCTCTCTACATCTTCTTCCTCCAGTTTGTTTAAGTCCGATTGAGGGATTTTCGGCTTATCCTGGGGTAAGACATCTTTTTGCACTCTCCGCATAGTGGCCATTGTAAAACAGTTAAGTGAAGCTTGTCCGTGAAAAGGGGCTTCACATTCCATTTGGTCCACTTTATCAAATTTATATTTCTTTTTATTGTCAGGCCTAATTTTGCCCCGTGGCGTGTCCAGGTCCTGATCAATGTTCCCACTTGTGGGTGTTCCCTCATGTGCTATGCTACACCTTTCTACAAAATTCTCAATGTCCCATCTTGCCTTAGGCCAATAATAATTGTGAGCCACCTTTTGGATGATGGTACCTATTTTCTCATGGTCCCCATCTTTTTTCACATGTAGGCTCCTTATTAAGTCTGCCCTATATCTCTTTGGAAGAACCAACTGTCCGTGACCATGGGATCTAGTTCCGGCCTTCCTATACATCAACTTGTTTTTCATGTAAAAATCTCCCTTGCCTGGAGTTGTATGACAAGTTGACAATTTCCTGAAACAAGGCTTAAGGGTCTTATCCCCAGCCTGTGCCTTCCTCATCTCTTCTGGAGTGGTATCTAACATAATATCCTCCTCCTGTCTTGAGGTCGACCTGACCTGAAGGGTGGCCATAACTATAGGGTTCCTTCTGCAACGGTCAGTGTCATGATTGTTCATCTTACAATTTTTACACCATCTCTTTCCTTGGTTGAAGATTTTCTTTCATCATATTTCCTTTCATCGAATTGTGGGGTTTTATTTTTATTGTCATACCGTGGCCTATCAAATTGGTGCTTACCTTTGTTTTGATCTCTAGGATCAAATTTATTAAAGTTCTGTGGTGCCCTAAAATTTTCTACCTGTTTCTTTTTATTACCTGATACCTCTGCCTGAGCCGCTTGATACCTTTCTGCAACATTTAGCAACTCACCCAGCCTCTCTGCACCTTGTTCCATGAGAAACTTTCTCAGGTCTGGAGCCATGGACTCTCTTAGTTGTTCTATAAGGACCATTTCCTTAAGATCTTGGGTTTTCCCCAGAGAAGTCCATTTCTCCAAGTATGTCTCTAACCGTGCAGAGAACTGGTGATAGGTTTCACCTGACAGTAGTTTAGCATTCCTAAATTTTTTTCCTATAAAATTCTGCGTTCTTTTCATATCTTAACAAAAGAGCCTGCTTTAGCATGTCATAATTTTCTTGATCACCTCTGCTCATTTTGGCAAAAACTTCATAAGCTGCCCCACGAAGCCCTTGAGATAACTTTAAGCTCCACCTTTCTCTCTCTAACCCATATGTGGTAGCTAATAGTTCATATCTATTTAGATAGCTCTCAATATCATCGTCTTTCTCAACAAAATGATCTAAATGAAAATTCATAGCTGAGGTTGAGGCTCCCTGGCTAGCAGTGGCATCAGAGGTAAAGGGACTGGCACCATTTTCAGGAGCATGGCCTTGAAACTCAAACTCCCTTAGTCGTAACTCATGTTCCCTTTGTAATCTCTTCTCCTCCTTTTCTGCTTCCCTCTCTGCAGTAAATCTTCTTTCTTCTGCTTCTCTTTCTGCAGCTAATTTCTTCTCTTCTCTTTCTGCAGCCTGTCTTCTTTCCTCGGCTTCCAATGCTTTAGCCTCTTTGTCAGCCCCAATCTACAACCTCTTAGCCTCAGCCTCAATCTGCAACCTCTTAGTCTCAGCCTCAGCCTCAAATTGTAACTTCTTAATTTCCTTTTCAGCCTCTAACTTTCTTTCGGCCTCTTTTTCTAATCTTCTTTCTTCCCGTTCAATATATTTGTCACATTCAGCAGTGACATAAGCAATCATAATTTGCCCGTCCATTCCTAACTCTTTCGCAGTCTGTACAGCAGCAGATCGAAATTTGGTCAGGTCCGCCATTTTCTAACAGGTAAATTTATATAATGTCTAACTAAACAATACAATCTGATATTACTTATCCACAGACACCACAGGCACTGAGAGCTCAACGTTATTTATTTTCACCCAAGGATACCTTTTTAATTTCTATTATTCCCTGAAGTGAATTACCCCCAATATTTTTAATAGGGAAAGATTCAAAATCCCGGGAGCGAGACCCCAATATATGTGGTAAAGTGGGATAATATAAATATTTATAGGGGACTTAGTGTACTGACTGAGATCAGCTGTGAAGGTATCTGTATCTAATAGGTGTAGTGTTTTACAGATAACCTTACTTGCTACCACATTATACCTCAGTCAGAATTATTCTGGAATATTGTGATGACTACGTTAAATGTCTAGGGTATGTATATGATGAAGTGTAAGTCACAACAACAACAGACAGATAAACAATTTAATTTATTCCACCACACTTGACAACACTGTGACACTCACACACATTTAACACTCTATAAGACTATCTTAAATGAGTCACTGGTAAAGTTTCAAATATATATGTATTAATTACTTTCACTAATTGTGGTAAAGTGGGATGTTATAAATATTTATAGGGGACTTAGTGTACTGACTGAGATCAGCTGTGAAGGTATCTGTATCTAATAGGTGTAGTGTTTTACAGATAACCTTACTTGCTACCACATTATACCTCAGTCAGAATTATTCTGGAATATTGTGATGACTACGTTAAATGTCTAGGGTATGTATATGATGAAGTGTAAGTCACAACAACAACAGACAGATAAACAATTTAATTTATTCCACCACACTTGACAACACTGTGACACTCACACACATTTAACACTCTATAAGACTATCTTAAATGAGTCACTGGTAAAGTTTCAAATATATATGTATTAATTACTTTCACTAATATATATCCTGATTCAACTACAAAGTGAACCAGGAATCACAATTAATTGTAATCACAATTTATATATACATAATTTATAACTATGAACCTTGTAGAGACATATGTTATTAATATTATCATATGTGTGTCAGTTTTGTAGTAGTACTATGAGGTAATACTGGTTTTGTTTTTTCTAGCTATGTTATTATTTGTCATCATGACTTCAAGTGTTTGTTTATCTGGGAAATAGTATGGGGAAAAAGTTCACAGTTCCTGTCAATTTAAACAAGGTATTGTCCCTCTTTATTTACTAAAATGTCAATTTTTGAGGGGACACATAATGTTGAGCTCCACTGGCCACAGAGGCTTAACTTTCGTGGTGGCGGCAGGAAAAGACTCCTCTGCTCGATTTCTCCCCTGTGTTCTGGAGACACCTCACTAGTCGCTATCTGGACCCAGGAGTATGCTGTCAGCCTCCAGATTCAGCAAAGCTCAGACCAGGTGCTGCTCAATAACTTTAGGACCACGGTCCCTGAAACAAGAAGGTTGTACCTCCTACTTCATAACTAATTTATAATCTAATTCCAGACTGAACACAATACATAACAAACACTGAGTTCAGATCGGTAGGCCAATTGCTATCTTCATCTGAAACAATTGACATCAGTATACTCCTCCCTAATGGTTACTACGCCTCTGCAATTCCGGCATTATTTCTTTCTAGTCAATAAGATAGGTGTCAGTGTACTGTTTGGCAATTCCATGTAGTTTTACTTTCCTCCGACACCTTCTGTTCAGGTTGGAGCACTATATAGGCTTTGCCTCATGTTCGCTACTGAACCACACACATATACAGACATAAATTATCAATTTACATTCAATTTTCATTATAAAGATATCAAATATTTCAAGCTTACCACAATTCATGGAAATAATACAGAATTACGTTGACTGGCAATGAATAGGCACAAAATGCGACCTGCCACTGTCTCAGGCTTTTATTTAGCAAAATATAAGCTGAATCTCAACGCACTGTTGCTTTAGAAAGTTTATTTGAAAATGTGGTGCTGACCTGACGCTCCTAATTGCCTATATTGGCGGGTCTAACCAATCGAGCCATGTTTACACAGTTTTTTTCAAAAAAAAGTACTCCTACTCACGTTTCCCTAACAACAAAGAATTAGTATTTATAGCCCGACTAATCGTGTTTAGCCTTACATTTACTTCTATCCAATCAAATAGGATTTAACATGGGGACCTATTTCCCGTACAATGGTGGTGTCAAAATCTGCCACTGAGCGATTCTGATTTTGGGGTTGTCTGACACCCTCATTATTTCTTTTGGCTATAATTTATTAATTCCTAGACTATTTGCGTAAAGTTTAACATATTCTTTGTCAGCAAGTCCTAAGGAACCCAACTATATACATTTTATGGGGCTAAGGAGCTGCGTTCAAAATATGCATTTTCTTCTACCTCCTGTTCACTTCGAATACGATGTGGTGTCTGGGTACTGTCAGGCTTTCAAACGTAAACCAGTATAATGTCATGTTTCCTAATAAGCGTTTTTCAGGTTTTTAAAACCTAACTCTCGTATGGGTAGTGTTTTTTATCACTGTCGATTAAAAAAAAAATTAGTGCTTGTGGCCTTACACGCGTGATGACTTTAATTGCATAGCGAGACGCGTGTTTAGTGTTGTATGCGTTCCTGCTTTCAGCCCTCCCTTCTCTCTATCCTAATTCCATCTGTCTTTCGTTTATGGTAACTTAGTGTATAAAATGACATGAATGGAATATTAAATATAGGTCAGCTTGCGTATCTCAAGGTTTTTCTTAGAAATGCAGTACACGTTTTATCGTAGAAAGCGTGTATGCTGCAGTAGGCTTTTACTATCAACGTGAAACGTTACAATTTGCAGACGAAGTAGAAAACAAGGGGGATTTCGAGTACAGTCATTGTGACAGCACTGTTCTTTACCATTCTTCTTTCCTTTTATGGAAGTTATTTGTTAGGCTTTACATTTACTTTTTAATTTACATATGTGGATTAGAATTTCACACGACACTAATATATGTCCTGATTCAACTACAAAGTGAACCAGGAATCACAATCAATTGTAATCACAATTTATATATACATAATTTATAAATAGGAACCTTGTAGTGACATATTTTATTAATATTATCCTATGTGTGTCAGTTGTGTAGTAGTACTATGAGGTAATACTGGTTTTGTTTTTCAAGCTATGTTGTTATTTGTCATCTTGACTTCAAGTGTTTGTTTATCTGGGAAATAGTATGGGGAAAAAGTTCACAGTTCCTGTCAATTTAAACAAGGTATTGTCCCTCTTTTTTTTACTAAAATGTCAATTTTTGAGGGGACACATAATGTTGAGCTCCACTGGCCACAGAGGCTTAACTTTCGTGATGGCGGCAGGAAAAGACTCCTCTGATCGATTGCTCCCCTGTGTTCTGGAGACACCTCACTAGTCGCTATCTGGACCCAGGAGTATGCTGTCAGCCTCCAGATTCAGCAAAGCTCAGACCAGGTGCTGCTCAATAACTTTAGGACCACAGTCCTTGAAACAAGAAGGTTGTACCTCCTACTTCATAACTAATTTATAATCTATTTCCAGACTGAACACAATACATAACAAACACTGAGTTCAGAGCGGTAGGCCAACTGTCAGCTTCATCTGAAATAATTTACACCAGTATACTCCTCCCTAATGGTCACCACGCCTCTGCAATTCCAGCATTAGTTCTTTCTGGTCAATAAGATAGGTGTCAGTGTACTGTTTGGCAATTCCATGCAGTTTTACTTTTCTCCGACACCTTCTGTTCAGGTTGGAGCACTATATAGGCTTTGCCTCATGTTCGCTACTGAACCACACACATATATAGACATAAATTATCAATTTACATTCAATTTTCATTAAAAAGATATTGAATATATCAAGCTTACCACAATTCATGGAAATAATACACAGTTACGTTGACTGGCAATGAATATAGCACAATTTCGATCTGCCGATGTCCCAGGCTTTTATTTAGAAAAATATGCACTGGCGCTCAACGCACTGGTTCTTTAGTAAGTTTATTTGAAAAATGTGGTACTGAACTAACGCTCCTAATTGCCTATATTGGCGGGTCTAACCAATCGAGCCATGTTTACACAAGCGTTTGAAAAAAAGTACCCTTCCTTCCGTCTCCCCTAACAACAAAAGATAGTATTTGTAGCCCGACTAATCGTGTTTAGCCTTACATTTACTGCGCTTCAATCAAATAGGATTTAACATGGGGACCTATTTCCCGTACAATGGTGGTGTCAAAAACTGCCACTGAGCGATTCTGATTTTGGTGTTGTCTGACACCCTCACTATTTCTTTTGGCTATAATTTGGTAATTCCTAGACTATTTGCGTAATACTTAACATATTATTTGTCAGCAAGTCCCAAGGAATCCAAATATACAAATTTAAGGGAGCTAAGTGGCTGCGTTCAAAATATGTATTTTCTTCTACCTCCCGTTCACTTCGATCGATGTGGTGTCTGGGTACTGTCATGCTTTCAAACGCAAACCAGTATAATGTCATGTTTCCTAATAAGCGTTTTTCAGGTTTTTAAAACCTAACTCTCGTATGGGTAGTGTTTTTTATCACTGTCGATTTGGAAAAAAAAATTAGTGCTTGTGGCCTTACACGCGTGATGACTTTAATTGTATAGCGAGACGCGTGTTTAGTGTTGTATGCGTCCCGGCTTTCAGCCCTCCCTTTCTTTCTATTCTAAGTCCATCTGTCCGTTCGTTTATGGTAACTTAGTGTATAAAATGACATGAATGGAATATTAAATATAGGTCAGCTTGCGTATCTCAAGGTTTTTCTTAGAAAGGCAGAACACGTTTTATTGAAGAAAGCGTGCAGTGATGCAGTAGGCTTTTACTATCAACGTGAAACGTTACAATTTGCAGACGAAGTAGAAAACAAGGGGATTTCGAGTACAGTCATTGTGACAGCACTGTTCTTTACCATTCTTCTTTCCTTTTATTGAAGTTATTTGTTAGGCTTTACATTTACTTTTTAATTTATATATGTGGATTAGAATTTCACACGACAAGGCTGTCTCTGAAAGCGAAAAAAAAAATTCTTCTCTCTCTCACCTATCTTCTACGACAGCTTTACAGCGTCAGACAGTCTAAACACATATATATATTTTACCTATATTTCTATCTACTCACGGGCACGCACATACACGTGACGACAGTTAAACACACAGACGTGGGAAACCTATAACAATACTTATATATATATTCTAGAACGAGCTGACCAACACGCTGATTAATTCCAAGGGAAATTTTAATTATCATTTAAAATTTCTTCACAACACATAGAATTTACATGAAAACATATATAAATAGTCATAAAATATCAAGAGAATGCTACAAGGATGATAGCCCCGTTATGATATTAACTCTAGGTTTAGCCCACAGCACCGTTATGAGACAGATGATGGCCCAAAGAGTCATAAATACATATGATTAGGGTCTAATATTGTCCTTCAAAAGGAACAATTTAATCAAGCAGCCAATCTTCCGTAAGGAGATTATAAAGTGGGTGAATCAATAGTTATCAAAAAAAAACTCACTCAGTCCACTTTCACTCGGTTCTTTCATCAGGGTACCCTGGCACACGTGCTTACCTATCTGTACCGCTGTTCGCCGTCTGGCGCAACCTTTGTGACACTCACACACTTTCTGTTTCTGACGTTGAATGAAACCGACCCCAGCTCTACAGATTTGTTTGGTGGTTTCGTCAAAATCATCCAGGGAGCGTCGACTTCCTGCGACAGTTCTTTCAGACTAAAGTAGTGTCACTTGGCTCGCGAGGTAAGAATTAGGTTTAAGCGGGCACACAAATGTCAGAAACACCAGGTTTAACTTAATTTGGAAAAGATGACCAGTGGACAACTGCTCTCAACAGACAGTCTTGGTTCACTATCCACTCTTTCAATAATGTCGGAAATGTAAATGTTATTTCTTGAAATTATTCTCGCCGCCCGGCAGCATGTATATTTGAGTTTATTGTGAAGAAATAAAGTCTGGCTCAAAGGCCCAGTATAAACATTTAGTCTTTAGAAAACCGTTAGTGGGATTGGTATTACTGTCTATCTCTGATGGCACATGCACTGTCAGACCAGTGTTACTTGAAACAACCCACGTGGTTAAAGATAGGAAATGTCTATTCTTCTCACAAGTATGACTCTTTACTACTAAACGCCGGCAAGTTGGGTTCACCCCAGTATTCACTGAATGAAGAAGAACAACATATAATATAATATACAGAATATGTACTTGTTATAACTTACATTTTAAACGGCAAGCCTACAGCTTGACTTATATTTAAAGCTTCCCGTGAAATAAGTTATGTTAAAAAAATCCCTCATCATGAATTAGGAATATCTGCGTATTTCCGTCACCACTCATGATGCATCTAGCATTTATAAATTTGTTTAGAAAAATATACTTCGCCTGAGTATTAGCAGTTAAATACAATTGTTTTAATAGCCGAATGGGTTTAGCTAGAAATTTTATAATTATCTTGCTTTCCACTGTAACTCGTCGACTAAAGAATATAACCAACTATAAATTTAATTCCTCTGCACAAAAGAACTAGTAAAATGAAATCGGCGATTTAACACTTAATCACTTCATAAATACTAGATATTATATAGTTACCTCAACCACAACACTACAGACTAAACCATGAACTAGAATACTGTAATCTAATGGTAATCTAGAACTCGGCAAATGTTGCCAAGAAACTCAGACTTCGCCAAAACACAGATATTTGATCTAGCACAGCGATCTGTCTACTACAGCTTTACGAGTGAGAATGAAATTAAAGTTTCAAACTTGGGTTAATATTTTAAACCAGACAAAGGATGAACTATTTCCCCCGCCCCGATCTCTCCCCCTTCTCATAAGAGCATGTCGTAACTGCCACCAGTGCGATTTCGCACCTTCGTTAGCAAACTGACCGAGAGCGTGAATGTCATGGAAAAACCCAGACTATATGTCTGCTCTGGGCGAATGCTTGTTGGCGCGATTCACACCTCCGTCCAGCTATCGGACCGTGAGCGCTCGTGTCAGGTGCAGATGCAGAGGGCGATATTCACACTTTCCGAGAAACCGGCCTGAAAAACGCTGTGACAGGTGAAAATGCTATACGATAGGTCGGCCCTATGTCTGAGATGGACTGAGACATAATCGCACCTCTCGTCAAACTGTGCGCATGACATCTGCGTAATCAAGTTACTCTTCAGTATGAGAAAGAAAAACGATGATGGGAAAGAAATATATTTTTCACAACGAACGAATGCGAAAATATAGGAAAAAGGTAAAGAGAGATAATAAAAATAGAGGACACGGGTGGAAGGAAAGAAGAGGATGTAGAAAATTTATAGATCGTAAATGTCTACGTGACACTGTCCAAGGCTGTAGTAAACACACTAATACGGAAGTCTTTCCATTGGCTAGTGTATCATACAATTTCTGCAATGTTTGGCGCGGTGTTCGTCCGAGTTACTCAGGATTATACAGAAGCTGTGTTGTGAAGCAGACTAACTCACGACAATGATGATGATGATTATATATATTCATATATTGAAATTCTTATTGATGTGTGTGTGTGTGTAACAGATAAACGTGTTTGTATCATGTTGTTGTTATTAGTAATATTAGAGGAACCGACAAAGCACCAATTTAAACAGTATTACTCATACATGAACAATCAAAGAAGAGAACATTAAAGACCATGACATCTCCCTGCAAAACAAAGCAACAAAATTTAAAAAACACAGCCCTGGTCGTAAAACACAGTACTCGTCAGTCAGAAGTAGTCGGGAAACAATTGTATTCGTCTCTTGTGGTCGTACTGTATACGTCTGTTACAAACGGAAATAGAATCGTCCACAATGTCAGTCTAACGCGATGCCACACACCGCCAAGATCCGGAACAACCAAGAATTTTAGGATAAGCCCAGGCAAGCTTGCTGGGTATTACTGAGGTCAGCAGTCGCCTCTGTGCCGTAGGCAATCACATTTTGATTACAAGGGAAACCACAATCCTAAAAGGGACCGGGCATACAGAATCAGCCGCGTAATCATTCCGCTGTTTTTGCCACTTTTTTCGCCGTGATCTGAGTGAAATTTGATTATTTTAAAAATCTGCTTGGTGAGTGAAGAAGGCAGTAAAGAGAGGTCGTGGAGAAAAACATTTGAATTTGGTAACGGGCCAGGACGTGCATTATAAGAATGAACTGCAATATAAGACGCTGGAATGTTGTTAGAAGGACATCTAACTCACGCTGTGGTTTAAAAAGTATGCAGAAATAAGTTTAGTAAAGCAGACAGCGGGATATTTACCCATCACAAGTAACTTGACTTTTTAAGGAAGAACGAACTACAAGAGAAGTGTTTAAGATTTAATCTTCTTAAATGATTCGCCAATTTTGATTTTTAAAGGAATTTTGCACCATGTAGGCAAGGTTCGCTTCTTTCAACCTAAATACAAGGTCAATACCTTTTAGCTCCCCAGCGAGATAGGCCTTCAACAAATACATGCCAAGTCCTCCTGTCACGTGCCATTCGCTCCAGTTCTTTCCATGTTTTCCTCATCATTTTCACTTCTGTATCTAGTTCTCTTCTCCTTGTGTTTTTCGTCTATCTCTGCTGTCGTAAATTTTTTTAAAGATAGGTCAGAAGATATTTATGGTCCCGTCTGAGCAGAGGTGATAGTGGTAAAATATGTGAGAATAAAAGGTGTAAGAAATAGATTTTTCACGAGGAAATAGTGTAAGAGGAAGATCAGTCTCTGAAGTGAGTAGTTTCTCTAGTCCAGCCTATCTATACGACTATATTTTAATCTGAGACGAACTTTCTCTCCCTATATGAAATATAAGTTACACTGCACACTGTGGATACTTGGGTATGAGTCTGACCGACACACTAAGTTAAGTTTTGTTTAGTTTATTATCACTTAAACTTTACAACATCAAACATATATCAAATATAATCAATGTTTACAGACATAGGAAAATAACCCAATAGGTGCCCTCCCCCCTGTTGAGAAAAGATCCATAAAAAGTTAATAACCCAAAGGTCAAAGATTAACACTAGGGTAAAGAAAAGAACAAACCTCCTACTTAAGATATCCAGTAAAATACTCAGGTTAGCGAAAAAAAAGAGAAGTCAGTACAATGATTGTAACAAAGGAAAATATTTCTCTCTCTCTCTCTCTCTGTCACTCACTCTGTCATCTGTGGCCACAAACAATCTTGCTTACCAAATAACTGGTGTAGGTATCCCTTGAAAAATTACAATAATATGTACCTATAGTGTCAGGTGGGTCACCCAAATCTGGCCCCAAACCAGCCTTGGTATCAAATAATAATTTCCAGGTGGTCGCCAAAGTTGGTGGGTTAATTTTTCCTGGATGAGCCCTGTATCACCGCATATAGTTATTGAAGCAAAACGTTCTCGGGGGCGTTCACAGTTATAACAAAAGAGAAAAATAGTTCCTGTATGTATTGTCTAGCCTCTGGGTGCTAATACAACTTTTACATTATTTAAAAACTGATGATGATAAATCCTATGGGCTTTTCTCTGGGGGTGAGTGCCGATTATGAAACAGTGTATACTTACTTACTTACTTAGTCGTTCCCCTTCTACCGTGAGGTGTAGAGGTTTGGAAGAGAGAGCGCCAGACCATTCTATCAGCTGTCTTCTTCCTGGCCTGGTTCCATTCTAGTCCTCGGTCCTTCAAAGATTGTCTAATGTTGTCCTCCCAGCGGACTCTGGGTCGTCCTGGAGGTCTGGATCCCTGGCTCTTTGTTTCCCATGCTTGTCGTGGTAGCCGATCTTCTCCCATTCTGCAGACATGGCCAAACCATCTTAGTTGGGACTGTTCTATTTGGGTCTGCAGCGGATGGGATTTTAGGCCTTGACGGATCGTCTGGTTGCGGACCATGTCTCTTCTTGTTACTTCAACCACTTTCCTCAGATACCTCATTTCTGAGGTTTGGATCTGGCTTTTGTGGGTTGTAGTCATTGCCCACGACTCGCATCCATATGTCAATACTGGGACATAGGTGGAGCGGTATACAGCCATCTTCGTTTTCTTACCAACCTCTTTCTTGCTGAGGAATCCACGATTTATGGCCTGAAAAAGTCTCCCAGCCGCTGCTTTTCGAGTGGCCAACTCTTCTTTGATGCCTCCCTTTCGGTCTATAATAGCTCCGAGATATTTAAAGTGGTCGACCTGCTCCAGGACCTGTTCTCCCAACTTAATCTGATGTTTTCTTTCTTCTCGTGATATCACCATGGATTTTGTTTTAGAGCTGCTTATGGCCATCCCTCTCTTCTCCAGCTCTTCCTTCCAGACTTGCAGGTTGGATTGGAGATGTGCCTCTGATTTAGCAATCAAGGCAACATCATCAGCAAATGCCAGCTCCGAAATATAGACCTGTCTCATCTTACAGTACCCCACTGAATACTTTCTCGTTCTCTCCTTACATGTCCATAAGGAGTATGAAGAGGTAAGGTGATAGGATATCACCTTGTCTTACACCAGTGGTGGTCCTGAACGCTTCTGACTTATGGTTTGCTGTCCTCACATAATTTCTGCAAGACTTGTAGAAGCTCTGTATAGCATGAATCAGAGGTGCTGGAATATTCTTCCTTGCCAAACAGTCCCAAAGTTTGCTCCAGGGGACCCTGTCAAACGCCTTTTCCAGATCTATGAAACTGTAGTGGGTTTGATGGTATTGTATGATGGTGATATTACTAATTGTAATGTATGAGGCCAGCTGTGAAGGCTCCTGAGATAAAATGTAGTTGTGTATTGTCAGAAGGCCTTTCTTGCTACCACTACGACCTCACACTCAATTTTTTTTCTTAATGAATGTATCTATGTAAAATGTCTAGGGTAATGATATGTAATGTGGTGTGATAATATAGATACACCCGCAGATATTTAAGCAGACTAATAATATTAACAAATGTTAAAATACACTGAACTAACTCACGTGTGTAAAATTTTTGATAGAATTATATTACATTTATTTGTTCTGGATCAAGTTTTTATGTTGACCAGAACTTTTTGTAAAAAAAAGGATTTAAAATTATGAAAGAACTGCATGGAATGTTACATAATAAATGCAAGAGTGTACATATATAAGTACTAGACTAGTTAGTTTTATTAAAATGTTCTAGTAGTCATCTACTTGGGAGGATAGTTAATGCTTGTGCTGTTGGGGTGGCCTCATCACACCTGTCTATATTGACTACACAGTGTCCAGTAAATTGCAGGAATTTTATGGGGTATTAGCAACTAAAAGGCGTTGGTGAACTTCCAGCAGACCAGAGGCTCACTCATCTTGCATATGTAGCTCTGGTGCTGAAATCTGATGGTCCCACCTCTCCGTGCTGGCGGGCAATAATAGTGGTCTCTGTCACAACGTACTGCACAGATACACTCGAGTAAGATCACCAACTGAATGGACACCGCCTTGTTGACAGCTGAAACTCACAGCTCTGCAATCAAAGTATTGGCTATGTGTCAAAATTCTATTCTCTACCCACGTCTGGACACAACACGGACACAACAACCACATCATACAGACAGGTCAGATCTCTCTGACCAAACAGCACATTTACCATGGTGGTTTTACATCAGATAGGTCCTCCCAGACTATAGATTCTGAAAAATATTTATTAGTTTCCTTCCCTAAAATTGGATAGGTAATATGTTTCATTATTCTCAACACTTGATCTGTCTTTCCTAACCCTTGTTGGAGTTTATGTATATTGTTGGTCCCTAGACCCTGACTTGGGCGGGGGGTCTAGAGCAAATCCCTACTTGTTTGTAAGGCTAGATTTCGATATGGCAGTATCAAATCACTCGAACATTAAACAATATTCAAAATATACAAAGAAATAATTTCAATCTTACCAGATTATGAATAAAGAACACAGAAATGCTAGCAAAACTCAGCTGAGCTGCTGGCTATAGTATGGCGTCCCTGAACTTATTTCAATTTCTTTCATTTGGAAATCACCACACTTTAAAATACTGTGTCTATCATCGAACAACTATTGAGGAATGGCCCCACTTGCGCGTCTGAGCGCCGATAAAATGATTGTCTGTGGCCAATCACTGCCTAGGTTTATTTGAAATTCAAATTTCCTACCCTAAAGTCATTTCAGTCATGCTTCAGTCAAGTATGGATGTTTATCTGTTAGTCTGTCCGTCTCTACTTGTTTTTTTTTTTCAAAATGTACTTGATTTTTGAACCAACCTTTCTCTCCCCTCCAAAATTTTGTCGTTAAAAGTTATATTTAGACACAGCTCCCACCAATGTCCCTTCGCTTCCCTACTAAGTAGATTTGAACACCTGCGTCTCGAGGTCGTGTTTTTTTGTGTGCAAATAGCGACACTTTTTATTCCATACAGTCTGTCGTTGATGTGAACAACACTGTCTTTTGTCATTATCTTCAATATTATCTATCCGTCTGTAATATTAAGAACATATTAGTTCACTGCTCAGAATGGGCCATCCGGCCAGCTAATTTTTATATTCCTAACATTAATATTACGAAAAAGTTACTTTTTAAATTTTGTAATATTCCAAACATCCGCGTTCTGCCGCTGAATTCAAATCAAAGGCTTGGTATCGCAAAAGCGACCAATAAATGACTGTGGCGTAACATATCCAAGGTCCCTTCTGTCGAGTTCCTTGCTTTATGTCAACTTGGGAAACGTGACTTTTCTCCGTTTCCCCCCCAATTGCGTCTCCTTAGCCTTTCTAGTCTCACGCAATCTTTCCAGTCATATTTTTTTCCTTTTATCCGCCGTTCCCCTCCTGTCTAGCAAGTCAATTTTTATGGAGGGTGATGACCCGCGGTCTGGGCGATCATGTACTATCAGCAGCCTACGCATTATGTTTTTATCCTTACATGTTATCTTTGGAGGTATTTTACCGTTGTATCTCTGTCAATTTCACTACAGAAACAAAGATGGATCTCACTCTTATACTCAAGGGCCTTTTCACTCAGCTGTCTGAGTGTGAAGATTAGGTCTTGAGTACTTCGGTTTGCTCGGAATCCGCACTGGACCTCATCCAATTGTGGCTCAGCTAGGCGTCGGAGTCTCTGCTCTAGGATTCTAGAGTAGATTTTACCAGGGACACTGAGAAGGGATATGCCTCTATGGTTTCCACATTGTCGATTGTCACCCTTTTTGAAAATTGGTGTATACTCCTGGATAAAATTCACTTGGGTAAACGACTGTCAGAAGTCGGGAAAAATGTTATGTATATAGCCTCATCAGGCTGATAAAATTTAATGGAAAAATCTAGGTATTTTGTGAATTCCGTTACTCAAATTTACAGTTAAAAAATGTTAGTGTCTCGCCCTGGCAATTCCTGTTCACACCGGTACGGGGACGAACGCCAAGGAGAACGACAACTATTATTCCTTTAGTAACTGAGGAAAAGACCACAATAGAGAACCGCTAGCCGCTGGGTTTTGACCAAGCACTATATTGGAGGAAACAAAACATTTAACAAAAATGATAATATCCTATCCTATCAAACGGTAGGTATGATCTCTTATCCTCTCCGTCACCTAATTAAATTAAAAGGCACCCGATATGTTAGCCTATACTATCGCGCGTCGCTTTAACGAGTACGGGTTTGGTAAAAGCATGCCGCCTTTCCCCCTCCCGACCCGGTAAAACTCACAGCGCACAATGTCAGTTTTAATTTAATTATGACTACGCGCCCTTAACAAATATCGCCTGAGATTACTAGCTAGTTTATTGACGGCGTTTATCGTTTTTACACAAGATATTAAATGCTAGTCACTATATAATTACACATAATGAAAATATAATGCGCATTCTACTCTATCACTTTATCCGTCACTCCTAACATTATTTAGTTAGCTAAACCTTATCTTCTGGTGAAAAAAATTGGTTGATGGATTTTACATTACTGAACCCCTGGTAAGAAAATATCTACGCTTTTGCTATTTCGCTAGTCTTAACGCTAAGAAATGGCAGTGAATAAAATGGTGAAACTTTTAACACATTTAATACTTAAGCACAACTTATATTATTACCAGAGAAATCAGAATAATCCCCACGAAGCTATTAACGGACTATTTCACATAGGTTCTAGCATACGCGTTTAGACTATCCAAAAATTCCTGAGAGACTTGATAATCTGACTAGGAGAGAAGGCAATATATATACTGATTTAGGGTAATATCTCTAAGCGATGTGAAAATTCACACCTTGGGAAAATCAACGAGCTTGGCTTCCAAGGTAAATGATTCTACGGTTCCCTTACTCGCGGTGCCGAAACGACATCAAAAGGCATCCCATGCGAACGGGCCTTCTTAGATTATCTCCCCCTGCCGTAGATCAAATACTTAAGTCCCCTGAAAATGTAAACATCAAAGGTACGGGAATATTATCATTGCCCTTGATTTGATCAAACAAACAAACCGTTTAATTCTACGCGCGTCTGTCTAATTGCCGATAATTGGCAGATCAGCTCGCGTGAGAAACTCAGGTAAACGAACGTGGTTCACTCCCCTGGTAGGACTGCCGGGTGCGAAAATTGATAAACACTCATCAGCGCATGTAAATAGGAAAAATAGGTGTGGCTTTATAAGTGAGTAAACAGACAGCGAATTGCGGGGCCTAGCCTTCGCAAAACATAACCGCTAACTGAGGCAGCAAAGGTGGTCGGATTTCTGAGGCTATATTTACATTTCCACGTCACATCTGCCTCTCATTCCCTGTGGATTTCAGAACAAGAACTGTCTTGTAATGCTATCAACATGTTTCCTCAATGTGTGTCCTATCTATTACCAATGGCTTCTTCTCATCTCTTGTTCCACAGGCACTTGTCTGGTTCTTGTCATTAGTTCCACGTTTGCGACTTGTCATACCATTTCAATTTTTCTATTCTACGCAAGTACCCATTTGTGATGCAAGGTATATCGGTTATATTATGACAGATGTCCAAATATAAATTACCTCGTGGTCTATGAGTCGTTCTACTACCTTCTTCCTCAACAGAAAGTCAATGCTGATTCATCACTGCATTTACAGTAATAACATTGTAGCGAGATTGTTAACACTTGCTTGGTTGTAGCGCGACACACGCCCACGCGACACCCACACACACAGTGCAAGGTCGGCTCGGCGGGTCTTTCTTTGAAGTTTAAGGACGGGAAATGTGAATTACGGTTGAAGCCAGACAATATTACTAAAGAATGAGGAAATAGCTATATAGGAATGTATTGCGGACTTTAAAAGTATGCATTTACTGAAAATTAAATTATTAACTACCGGAGAACGCCCGGTTGGAATAATATTAAATAAATATAACTCAACAAAGGAGATAGACTAGGAATTATATCCAAAAGGATATTATTCAAATATAAATAGTTTTAAAGATAATTAATATTTTTCACCTTCATCACATCGGCTAAAAGTTAGCTAATAATCTTTAAAAATTTATTACACTAACAAGCCTCAACGGATTTGGATAAAACTTATATGGAATGAAAGCCTCATATGGGGAAAAGGGAATGATACACAGGAAGGACGGAAGAATATAAGTGTGTAGTGAACAGAAGAGAAAAACAAGTACAGGAAAAACACAGATTGCTTCAAATTGCCTCAAATCAGGAGATGAAACTAAAATCTTTTTGGGAATTTAGGAGGTGCTTTCTCGGACGGGCGAGAGACTGAAATATAAGGACAGAGCGGCGCATTGGAAATCACACACACCAAATCCAGAAGCCAGAGTGAGAAACTGGAAGACAGCATCTGCAAGAAAAGTTCTATTTTCACGCTGCATGCAGGGCAGATTAAATTAAGCCAATACAGTTTCACCGCGAGCTTATTAATCCTAAGAGGGTATGTAAGTTTATTAAAAATATATGTATTACTAATATCATTTTATTTCAGATTTTATTTCTGATTGATTGTAGCAGATATAATAAAAAAGGGAATGACGCTAACCAGAGATAACCTTCACCGGCATTGTCAGGAAGCATAACCATTAATTGGTTAACCACATATATCATGGCTAGTTCTTGCCTGGAAGCTTACGACATACCAGCAAGTACATAAGTGACTTGACATCCATAAGTGGAAGGCAAAGGTTATATCGTACCCATGTATCATAACATGTGATTTATTCATGTATATTGTTAATTCTGCACAGTATACATTATCTTATCATGCTATCTCTGTAACATACTACCATGATTCATTCATTTATATACAAACACTGAAGACATGGTCGCATCATGAACAGCAGTTGGTGGTGAGATTGTTGGAACAACATGGCCACCTATTACCTTTTGTTCCAGGTTTTATGATCAATGTTTATGATCATTCCTGATCGAGAAACTAAAGACTTGTAGAAGTTGATCCAGCTCACTGAAGCCTAGAGGTCAACCACTCTTCAACACCTTAGTCCCCCGTAGTTATAGGGCGGGCTGAAGGAAAGTCTTCCGTACTCCAGTGTGTCGGAGGAACCTCGAGCAGACGTGGCTAATAACTAAAGTTGAGTTTATGTGTATCCATCCAACAAATTCTGTGAGCAGTTTCTAAAACGACTGTTTAATGATGACAACTAGATGGCAAGAGATAATGTGACAAACTTGTTTTATAAGTTCAGTGGAAGATAAATCCAAGACTTTTTAGCTTGTTTATTTGATTTGTAACTGTAAATAATCATACATTTTACCATCTTACAACAACCATTTCTTATTACAAGAATATATAGATGTACATAATAAATTGGATAACTGTACTCATTTGACTTGTTAAATCTTTAACTGTTAAAATTTTGAGTTACCTTTTCAAAATTTAATTATATTATCACATAAGGTTACGATAGCGAAAGTAGCAACTTATACTTCTGAAGCCTAAATCTATTGTCCAGCTCAGAGTATTCACAGCTGTAACTCACTTGTGACACCTTTTTGTTTGGTGTGTGACTTAAAGTTTATACGGTGCAGGATGGCTGGCTCAACGACCTGTAGTTATCTTTACCGATGTGCCTGGTCGATTGAGGTGTTACTATTATTTGTTGTTCTTTCAGGCCCTGGCGACACACAGACAATTGTACTTAAAGATGATGATAATGTTCATTATTTTATACTAATTACTGTATTAGAATTATAAAGGTCAAGAGACTCTGATCGCCAGTCGTTATAGCGCTTCCCTCTTACGGCCACGTTACCGTATTCCAGGATTGAAACCTGGTAGCGTCACGCTCAACTGTAAATAGGTACCTGACTCTGTTCTTGAGTTAGGAAAGGCTAATGCAGCGATGCAGTGAGTTGGTCATCCCGCCTAAAAAAGCTGGACCTAGTATAGTGAAGTCTTTAACTCTTCACTAATCTACTGGATTACCTTTACCTTTGTTTAATTGTTAGACGACACTACTAAGGGATTCTGATATTAGCTCGTCAGCTTGTACAACAGTGTTAGATATGTGACCGTGTGGGCAGATGGATTTAATTTGAGAATGAGTAATTAATTTTCGATCTAGTGTAGAGTGGGTATTTGTGCCCATTTTAGCATTATCTCACACAAGAGTGGACGATCTAAGGGAAACACACCTTGGCAATCTTTGGAGATAGCAAACTTGCGAGACGCGGGAGATGTAATCAGAGACGGTCCTCGTTTATTGGCGCTGTCTGACACAAGTGGAACACCTTATCTGATTCCGTACGTAATTATTTTCAGCTCTGGACGGAATTATTTTTAAGCCCCAAAAATTTACACATACATAATTTACGTTTACTGACAATGTGTGTCTAATCATGAGTTAAGTATAACATATTATATATCAAATTAAAGTACATTGGATGAACAATATAAATCCATATGCCTTTCTAGCTAATTTTATGTTATGTTTATGTTATAACAGATAACATGTACACGGAAAAAAGATAACTTGAAATTTTGAACAAAAATTTTCGACTTACGTAAGGCTTGTAACATAAATTGTTATCACAATACAGTTTTTACTGCTCTCTTTGTGCAGGTAATCCATTTAGAAACACAGAAAAAGTAAGAAAGTTATGGTTGATCACACAGTTTGTTCACTGTTCACATATTAGTAACATATCCTGTGTAACCTTGAGCAGAGATAAGTTGAATTTATTTTCTATTTCTATTCTGTACACAATTTAAGCAGTTGATTATAATTAGTATTTGTTGATTGCTTGATACTAGCTAGGAGTGATAATATAAATTAGGAATAGTAATAAATAAATAAGAAAACAAATAAATTTTAATAGGCCCAGGCGCCACGTGCTTTATTTCGCGTGGTACAGCAGCCATTTTTGTTTTACTTAACTCACCAGGAAATAGCAATAAGTTGAATCTTCCTAAACTGTAATCATAGATTCTAGTAGTGTTAATCAACTATTAATAAATATTTGTGGATAAGGAAAAAAATTAGAGTTGCCAGATCAAAAAGAGTGAACCAAAATAGACAAAACTTCTAAGAATAAAAACTAAGAACAAGATAGCCCAATAAAATAAGTAAAATAATAATAACAAAATAAAAGAAAGGGAGCTAAAAGAAATAAGACAGAACAATAAATAAATAAATTCAAATAGGAAATTAGGACATAGCTCATAACCAAACATGCCACCTATAACTAGAGCACAGTCAGGTGAAGGCAAAACGTGGGCAGAAGCAGTTAAAACCAAAGCTAGGGACACCAGTCACGATAAACTAGAAGAGAATAATCAAGACCCCATAGAAGAAAATACTAACCAAAAAACTAGCAATGAAAGCACAGAAAGTACCAAAGAAGACTCAAGACATAAAGCAACCCATGCAGTTTCCAAAAACAAAGATGAGCATGAAGTAAACATATGTCGTTTAAAGTTAACGCAAGTAGCTGGTGAGGCTGTCAAGATCAAGGCACTAGATGAAGACAAAATTATAAACATCCTTGAACCTGTGTTAGGCAAAAAGGCAATAGCCAAAATTTCAAAAACCAAATTTGGCATAATCATTACCACAAATCAATGACATATTAAAAGAGATGTTAGAGGTACTAAAGGATCCCGTTACACGCCCATTGGGCATTTTGGGAATATGGTGTTAGGCCCATATTTTCTCGACCATCGGCACACTAGGGGTGATGTTGTCAGCATCACGCCGGCCGCCTTAACCTTCCCAGAGTTGCTCTGGTACCCAATTGGAGGCTGGGTCGACCCAGGAGCCGTTTGCGGTCTAAAAAATCCCACCTCAACCGGGGATCGAACCATGGACCACTGAGCTAGGAAGCCAGTGCACTAACCACTGTGCTACCGCGTCTACCAGAGGTACTAAAAGTAGAAACAAAAAGTATGACTCTTGCACACGACATAAAAGTGAAGATAGAGCTAGCAAAAGAGACCAGTAGATGTGTGATAAAGGGGATAAACATCAGCCTGTCAAGTGAGAAAGTTAGGAACAACCTCGCAAAACAGAACCCAGACATAAAGCTGGTACACAGTGGACAGAATAACAGTGAAAGGGATTATTGTAACATTAGTGGTAGTCTTAATGACGGAAGGGAGGGAAACCCCTAAAACACTACTATTTGGGAAAAGGAAGAAGAATACAGAAGCTTACATTCCCCCTGTGCTACAATGCTCCAACTGTTTGCAATTCGGCCACAGAAGAAACAATTGTAAGGGGAAAACAGTTTGCAGATACTGCGTCAGTACTCACCCCTCTGCGCAGTGTGAAAAGGCAAAGGCAGATACCGACTAAAAAAGGCGAATATAAACAGAAAGTGTATCAACTGCAAAGGGAACCACAGTGCCAGGTTTCAGGGATGTACAGTGTACCAGTAAACCAAACAAGCACTAAAAGAATCCATCTTAACAAGAACACCATTCAAAACAGTGATTAAAGAAATAAAAGAAAACACCAAAAACACAAACACTAAAGTTATAGCAGAAATGAAGACTGTAAAAGAAGAAATTAAAACTATTAAGACGCAGCTGTCGAAAGAAAAAGACCAGAAAGTAACTAACAAAACAAAAGAAAACATTCAGCCAGACAGTTCAGCTACAACATTGGAAAATGTGAATGCGCTGAAAAGTGCAGAGGCAGTGCTTCAAGAAGTGAAAGCCATACAGCACCAAATTGCCCAGGATGTAGCTAAACTGACTGTACTGAAAGAAGAAAATGAAATAATACTAGTCAAACTGTCTGAACTAAAAGAGGAAAAAGAATGGGAAGTGAAAGACAGGAGATAAACCTATCCAGAGAAGTGAATGTAGTATTGGATGAAAATAGGAAAGTGGTCAAAAAGAACATAATACAACAGGAAAACAAAAACAACCTAGAAGAATCTATCAAAGAACATGTTGAGGTACTTTTACCAAACTTAGTGGAAAAAGTTAGGGATAAAATGACAAGCCTGAATGAGGAATTTCTGGAGAACATGATAGATAATGGGCCCATGAGTACAGGAAATACAGAATAAGAGAAAATTTGATAGCTTAATACAAAATAAAATGAATACTAGTTAATATTAGAAATGGGTAAGACAGGATATTAGAATTATACAGTGGAACTGTAGGGGTATCAAGACGAATTTTGCACCCCTACTTGCAGAGATAGGAGGAACTAACACTATATATGCTCTTTAAGAGACACTTTTAAACCCAAATAGTAGATATAGTTGTAAGGGCTTTAAGATACTTAGGCACGATAGGAAAGAAGGTAGAGGAGGGGGTGTCGCAGTCTTAGTTAACGAAACATTTAAAATTATAGACTGGGAAGTATTTTATACAACTAACATAGAAGGTATCCAGGTCACTATATCAGCTGAACCAAACAATCTTAAATGTATACGCTAAAAATGGTAAAATTAAAGATGAAGAAACATTCGCCATAAGCACCAGACTAGGTCCCAAAACAGTCATAGTAGGCGATTTTAATTCCCATCATTATGCTTGGGGTGGACAACATGCAGACAATGCAGGAAAGCGCCTACTTGACTTTATAGAAAACAATGACCTGCTAATACTAAATGATGGAACTGCAACTAGGATTAATCCACAAGCTAACAGGGCAGACTCAGCAATAGATATAAGTATAGCAGCTAACAACCTAGCGAATGTAAATTGGGAAGTGTTACAAGACACAAACTCAGATCATCTGCCCATTGTAATAACCATGCATGAAAACGTCATTCCAAACCCAGGACCAGAGAAACCGACTTTCAACTATAAAAAAGCAAACTGGGAAGCCTTCCAATCAGAGCTGGAGGTGATGGAATATAAAGACATGGAATCAGATGATACTGACTTGTGGGCAGAAACACTGACCAATGATATTCTTAAAATAGCAATAAAATATATACCAAATAAAGATATTCCACAGCACCTAAAACCAATAAATAACATTAATAAAAAAAGAAAAACTCAGTGGAATAAAGAACCAGTTGCCTGGTGGAATAAAAGCTGTGCAGAAATTCATGAGGGAAGAAAAAGGGCGTTACAAATATATAGAAATAACAGAACAGAAGAAAACTATGATGAGTATAAACTTATTAGGAATGAATCTAACAGAATAATATTCAAAGCCAAAGAAACCAACTGGAAAGAGTTTTGTCAGTCACTTAGTCATAGCACACTAATTAAAGACGTATGGACAAAATGTAAGGCAATCAAAGGGACCAATAAGAAAACAATAATGCCAACAATCAAACTACCAAAGAGAGCAGAAATAGATAAAGAAAAAGCTAATGCCCTTGCTGAGTATTTCTATAAAGTCAGTGCAAAAAGTAGTCTAGGACAGGAAGAAAATGAGAGAAGAGAAAGACTTAGGATACAGTTTTTAAAGGAACTACCGGACCAGATAGATGAAACAAACTATTTAGATGCTGATATAACAGAGGAAGAAGTAACTAGTGCAATAAAAGAGAAATCTGCTGCCTCAGGGCATGATATAATTAGTTATGAAATCCTTAAGAAAGTACCCAAAACAAACTATAAACGTAATAACTTCCTTTTATAACAAAATCTGGAGCTTAGGAAAGATACCAAAAGCATGGAAAGTAGCTTTGATAGTACCCATCCTAAAACCCAATAAAGAAGCCCATGATGTAAGTTCATATAGGCCTATCTCCTTAACATCACAACTAGGCAAAATAATGGAAACTGTTGTTAACAAAAGAGTTAAATTCTACCTGGAAAAAAATCAGTTATATAGCCCAACCCAGTCAGGGTTTAGAGCAGACAGAAGTACAGTAGACCAGCTTGTAAGATTAGAAAACGATGTAAAGCGAGGGTTCAAGAGGAAAGAGAAAACAGTGGCAGTCTTTTTGGATGTCGCTAGAGCATATTATGAATGATGGAGAGATGGAGCTCTTTACAAAATGAAAAATATTGGCATTACTGGTAAAACCTATAAGTATCTAGAAAACGTTTTACAGGAAAGGTATTTTGCTGTACAGGTGAACAATGATAAGTCAGAAATATATGAACAACAGAATGGGATTCCTCAGGGATCAGTGATTTCACCTTCAATTTTCACTATAACTGTAAATGATTTAGCAGATGAATTTAACGACATTAAGAATGCATTATCACAATTTGCAGATGACTGTGCCATTTGGCGATCTGGAAAAAACTTGGACCATGTTTACCAAAAACTTCAAAAACAAAAAGACAAAGTTTCAGAGTGGATGAAAAGTTGGTGCCTCCAAATTAACGTAAACAAAACAGTAGGTATGATATTCAGCAAAGGAAATTTTTAAAAAAAATAACAAAATCAATATAACCATTAAAGTACAGAAAATATGTATCTCCTCAACAACTAGATTTCTGGGCATAACTTTAGATAAATTGGAATAAACATATAGACAATTTAGTAGAAAGCTGTAGGGGGACCCCTAAATATACCAAGGATGGTAAAGGTAATGGATGGGGGACCAGCAATAAAATAATGCTTACGTTCTATAAGTCTTTCATCAGGGGGAAACTAGATTATGCCAGCATAGTCTATGACTCAGCGGCAGCTTCTAACAAAGGAAAACTAGATAGAATTCAAAATGCAGCTATGAGAACCACTCCAGGTGCATTCAACACCAGTAGAAGCACCAGAAGTAGCTCTTGGCATACTGCCGCTTGGTCTAAGACGGAAAGAACTAAGATTAAATTATTGGAGTAAAGTAGCACAAGAAGTGACCCACCCAGCACATAAAGCAATTGTCAAAAACCAACGAAGTGTATGGGACGTCCCCTTAAATAAAGAAATATATCCAACAGGGTGGAGAACTATAGAAGATCTAACACAGTTCAAAGAACTGTCAAACACAATTAAAAACAGTAATAAATATAGAAGCACAATACCAACCTGGGAACTAAAAACACCAATCATAGACTACTCACTTACTGAAAAGATCAAACAAAACATAGAAGATGAGGAAGCCAAAACGATAAGTAGAAATTTCATAAATCAACTTCCAAAACAAAGTCTGGCCGTCTACACTGATAGTGGGCAACTAGGTGCAGGAGTAGTAATAACACAGTGGGGAATTAAGAAGAGCTACAGTGTAACTGAAGGGGCTTCGATTTTTACCACAGAGATGGTAGCAATTCTATAAAGTTTAGAAATAATCGAAGATAACCCACCAGAAGCTGTTACGATATTTACAGACTCACTTTCATCACAACAAGCCCTAGAACACCCAGGTAAATGTAGCGGTGAGACATAAAAGAAGACTTTCTTGCAATTACTACATCACTAGGGAACAGAGGATGTAGTGTGAGGCTAGTGTGGGTTCCAGTACACATAGGTATAGCTGGCAACGAGTTGGCAGACCAGAACGCCAAGTGTGGAAGAATAAGTAAAAACAATATAAGAGCAGGACTGGAAAGGTCGGAGATCAAGAGCCAAGTGAAGCTAACTATAAACGAGGAATGGATGACAACATGGAAGAACAGTAGAAAAGGCAGACACGCGGTCACACTGCTGAAAGAACCAACAAGGACGTGCCAGGTCAGAGAAGAACTAAAGGTACCCTCGAACAAAAAGCTGTGGCTTCTCCGTTTCGGTGCAGCGTACTTTATGATAGAGGAACCACACTGCCAAGAATGTCAGGAAGAAAATGACATAGACCACTACCTGATCCACTGTTGAAAATGCGATCAACAGAGGCTAGAATTAAAAACATACTTTAAAAATCACAATATAGACATGACAGGTGATAAGGTTTTAAGTATAGATGCCCCAAGGGAAGCCCAAACAATACTTAAACGATATGTACATAAAACAAAGGAAAATAGATTAGGTTAATTGCAGTGACAATATTGGTAATAATAACAAAAATAATACTTCAGAAAAGACATTCAACCAAATAGAAATTAAGCAACAAAAACTAACAAATCATTAATTAAAAAAAAACAACAACAAAAATCAGAAAAATTAGCAAACTTATTAACTACTCATAGGACAAGGAAAGACGAGTTTAAAAACAAAACACCAACTCAAAAAGAAAAAAATACTAATTGTCAAAGATAAACTACTTACACGATGGATTTTATGAATACTTTCATACACTTGGCTCGAACCACTAGGGGACGACCATAGCATACAGTAGCTGACATTAATTAACCAATAACACATGAAGCAGGTACAGTCCCTTTAATAAATACTGCACACACAGAAGCCATACATGGCTGGCAATACATATGAGAAAACAATGCAGTATAAATGCCAATCTAGCTTGCCATAACAACAACTCAATCTAACAGTAACATCGTCACCGACATATTCTATCCAGTGAATAACACCAGGACTTTCGCTCACCGGCAAAGCCCTGCACTGTAGTAAAGCAATACTCAAATGCAACATAAATAATCATACATGGTCTACAGAAAAGCCGCTCGAGAAAACTTACACAACCCTTCGAGAAATAAAGCACTAATCCTGACCATATGAATAACTAACAAGAACTATGACTCCAATGGCATCCAAATACTCCCAGCAACACTGCTAACAAAGGGACAACGTCCTCCCAGGACGCCGGCCATTGCCTCTAATGATTTGCGCCAAAAGTGTTATATCCTCTTCCGTTCTGAGTCACCTGACCAGACGGGTTTTTTATTCTATCAATGTTGTCACTCCCCAGCGTGACCAACTTAATATCTCGGCGAATGTCTATACTGTGACACTAAAACAAATTAAAACCAAGTTCAAGGACAATAGTTATCTATATACAGTACAAAACTGAAACTAAAATGACAAATACTAATATAAATTAAAACCAGAAACTGCAAAAGACAATAGTTATGTAAATTTAATACAAAATTAGTCAATAAATTGACACTAAATACCCAAATTATAACCAATTTTCAGGTTGAACAGGGTAGACCAAGATGGAACGAGAAGAGGCAATAACGGTCAGCCGTTAAGTGCCCGCTCTCCACCCATCACCTTTTCAAAACAACAACAACAAGTAGAAGGCTGGAGTCAGAGTTCAGAAGTAGCCAAATCGTCTTGTGGTGCGATGTGCACCTCGTATGATACGCCACTGAGGTTAGAGGATTTGCTATCGTATAGTTGCGTCTGTGCTAAGACGAAAAGAGTCAAGGAGTCTGTGCAGGGCACATACATGCGTTACATTGCAATACATAGAAATACACAGTGAATGATATATACTACATACATAATAACTGCATAGTAAACTGTGGACAACATTGTTCGCTGTATGATTTATGTACTACATGATAGGGTTTCACGAATAAATGTGGGACCCCTGTCATCAAGAGCTTTTCTGTGACTGCAGAAAGTGTGTGTGAAAGTAGGCCAGATAGAGTGACGACAACATAATACACATATTCAAGAATATTTCTTCTTCGCACATCGTCCTCGCACTATCACAGGTATATTGAATAAAACAGACCTATTTATGGCACACATGGGATAAACACAAAAAGCAATATATCTTAGTAGAACAACGGTCACATAAAACTGCATGCGTGACGGACATAAGGCCCTCGTTAGGGACCAACTAACTAAAATAGAAGGGAAAAGAAACAAAAAATAAGTGAAATACATGAAAAATTAATAAAAATTATACAATCCGTAGATTAACATGGCTGGTTTTAATGCGATGCATACGCAAGATGGCTTCTACATCCGGGTATGGACAAGCGCGCAAGAATGCAATAAAAACTATGTGCAGAGGAAAAAAAAGAACAAACTGCGGGTGGAAAAAGAGAGATGGGGTAGCAACTAGTGAAAAGGGAGGCAGGCAGCAAAGAAACAAAATGGTGATAGAAACTGGGAAATAAAACAAACGTACAGAAAGTCGTCTCAGACAAAAACGTGCTCGGTGTTAAGACAATCTGACTTAAGGCACCCCATGAGGTTGTCGTGAAATATTCTAATCCACATATATAAATTAAAACGTAAATGTAAAGCCTAACAAATAACTTCAATAAAAGGAAAGAAGAATGGTAAAGAACAGTGCTGTCACAATGACTGTACTCGAAATCCCCCTTGTTTTCTACTTCGTCTGCAAATTGTAACGTTTCACGTTGATAGTAAAAGCCTACTGCTTCAATACCCGCCTTCTACGATAAAACGTGTACTGCCTTTCTAAGAAAAACCTTGAGATACGCAGCTGACCTAGATTTAAAATTCCATTCATGTCATTTTATACACTACGTTACCAAAAAAAACGAAAGACAGATGGACTAAAGATAGAAAGAAAGGGAGAGGCTGAAAGCCGGAACGCAGGCAATACTACCACAGTCGCGCGATACACAATTGCTGCCATCACGCGTGTAAGGCCACAAGCACTAGCTTTTTTTTTTCAAATCGACAGTGATAAAACGAGAGTTAGGTTTTAAAAAACTTACAAAACGCTTATTAGGAAACATGACATTCTACTGTTTTATGTCTGAAATCCTGACATTAGTATGACAGTACAGCAGACACCCTAAAGTTTGGAAGTGAGGAGGTGGCAACAGCACGACTATCCTGGAAGAAAATGCATATTTTGAACGCCGCCACTTAGCTCCTTTAAATTTGTATATTTGGGTTCCTTAGGACTTGCTGACAAATAATATGTTAAACGTTACGCAAATAGTCTAGGAAATAACAAATTATAGCCAAAAGAAATAGTGAGGGATGTCAGACAACACCCAAATCAGAATCGCTCAGTGGCAGATTTTCAACACACCATTGTACGGGAAATAGGCTGACATGTTACCTCCTATTTGATTGGCGGAAAATAAATGTAAGGCTAAACACGATTAGTCGGACTATAAATACTACTTCTTTGTTGTTAGGGGAAACGTGAGTAGGAGTACTTTTTTGAAAAGCTGTGTAAACATGGCATGATTGGTTAGACCTGCCAATATAGTCAATCAGAGGCGTCAGGTCAGCACCACATTTGCAAATAAACTTACTACAGAACCAGTGCGTTGAGCGCCAGTGCATATTTTTCTAAATAAAAGCCTGGGACATCGGCAGATCGAAATTGTGCTATATTCATTGCCAGTCAACGTAATTCTGTATTATTTCCATGAATTGTGGTAAGCTTGAAATATTTGATATCTTTTTAATGAAAATTGAATGTAAATTGATAATTTATGTCGGTATATATGTGTGGTTCAGTAGCGAACATGAGGTAAAGCCTATATAGTGCTCCAGCCTGAACAGAAGGTGTCGGAGGAAAGTAAAACTACATGGAATTGCCAAACAGTACACTGACACCTATATTATTGACTAGAAAGAAATAATGCTGGAATTGCAGAGGCGTAATAACCATTAGGGAGGAATATACTGGTGAAAATTGTTTCAGATGAAGATAGCAGTTGGCCTACCGCTCTGAACTCAGTGTTTGTTATGTATTGTGCTCAGTGTAGAAATAGAGTATAAATTAGTTCTGAAGTAGGAGGTACAACCTTCTTGTTTCAGGGACTGTGGTCCTAAAGTTATTGAGCAGCACCTGGTCGGAGCTTTGCTGAATCCAGAGTCGGACAGCATACTCCTTGGTCCATATAGCAAACAGTGAGGTGTCTCCAGAACACAGGGGAGCAATCGAGCAGAGGAGTCTTTTCCTGCCGCCATCACTAAAGATAAGCCTATGTGGCCAGCGGAGCTCAACATTATGTAACCCCATCTTAAACTGACATTGTATAAAAATAAGAGGGGAAATTAATTGTTTTAATGAACGGAACTGAGAACATCTCCAATACTAGTTCCAACAGAAACAAACACTTGAAGTCATGATGACAAATAACAACATAGCTTGAAAAAACAAAACCAGTATTACCTCATATTACTACTACACAACTGACACACATAGGATAATATTAATAAAATATGTCACTACAAGATTCATATTGATAAATTCTGTACATATAACTTGTAATTAAAATTGATTGTGATTCCTGGTTCACTTTGTATTTGAATCAGGACACATATATATTAGTGACAGTAATTAATACATATTTATATTTGAAAATTTACCAGTGCCTCATTTAAGAATAGTCTTATAGAGTGTTAAATGTGTGTGAGTGTCACAGTGTTGTCACGTGTGGTAGAATAAATTAAATTGTTTATCTGTCTGTTGTTGTTGTGACTTACACTTCATCATATACATACCCTAGACATTCAACGTAGTCATCACAATATTCCAGAATAATTCTGACTGAGGTATAAATATGTGGTAGCAAGTAAGGTCATCTGTAATACACTACCCTTATTAGATACAGATACCTTCACAGCTGATCTCAGTCAGTACACTAAGTCCCCTATAAATATTTATAATATCCCACTTTACCACATATATTGGGGTCTCGCTCCAGGGATATTGAACTTTCTCCTGTTATAGATATTGGGAATAATAAGAATTAAAAGGTATCCTTGGGTGGAAATAAATAACGTTGAGCTCTCAGTGCCTGTAGTGTCCTTAGATAATTATTGATAGATTGAAGTGTTACAATTGCATGTTTGACAATGACCGACTTGGCAAAATTTTGATCTGCTGCTGTACAGACTGCGAAAGAGTTAGGAATGAACGGGCAAATTATGATTGCTTATGTCACTGCTGAATGTGACAAATATATTGAACGGGAAGAAAGAAGATTAGAAAAAGAGGCCGAAAGAAAGTTAGAGGCTGAGACTAAGAGGCTGCAATTTGAGGCTGAGGCTGAGGCTAAGAGGTTGCAGATTGAGGCTGACGCTAAGAGGTTGCAGATTGAGGCTGAGGCTAAGAGGTTGCAGATTGAGGCTGACAAAGAGGCTAAAGCATTGGAAGCCGAGGAAAGAAGACAGGCTTTGACTGCAGAGAGGGAAGCAGAAGATAAGAGATTACAAAGGGAACATGAGTTACGACTAAGGGAGTTTGAGTTTCAAGGCCATGCTCCTGAAAATGGTGCCAGTCCCTTTACCTCTGATGCTACTGCTAGTCAGGGAGCCTCAACCTCAGCTATGAATTTTCATTTAGATCATTTTGTTGAGAAAGACGATGATATTGAGAGCTATCTAAATAGATATGAACTATTGGCTACCACATATGGGTTAGAGAGAGAAAGGTGGAGCTTAAAGTTATCTCAGGGACTTCGTGGGGCAGCTTATGAAGTTTTTGCCAAAATGAGCAGAGGTGATCAGGAAAGTTATGACATGCTAAAGCAGGCTCTTTTGTTAAGATATGAAAAGAACGCAGAATTTTATAGGAAAAAATTTAGGAATGCTAAACTACTGTCAGGTGAAACCTATCACCAGTTCTCTGCACGAATAGAGACATACTTGGAGAAATGGACTTCTCTGGGGAAAACCCAAGATCTTAAGGAAATGGTCCTTATAGAACAACTAAGAGAGTCCATGGCTCCAGACCTGAGAAAGTTTCTCATGGAACAAGGTGCAGAGAGGCTGGGTGAGTTGCTAAATGTTGCTGAAATATCAAGCAGCTCAAGCAGAGGTAACAGGTAATAAAAAGAAACAAGTGGATAACTTTAGGGCACCACAGAACTTTAATAAATTTGATCCTAGGGATCAAAACAAAGGTAAGCACCAATTTGATAGGCCACGGTATGACAATTAAAAAAAAAACCCCCACAATTCGATGAAAGGAAATATGATGAAAAAAAATCTTTCAACCAAGGAAAAAGGTGGTGTAAAAATTGTCAGATGGACAATCATGACACTGACCGTTGCAGAAGGAAACCTGTGTATATGGCCACCCTTCAGGTCAGGTCGACCTCAAGAAAGGAGGAGGATATTATGTTAGATACCACTCCAGAAGAGATGAGGAAGGCACAGGCTGGGGATAAAACACTCAAGCCTTGTTTCAGGAAATTGTCAACTTGTCATACAACTCCAGGCAAGGGAGATTTTTACATGAAAAACAAGTTGATGTATAGGAAGACTGGAGCTAGATCCAAAGGTCAGGGACAGCTGGTACTTCCAAAAAGATATAGGGCAGACTTAATAAGGAGCCTACATGTGAAACCAGATGGGGGACCATGAGAAGATAGGTACCATCATCCAAAAGGTGGCTCACAATTATTATTGGCCCAAAGCAAGATGGGACATTGAGAATTTTGTAGAAAGGTGTAGCATAGCACATGAGGGAACACCCACAAGTGGGGAACATTGATCAGGACCTGGACACGCCCACGGGGCAAAATTAGGCCTGACAATAAAAGAAAAGAAAAATAGATTTGATAAAGTGGACCAAAGGGAATGGGAAGCCCCTTTTCACGGACAAGCTTCACTTAACTGTTTTACAATGGCCACTATGCGGAGAGTGCAAAAAGATGTCTTACCCCAGGATAAGCCGAAAATCCCTCAATCGGACTTAAACAAACTGGAGGAAGAGGATGTAGAGAGGAAATCTCTCATCAAGAATTCTAAGTGGGGAGAAAGCCCCAAGAAAAAAATTGGTAGCGGTCGTTTTGTGACTGATAATTCTGGGAAGAAAAATCATCACTATAGCGCTTCAAGTGGAAGAGACCATATCAGTCCATGAACAAATAGGTCCACAACTCCCCCTGACTCAGAATACATCGTAAACAGATTGGATGGAAAGGTCTCCATATACAATACTAGAGAAGGTGTCCCATAGTAACAAAAAATACAAATAGAAAAGAAGGCGGGAAAGAAAAAATCTATCAAGAGAATCACTCCTGACGAACAAAAAATATGAAAGAAGCGAAACATGTCTTGCGACTCCATTCTAACCACATATATAAATTATTATGTAATATGAATAACCAAACAGATAAAACTTAAAAAGCAAAAAGAGAGCAATGTTAAAAATAACAGTGCGCTGTCACAAAGAAGGTACTCGAAAGTACCCATTGATTTCTGCTTCGACTGCAAATTGTAACCAATAACAAACGTTGAAACCATAAAAAAGCATAACTGTTAATCATACCCAGCTTTCTTCAATGCAAACCGTGTGCTGAATTTCTGGAAAAACACTGAGCAGGCAGACCTGCGTAATGACCTAACATTAAATCCTAACATAAATTATATACTGCGTTACCAAAACGAACGAAACAGAATGGACTCAATAAGAAAGAGAGAGGGGCGGAATATGTAAATCAGGAAACGCATGCAAATTTGGAACACGCGTTCTCGCTATTAATGCCCACCCCATAAAGCGAACGCGATATCACAATTACTACTTTCTCGAGTGTTAATGCCTACCAAAAAACTTTTTCAACAACGGAAGTGATATAAGAATCACGCAGTCGCTCGACAGAGTTAGGTTTACACAATCCTGAGAACGCTTACTTAGAAAACGATACCCCGCGATGGGTTTCGTAGTAAACATTACAGTACCCAGTCTGCACTATCTTTTCGAATCAGATACAGGAGGGGTATAGAAGGACAATTAAGAAAGATTTAGTACAGAACCCTTCCCAGAAAAGAATAGAAAGATATTGCATATTGAGAAATTATGAAAGAAAGAAAGAAAAGCCCTAATTAGGAAGAAAGAAAAAAAATTAAAAATTAGATGCTGTAAAATGAATAACGAATGAAAAACATTAACAGTACCCAGTTTACAGCACATCTTGTCGAAACAGGAAGCCATACGTACGGGTAGAAGAAATTGCGCAGCACGGCATATTTTGAACGCAAATGAGCCACATCTCTAGCTCTTTTTTTTAATTAATAATTTATTGTATTTTTATTATGGGTTCCTTAGGGCATTGCTTGCTGACAAAGAAATATGTTGTAAATACGTTTTACGCAAATAATATGTCACAGGAAAATTTATCAACCAGAATTTTTATAGCCATAAATAAAAAATGAGTGGGATGCTGTCAGACAACACCAACAAAATCAGAAATCTCTGCGTCATCAGTCATTAAGATTTTCTTTTATACGTGATTTGCAAAAAAACCATACGTCTAACAGGAAATGATTACCTACCATGAGTAATAAATCATTTCGCAACTGATTGGCCTGCAAGAATGATATGTAAGTCTAACCACACGATTAGGTCGGACTATATAAATACTATCCTTGGTCTGATTAGACACTACGTTGGGACGACCAGAGACGTTGGAAATAAAGATAACATTTTTTTTCAAACACTTGTCGAAACGTGGCTCCATTGGCCAGACTCGCTGATATACTCACTTAGGAGCGTTAGTTCGAGACCACTAGTTCAAATAAGCTTGATAAAGCAACAGTGCGTTGAAGCCAGCTCATATTTTTGCTTAATAAAAGCCTGGAACATAAGCAGATGGGAATTTGTGCCAGTATTTGTGCCAGAATTCATTGCTAATCAACGTATCTGTGTTTGTTTCCATGAATTGTGGTAAGCTTGAAACATTCAGTATCTTTTAATGAAAATTGAATGTGAATTGTTAATTTATGCCTGTATATATGTGTAGTTCAGTAGCAAACAGTATGAAGAGCCTATAATGCTCCAGCCTGAACAGAAGGTGTCGGAGGAAAGTAAAACTGCATGGAATGGCCAAACAGTACACTGACACCTAGATTATTGATTAGACAGAAATAATGCTGGAAGTGCAGAGGCGTAGTAACCATTAAGGAGGTAAATACTGGTATAAAGTATTTCAGATGAAGCTGACAGTTGGCCTAACGCTCTGATCTCAATGTTTGTGATGTATTGTGCTCAGTGTAGAACTAGAGTATCAATTAGTTATGAAGTAGAAGGTACATCCTTCTTGTTTTCAGGGACCGTGGTCTTGATGGTATTGAGCAGCACCTGGTCAGAGCTTTGCTGAATCCAGAGTCGGACAGCATACTCCTTGGTCCATTTAGCTATCAGTGAGGTGTCTCCAGAGCCCAGGGGAGAAATCGAGCAGAGGAGTCTTTTCCTGCCGCCATCACGCAAGATAAGCTGATGTGGCCAGCTGAGCTCAAAATTATGTACCCCCATCTTAAAATAACATTGTAACATAAACTTAAGAGGGGAATTAAATTGTTTTAATATCAGGAACTGAGAACATCTCCAATACTAGTTCCAATAAAGACAAACTATTGAAGTCATGATGACAAATACCAACAGAGCTTGAACAAAACAAAACCAGTATTACCTCATATTACTACTACACAACTGACACACATAGGATACTTTTAATAATATATGTCACACAATATTCATATTGATAAATTCTGTACATATAACTTGTAATTAAAATTGATTGTGATTCCTGGTTCCCTTTGTATTTGAATCAGGACACATATTCATTCATAACAGCAATGAATACATATTGTTATTTGAAAAGTTATCAGTGACTCCTTTAAGATATACTTTAGAGTGTTATATGTATGTGAGTGTCACAGTGTTGTCAAGTGTGGTGGAATAAATTAAATTGTTTATCTGTCTGTTGTTGTTATGACTTACACTTCATCATACACATACCCTAGACATACAACGTAGTCATCACACTATTCCAGAATAATTCTGACTGAGATATATATATATATGTGACAGCAAGTAAGGTTATCTATAATACACTACTCTTATTAGATATAGATACCTTCACAGCTGATCTCAGTCAGTACACTAAGTCCCCTATAAATATTTATAACATCCCACTTCACCACATAGATTGGGGGCTCGCTCTTGGGATTTTGAATCTTTCCCTATTAAAAATATTGGGGGTAATTCACTTCAGGGAATATAAGAATTAAAAGGTATCCTTGGGTGGAATTAAATAAGGTTGAGCTCACGGTGCCTGTGTTGTCCATTAGATATATATTTAGAGATTGAATTGTTGGTTAGACATTGTATAGATTTACCTGATAGACAATGGCGGACCTGGCCAAATTTCGATCTGCTGCTGTTCAGACTGCAAAAGAGTTAGGATTAGATGGGCAAGTTATGGTTGCCTATGTCACTACGGAATGTGACAAATTTATTGAACGCGAAGAAAGAAGGTTTGAAGCCGAAAGAAAGTTAAGAGGGCTGAGAAACGGGAAATTAAGAAGTTACAATTTGAGGGGCTGACGGCTTAGAGACTAAGAGGTTGCAGATTGAGGCTGAAAGCCGAAGAAAGGCAGAAAGAGAGAATTGGTGCAGAAAGAGAAAGAGAAGAAATTAGCTGCAGAAAGGGAAGAGAAGAGGATTAGCTGCAGGAAAGGGAAGCAGAAAAGGAGGAGAAATTGAGATTACAAAAAGGGAACATGAGTTACGACTAAGGGAGACTTTGAGTTTCAGGGCCCATGCTCCTGACAAATGGTGCCTTGTCCCTTTGCCTCTGATGACCCTAGCTGCTACGGTTACTCAAGGGAGCCTCAACCTCAGCTATGAATTTTTTCATTTAGATCATTTTGTTGAGAAAGACCGATGATATATGAGAGCTACCTAAAAAGAGTAGATATGAAATCTAATAGCTACCACGTATGGGTTAGAGAGAGAAAGGTGTGAGGCTTAAAGTTATCTCAGCTGGACTTCGTGGGCAGGTCTTATGAAGTTTTTGCAAAAATGAGCAGAGGTAGATCAGGAAAATTATGACATGCTTAAAGCAGCTCTTTGCAAATCACGTTGTGAGATACGCTCCTCCGCATAGACATAAGAAATCTCCAAAATCGTCAGTCACACCCCCATTGTATAGCCCTCGCAAAACTAAATATCGGACATGCTTTTCATACCACTGTCAGCAGTGAATACCGTAATCAGCACAGTATCATCATGCACGAATAGAGACATTATATATTAGGAGAAATGTCGGCGACTTCCCCCTCCCCCTCTGCGGGAACCCCAACACACCCAACAATGGGGAAAACCAATAGCTCTCTAAGGGAACAATGGTACCAACTATATAGAGCGCAATCATCAGAGCAGTACCGTGGCTCCAGATACCTGAGAACAGATTTCATCAATAGGAACAAAGGTATGCCATAGTAAATAAAGGATGAGTGCTCTATCCGGAAAATAGTGGTTGCTAACGAAAGTGAATTCAAGCAGCTCCAGCAGAGGATAAGACAGTGTAATACATCAAGAAACGACGTGGATAACATATATTAGGGCACCACACTAGAACTTTAATATAATTTGATCCTAGCATGAATCCAAGAGCACCAAAACAAAAGGTACGATTCTCCAGTCTGATATGTATAAGGCCAGCGTAAATAGAGATATACAACAACTAACAATTCCCAACGCATTCGATTGAACAGGTTACTGAATATGAATTGCAACAGCAAATATCTTTTCAACCAAGAAACCAGGATTACTGTCAAGACACATTGTCAGATGGACAACTCATGACACTGACCGAATGCAGAACTTACAACACATGTGCTCCCTAACACTGGCATAACCTCATCACCGTCAGGTCCATTTCGCATAGTGTCAAGACAGGCTACGAACTTCATGTGATACCTAAGCTTGTGCGATCTACACACTACTCAGAAGACTTCAGTATGAGTTACAGGGCACAGTGTACTGGTCCGAAATAAAGACACTCAAGCCGACAGTTTCAGCAAATTGACGATTCAAACTTGTCAATCGAACTCCAGGAGCAGGGGATTTTACATTAAAAACACAGTTGAGAGTATAGGAAGACTGGAGCTAGATCTCAAAGTTCAAGACAAGCCCAGGTATGGGATTTCCCTACAAAGATACCCTCAGGGGCAGACTTAAAAATATCGAGCTCACATCACTCAGAATCCATAACCCTCAGATGGGGACCACTGAGAAGATAGCCATTATCCATCATTCACAAAGTGCATCACCCCCCCTCTCATTGGCACAAAGCAAAGAAGGCTCATCTGAAGAAAATCTCTAACTGCTATACACGGATGTTTAGCGTGTACAGCATACAGAGGTGATACCCCATCAAGTGGGAACCAATGGATCAGACCTGGACACGTCTCATACAATTGCAAAACATCTAGCCTCTGAATAATAAAAAGAAAAATCAGACATGTTCCCGATAACTAGGGGAACCAAATGGAATTGTGTGAACCCCTGTGTCACGGACAATTCTTCACTTAACTACTAGTATACAATAGGCCAGTAATCAAATGCGGAGATAGCATAAGAGATGTCTGACCCCATATAACCGAAAAACCCTCAATCGTGATCACTTAAAACAGAGCACTGATAGGAGCAGACCATGAGGATGATAGAGAGGAAGATCTCTCATCAAAATTTTTAAGATGCGATGAGAAGTGCCCAACTAGAAAAATCACTAGCTCCGAAGTTTCCCATAAGAAGCTCGATTATGTCATGGAGACCCACAGATACTGCATCAGGATGACGATACATATGCTATTCGAGTGGAAGAAGAGACCATACCGGTGCCCATGGAGCAAATAGGTCACACACAAATTAAAGGTCCCATAGATAAAGCTGAACAATTAACCAGACGTGAGAGCTGATGAATCTAAGGCATACGGAGGGACATTACATCTTATACCAATATGTGAAAGCAGCTGTGACACTCCAGTTTAAAAAACCCTGCGCACACCGGAAACTTGCGCCAATGAAAATAGTTGAAACAGACCCAGAGAATAGCACAACCATCGCTGACCAGATGTACTAAATCATTGAAGGGGCTTGAAGTGTACAGAAATTTGGCTGTACGCAGAGAAGACAGTACATCTTTCTTGCTTGAGCTGTCTATCGGAGTCAGAACCATAGCCGACAGAATAAGGATGTGCACGGGTACCAGTATAGCACACGTTTTTACGAATAAGGTGTCTAGACCACCTCATATAGAAGCCAACCAGCGGCCAGAAAAAGTGCTATATCATGAAGATGTGTATCCTGAATAAAATAGTCCTCCAAGGCCATATAAAGAGACGCATCTCAGGACTAAGACACACTTGACCAGACACGCGAATCCATCGCCATGGAGATGAAAATACAGTAAGTTCCAGGAGCAACATTTGAATATTCCATTACACCCCTGAGAGACCAGCAGCACCGGTAGACAATCAGTACACCCACCGTAACGTTATAACTCAGAAATGAGAGTATCTGCGCAAAATGCAGTTCAAAATATCATGCAGAGGTGTAACAGACCGACCCCACGCGTAACAAACCTAATTGGAATATAATATGACAAACGTAGAATCTGACTGCCACACCTGTCTGTAAATGAATACCATATTCGAGGATTCCGTTTATGCTAGGAGACCCTGAAGCATTTGAAGGAAGAAGATAACTATCTAATTCGAAGGAAGCAATTATTTCTCCCCACAGTGAGCTTCGATAAGTTCCGGAACCACGAACTCTTAAGATTGAAGCCAATCGAACCAACCACAGACTCATGTCCATACAAAAAAAATAGACTAAATGCTAAATTAAAGATAGGACATAGGTGGAATAAATTGCCGGATAAAAATATTCAGCCACAATGATAATTTTCCATACTAAACTTAAGCGATCACCATTATTATTCTCGAAAAGTGGATCTAAACTAGTAAACGAAACTTAACCTAGATCCTCACTGCTTATGAAGCCTCAGGGATAAAACCATACAAAACTTTTAGTCCACCCCAGAAACTGTCCCAAGTATGACGTTTTAATAGATTTGCCATATGATTGAAGAATGCGCCCTATTAGTGATTCTCTATAATGATGCGAAAGACTAATTGGACTCGCTCTGTAACGTAAAGACCACTGAAAACAAATCTTTTATGGAGATAATCCTTATATGCAACAGAAACATGAGGAACAGCATTGAATCCTCTGACAAGGCTCTTGATCGACTTAGGGAGGCACATTTTAAGAACAGACCAACGACTACACACCAAAAAAAAGTTGCGTTGGCACTGTAAAGAGATTGGCAATTTTTGGGCGAACAACCAACATTAAAACAGGGAAACATGCCCCTGACCACAAACCGAATTTCAGTACGAAACTACACTGACTCAGTAGCCAACACGAGACCCTTACAAACCAAGAAGGAACGTGAGATCCTATATGGCTCCATTATGACTATTGGTTTCCCGCACAGAAGTAAACCTATAAACTCTAAAGCGAACTTTTAATATCCATATTGCACCATAACTTCGATTAATTGACACGAAAAGGACATCCAGTAATAAGCATTACAAATGACAAATAGCCACAATGTGAACTGACTTACCAAGAAATTGAATCGAAAAGCTCAGCCCAGGTGGGTTCATTCGCTCCCAGCATTTTATCTGAAATTACCTGACTTAAGTCACACAATTCATACAGTGAAACGTCGGTGGGACCGGAAAATGCAACCCGTAATATTCGGGATCTGTGTGCAAGACTTCTACTACAGAAAATCAGCATGCCCGATTGCTGGGGAAACTATACGCCAGTGGCCATATGCTCAGCCAGAAAAGTTGAATAAAGCTACATCAACTATCTACCACTAGTCGAAAAAGAATGTCATTTTTCAGTAATATGGTGCGATAAACTCTTACATTCCCCGCGTTTATCTCATATGGGTTCAAGGCATTTAAGATGTCAAACAGAACCTTTCAAACCTGTCTTATCCGTTTTATACACAGCTAAGCATGAGATCCCAGGTTACTAGTAACCTAGCCGACGGTCCTTTAGCTTCTGTAGCTCCCTATAATTGTTCGCATTGAGTTATAACGGAAAAACCATTGTGGCAGCGGATTTAGTCATTAAGCACGGCTTCTATCCGTGTGATGAGAATCCCTCGCGTAACCCCCAGAAATAATTCAATAAATAGTGTGTCGGGTCTATGCTGTATAAAGAATAAAGGACTGACATATAATGTCGAGTGGTTTGTAAGAGGGGAGTGGTCGTGGAATGATTCTAAATTCCACATATGGATAAAGGACATGTAAGGATATTCAATATGAAGCCTAGGGATACATAAAATTCATTCCTTACAAACGGTGCGGAGATTGGGGTAAAAACGTAACAGTGCTGTCACAAAGAAGCGTACATCGAGGAGATCCCCCTTGTATTTTGCATCGGCTGCAAAATGTAACATTTCACGTTGGGATGAGAAAACAGCTCTCTGTATTATTTTACCCGCTATATCCTTCAATGAAACGGTGCTCAGTATTTCTGGAAAAACACATTTTTGAGGTTTGAGTGCATACAGCGTACGAACAAAATAATCCTAACATTATGTTACTATGCGATTACCAAATGTGTGACGAATCAGAGAGAACTCAGAATAGAAAAGAGACAGGCGGGCAATAAAATCACGGAACAGCTATGCAAAATTCTAAACACCCGTCTCGCTACTAATATGGTAAATGCCACCAACCCAACCGCGACGCGCACACACAATTTAACTACTATCCAACACGCGTGTTAGGCGTACATCACTAACTTCATTTTGAAATCGACGACGGAAGGGACATGCATGAAAAATCCACTATCCCAAAATCAAAAACGAAAGGAGGGAAAGGTCGACAAAGAAGGTATCTAGTTGATAAAATGGCGGTAACAAAACGCTTATTGAGGAAAGATAACACCATCAAGATGGAAAGTTTTAGCATATTAGAAAACATTACAGTAACCCAGACAGTCACAAACTTCGAACACAGGAGTAGAAGACAAATCTGCACCCCTTTCCTGAACGCAGGCAACAAACACTCAGCCATATCACAAAAATTAAAAAAATACCTTCCTATACCCATATCCCTGGTCTTACCTTAGGGCAATGCTGCACAGTGAATAAGTAAAAGCAGAAGACTGCAAATAGAAATGGCGAGAATTAATAAATTATAACAATAATAAGGAAAAGAGGGGAATGCCTGACAACACGAAATCCGATTTCTGCTCATAAAATTTTGTTATACCCTTACGGTGTAGACCCAGAGGAAGAACCTTACGTATACAAAATGAGCCTACCACGAGAGAGGAAAACACCTCCATAATTCACGCGCGAGAATTGGAGCGCAAACAAAGAAAGACTAAACCACGATTTGTCGGGGCTATAAATACTATCGTTCGTTGTATAGGAGGAGACGTGGAATGGGCAACATTTTTTTCAACACACATTGTCGAAACTTGCCCTCATTTGGCTATACTCGCTGATATACTCACTAGTAGCGATAGTCGAGACCACTATCAAATAACTGATAAAGCAACAGTGCGTCTGACGCCGCGCTCAGAATTTATTGCTAAATAAAAGCCGGGAACATCAAGCTAGATTGGAATTTGTGCCAGCTATCTCATTGCCTTAACAACGTCATCTGTGTTTGTCTACCCATGACCTGTGGATAAAGACTTGAAACATTCAGTAACTTTTAAATGAAAATTGAATGTGCATTGTTAATTTATGCTGTAAATATTATGATGTAGATCAGTAATGCAAACCAGGAAGTAAAGCTATAATGCAGCTCAGCCTGAACATATCTAGTGTCGGAGGACTCGATAAAACTGCATGGAATGTCAAATGCCAAACAGAAACACTTGACACCAAAGATTAATTTGATATAGACGAAAATAGATGCAGGAAATGCAGATGCTTAGTAACCATTAAGGAGGGAAAACTACTGGTAATACAAGAAATTCACAGAAGACCGCTGACAGTATGGAGCCTAACCCGCTCTGAACTCCATGTATTCGCTGCTCGATTGTGATACCAGTGTAAACAAAGATATAAAGTTTTTATAGTCAGGCGAAGGATAAGAAGGTACATCCACACTGAGTTAATACAGGACCGAGGTCATGATAGGTATTGAGCAGCACCATGGTTAGAGAGCATTGTCAAAAGAATCCATAGTCTGACAGCATACTCCCTATGGTACCATTTAGCTATCAGATGAGGTGTCTCCTCCAGAGCCCAGAGGGAGAATTCGAGCAGACAGAGTCTTTTTCCTGCCTGAACCATCCAGGCGCAGCAAGATCTAGTCACTGATGGGACCCGCCCCAGCAGCCTCCAACATTTATTCTACCTCCCGTCTTAAAAATAACATCGTAACGCGCGATAAACTTGAAGAGGGGAATAAAATTGTGTTAATATGCAAGAACGAGAACCTCTTCCCCTCCCCAATACTAGTTTCCTTAAGACAAACTATTGCAGTCATGATGACAGAATAACCAACAAGAAAGGCTTGAACAAAACAAACACGAGTATAACCCAGCTCATTTTACTACTACACAACTGACACACATAGGTATTTGTAATAATATATGTCACTAGCATGATTCACAGTAAATACTTTCTGTACATACTTGTAAATAAAATGATATGCGATTGATTCCTGGTCCTATGTATTTGAATCAGGACACACATATATATTCATTTGACAGAAATGGTTAGAATGATACTCTCTATAATTGTTATTCTGAAACTCAGTCTATAATCACAGCAGATCTCAAAAACAACACGTTATGACAGAATATATCACTCCATCTGATTGTTAGTGATGTATGTTGAGTGTCACAGTGTCTACTCAAGTGTAGTGGAATCTAAATTAAATTGTTTATCTTCGTCCGTTGTTCGTGACGACTATCTACTTCTATCATTCTAACACCATAACGCCTTAGACACATTATTACACACAGTCACAATCAACACCTATTCACAAGATAAACATTACAGACCTGAGAATTTCTAGAGACTCTATATAAATAATGTGAGAAGCGCAGAAACAAAGCTTACAGGATTTCTATACAACATAAGTAACAACTAACTCATAAATAGATAAACTGATATACCTTCAACAGCTGGACTCCTCACAGTACACGATCACACTAAGTTCTCCTATACAAATAGTTTTAACAACATCTTCATCTCACCACAAACATCATCAGGAAGAGACACACTTTGTAATGACCTTAGCTCCATTGCCCATGGAGATGAAAAAAGAAGAACCACTTTCACATCATTTGAATGATCCATGTACACCCCTGTGAGACAGCGGCACAGGTGAAAATCAGTACACATTTAACGAAAACTCCCCCCCCCCAGAAGCGAGAGAGTGCAACAGGTTTCTAGATAATCATACAGAGGTGTTTAACCAGACCGACCCTGGGTCATACAAAAACCTATTGGAATATTTCTGATATGAAACTGATAGACCCCACACCTGTCTGTATGAAACCCTATTCGATTCCTTTTGCTAAGGAGAAAGCTTTGAAGGAAGAGATAGACTATTTGTTGAAGGAAGGAATTATTTCACACAGTGAATCTTCGTATAGTTCCGGTGTTGTACTCTTAAGGAAGCCCTCTGGAGAACATAGACTCTGTATAGATTACAGGAGACTGAATGCTATTACAGAAGGACAGGTGGATCCATTGCTGGATACAAATCAGTTGTTTGCCAGACTAAATAAAGCTAAATATTTCTCAAAAGTGGATCTGAGTAAAGGATACTATCAGATTCCAGTAAAACCTGAGATCAGACAAACTTGTTGGATGTAAACAATTCGGAGGAACGTAATGAATCCCTGAGTTGCCTCTTTGATTGAGGATATTCCGAATGTTTCATATAGGCTAATAAGAAGATTATGGGATCCCCTACGAAAACTCTGCTATCACCAGGTATATGTTATCTCCTCATAACGTACATTTTGGGGAAAATCTAATGTTCTCTGAACATGTCCTTGCGCAGACTCAGAGAAGAGAAATGGTGAATACGGGTTGTGAAGCAGCATTAAGACAAGCAGTCACACTTGCGGCTGTTCAGTAACATAACCGAAAAATATTATTGGTTGTAGAGGTCTGAGGCAGATTTCATGAGTAGTGCTTACTCTGAATGGACCCAACTACATAAAACCATGATAGCACAACAGCAGAGTAAAGTCAAGTTGACTTACATTTATCTATGTGTATATAGAATAAAGGACTGACATAAGATGTCTGTTTTAAGAGGGGAGATGTCGTGAAATATTCTAATCCACATATATAAATTAAAACGTAAATGTAAAGCCTAACAAATAACTTCAATAAAAGGAAAGAAGAATGGTAAAGAACAGTGCTGTCACCATGACTGTACTCGAAATCCCCCTTGTTTTCTACTTCGTCTGCTAATTGTAACGTTTCACGTTGATAGTAAAAGCCTACTGCTTCAATACCCGCCTTCTACGATAAAACGTGTACTGCCTTTCTAAGAAAAACCTTGAGATACGCAGCTGACCTAGATTTAAAATTCCATTCATGTCATTTTATACACTACGTTACCAAAAAAAACGAAAGACAGATGGACTAAAGATAGAAAGAAAGGGAGAGGCTGAAAGCCGGAACGCAGGCAATACTACCACAGTCGCGCGATACACAATTGCTGCCATCACGCGTGTAAGGCCACAAGCACTAGCTTTGTTTTTCAAATCGACAGTGATAAAAAACACTACCCATACGAGAGTTAGGTTTAAAAAACTTACAAAACGCTTATTAGGAAACATGACATTCTACTGTTTTATGTCTGAAATCCTGACATTAGTATGACAGTACAGCAGACACCCTAAAGTTTGGAAGTGAGGAGGTGGCAACAGCACGACTATCCTAGAAGAAAATGCATATTTTGAACGCAGCCACTTAGCTCCATTAAATTTGTATATTTGGGTTCCTTAGGACTTGCTGACAAATAATATGTTAAACGTTACGCAAATAGTCTAGGAAATAACAAATTATAGCCAAAAGAAATAGTGAGGGATGTCAGACAACACCCAAATCAGAATCGCTCAGTGGCAGATTTTCAACACACCATTGTACGGGAAATAGGCTGACATGTTACCTCCTATTTGATTGGCGGAAAATAAATGTAAGGCTAAACACGATTAGTCGGACTATAAATACTACTTCTTTGTTGTTAGGGGAAACGTGAGTAGGAGTACTTTTTTTGAAAAGCTGTGTAAAAACATGGCATCATAACCAACGATTGGTTAGACCTGCCAATATAGTCAATCAGAGGCGTCAGGTCAGCACCACATTTGCAAATAAACTTACTACAGAACCAGTGCGTTGAGCGCCAGTGCATATTTTTCTAAATAAAAGCCTGGGACATCGGCAGATCGAAATTGTGCTATATTCATTGCCAGTCAACGTAATTCTGTATTATTTCCATGAATTGTGGTAAGCTTGAAATATTTGATATCTTTTAATGAAAGTTGAATGTAAATTGATAATTTATGTCTGTATATATGTGTGGTTCAGTAGCGAACATGAGGTAAAGCCTATATAGTGCTCCAGCCTGAACAGAAGGTGTCGGAGGAAAGTAAAACTACATGGAATTGCCAAACAGTACACTGACACCTATATTATTGACTAGAAAGAAATAATGCTGGAATTGCAGAGGCGTAATAACCATTAGGGAGGAATATACTGGTGAAAATTGTTTCAGATGAAGATAGCAGTTGGCCTACCGCTCTGAACTCAGTGTTTGTTATGTATTGTGCTCAGTGTAGAAATAGAGTATAAATTAGTTCTGAAGTAGGAGGTACAACCTTCTTGTTTCAGGGACTGTGGTCCTAAAGTTATTGAGCAGCACCTGGTCGGAGCTTTGCTGAATCCAGAGTCGGACAGCATACTCCTTGGTCCATATAGCAAACAGTGAGGTGTCTCCAGAACACAGGGGAACAATCGAGCAGAGGAGTCTTTTCCTGCCGCCATCACTAAAGATAAGCCTATGTGGCCAGCGGAGCTCAACATTATGTAACCCCATCTTAAATTGACATTGTATAAAAATAAGAGGGGAAATTAATTGTTTTAATGAACGGAACTGAGAACATCTCCAATACTAGTTCCAACAGAAACAAACACTTGAAGTCATGATGACAAATAACAACATAGCTTGAAAAAACAAAACCAGTATTACCTCATATTACTACTACACAACTGACACACATAGGATAATCTTAATAAAATATGTCACTACAAGATTCATATTGATAAATTCTGTACATATAACTTGTAATTAAAATTGATTGTGATTCCTGGTTCACTTTGTATTTGAATCAGGACACATATATATTAGTGACAGTAATTAATACATATTTATATTTGAAAATTTACCAGTGCCTCATTTAAGAATAGTCTTATAGAGTGTTAAATGTGTGTGAGTGTCACAGTGTTGTCACGTGTGGTAGAATAAATTAAATTGTTTATCTGTCTGTTGTTTTTGTGACTTACACTTCATCATATACATACCCTAGACATTCAACGTAGTCATCACAATATTCCAGAATAATTCTGACTGAGGTATAAATATGTGGTAGCAAGTAAGGTCATCTGTAATACACTACCCTTATTAGATACAGATACCTTCACAGCTGATCTCAGTCAGTACACTAAGTCCCCTATAAATATTTATAATATCCCACTTTACCACAGAGGTAAATGAGAGATTGCTGAAGACGAAACCGACTTTTTTCATCAGTGGTACAGGATCTGATCGTAGTGACCTGGATGTCACTGGCACCTTGGCGGTTATGGCTATTAAAGTGGATGACACAGGTATATACTATAATTTTTTTTTTTTAATTTACTATACTCTGCTACTGTACAAGGCTGTAACTCAGATCTGAACACATCTTGCATTTTTTCCCTCAAAACTACATAAATCACTACTGTCGTTTGTGCATACCTTACCCCGAGTTACGCCACTGTGTCACAAAGGGTACAGTAATGTTTTGCTATACGATTACGTATCAAGACAGTACAGTATACTGCATTGTGAAGTGTTAGTGAAAATGAAAAAATCAACAGCAAATAGGAGAACAATTGAAAGACTTCACGTACACAACATTATTTCAGCAGTACTGTAGTTTCATAATTATTAGACTATTCATTATACTCTTTGGTTAAGTTAGATAAAGATCTAGTTTCAATTTGATAAAAGGCCAGAAGAGAAATATATATTTTAATGAGAAATAGATTCTTGCCCGGTGTATATCCTAGTAAATTCCAGATAATGTTCTGTGGCACGTGCAGGACTAGACATTCTGTTTGTCAGTGCTAAAATTAGAAACGTAAATCTTCTTCCACATACAGCGACTTCATTTCATCCTGGGCTCGAGAAGACAATGCAAAATCTACGATCTAGGAGGTTTTTAGATTTCTTATTTACGTCGAGCTTGGGAACCTGTAAAGTGGCGACGTCTAGATAAACGACATAGATGAAGGAAGTAATGACACTTCGGATACTTTTACAAAATCGACACACTGCATATCTGGTACACTGCACACCTGGCACACTGCACACCTGGCACATTGCACACCTGGCACACTGCACACCTGGCACACTGCACACCTGGCACACTGCACACCTGGCAAACCCATTGGTGCTCAGTCTCTTTTACTGGTTTGCATTTAAGGACAATCTTCATTGTACACGGACAACTCAATCAGTGCTCCGATCTCCTCCCTTAGATCACACAAGGAGAATCTCAGCACAGTGCATCAACTCCGTAGCATCGGCGAGGATCCCAATGTGTCTATGCAGGAATCACACATTCTAAAAATATTTGTGTGGTATGTAGGTTACCTAATTTTTAAATTTTGCCAGGGCAGTGGGCGCATGGCCTATACTTTATGATTTCCAACTGCAGAGTGATTTTTAAAGTGCGCAACTTGCACACATGACCTCTTATTTTTTCGCCAGTATCCGTCAAGGCTAGGCATCCGATCTCACTACCCAGGAGATTCGGGGGGGGGGGGGGGGGAAGATATGACATCATTAGGCACTGTTTCTGAAAAAAATGTCCCTCCGTTATATTCCCAGGGCTGGGAGCGAACCCGGTAACTTTAGAATCAGAGGCGGACGCCATACCCCTGAGCCACTCCGACCCCACCCAGTCTCCATTAGCAAATGTCGAAAGATCTGAATGCTGACATCTCCCTCTGCTTCCACGTTTCCTCTTTCCATCTGTCGACTGTATCGATGGCAGAGCACGAACACTGTAGATCCCATAATGATTATGATTTCATAAATAGATCCCATAATGATTATGATTTCATAAATAGATCCCATAATGATTATGATTTCATAAATAGATCCCATAATGATTATGATTTCATAAATAGATCCCATAATGATTATGATTTCATAAATAGATCCCATAATGATTATGATTTCATAAATTACACTAGTCAACAACCAAAATGTACCAGAAATGAAAAAAGCTGATCTTAACTAATTTTGGTGTGCTGAAAACGAAAATGACATTAAAAAATGTTGATTGGCTCTAGTTTTCAAGATATATGCTACTAGTTTATTTAATTACGGTCAATTTATATATATGACGCAACTGTTGTGGGCGATTGCATAATTTTTTCTAATGACCAATAAAAATGTAACTAGAAGTTGATGATGCAATGCTACCTATGATTACATCACCTTTGTGTATAAATATCTTATCTCTGATAAAATGTTGCCATTAGTTAGTGCATTTGTCCTTATCAAAAGTATCGTAGTTAGAAATGCCTAGGACATGTGTGAACAGTGCTAATAATTTCTGTTATATATGTGGTGAGGTGACATTTGTATCACAAAAAACGAAATATAACTAAAGTGATTAAGAAGGCGTACAGTTTGTATTTTGGCTGCAGAATAGGAGATCAAGATAAGAGCTGGGCGCCACACATATGCTGCAATACATGTGCAGCACATCTTAAACTGTGGTTGACTGGCAAAAGGCAAGCTATGCCTTTTGCAGTCCCAATGATTTGGAGAGAGCCCACTGATCATCCAAACATCCCCTCTGCAATACGTCCGGTACCACATGGCGATGACCTACCAGTTCCCAAAGTGCCAGAATCATTTTCAGCTGCTTCCACTGATGAAGAAGAGGACATTGGTGGTCCTGAACCATCAACCTCAAGCGACCCAGGTTTTGAGCAAACTACATCCACTAAACCACACTTAATAACCCAAGGTGAACTGAATGATCTTGTAAGAGATCTGAATTTACCGAAGAACAAGGCGGAGCTTTTGGGTTCCAGATTGCAACAGTGGAATCTCCTGGCAGAAGATGTTACAATTTCTGTGTGTAGGAACCGCCAGAAGCCGCTTATTACATTCTTTTTCAAAGAGGGTGACCTTTCTGCGTGCCACAACATTTCTGGTTTAATGGTAGCTCTCAAAATCAATTTCATACCGGAAGAGTGGAGGCTTTTCATTGATTCATCCAAGACGAGTCTTAAAGCTGTTTTGTTGAATAATGGTAATGTGTTACCGTCAATTCCAGTTGGTCACACAGTTCATATGAAAGAAACTTATGAAAACATTAAGCAGCTTTTGAAGTGTATAAACTACGATCATCATCATTGGTCACTTTGCGGTGACTTAAAAGTGGTCGCTGTTTTGCTTGGACTACAGGGTGGATACACCAAGTACTGTTGCTTTCTCTGTGAGTGGGATAGCCATGCACGAAGTGACCATTACATCAGAAGACATTGGCCAATCAGGCAGTCATTGCAGCCTGGCAGTAAGAACGTTGAAAACCCAGCACTTGTCGACACCAGCAAGATTTTGTTGCCACCCTTGCACATTAAGCTGGGTCTCATGAAAAACTTTGTCAAGGCAATGGAGAAAACAGATGAGGCTTTCAAATACCTCATCAGAAAATTTCCAAGACTGAGTGAAGCTAAAATAAGAGAGGGAGTATTTGTTGGTCCGCAAATTCGTAAACTTCTTCATGATGACGAGTTTCTTTGCGTGTTGCATGGCAAGGAAAAAGCAGCATGGCTAGCATTTAAGTCAGTGGTGGACAATTTTCTTGGAAACAACAGTTCTGATAATTACAATGAAATTGTAGAAAATCTCCTTCTGAAGTATAAAAGTCTTGGCTGCAACATGTCTTTGAAAATTCATTATCTGGATTCTCATCTGGATTTCTTTATGTCAAACTGTGAAGCGGTCAGTGATGAGCATGGTGAATGATTTCACCAGGACATTGCTGCTATGGAGACAAGGTATCAAGGCAATTGGAGCCCTTCAATGCTTGCTGATTACTACTGGACTGTGACAAGAGACACCTCATCGATTGACTACAAGAAGTAAGCAAAGAGAGCTCGAACAGCGACTGAATAATGACGGAATGGGTACAAATGTGCCTTTTTAAAACATGATATGTGAACTTTAAATAATGTTTTTATTTTTTCTACCATTTTATGTTGAAATAATCAGCATGTCAGAATCAATAAGAAATGGTATATTTAATTTCTGGTACAAATAACTTTTGAAAATTTGTTGACGAATAATTATTAGTCTCATATTCAAATTTGATATTAGTCTCATAAAAAAAACAAGAAGAAGCAGTTACAATGATCCTCAGCAAAGACATAAGTTATGTTACATAAACAAAATATACTTATGTCAAAATGCCACGTATTCCAATATAAATAATCATTGTAATTTATTCCACATTTCATAAGTAGCAAATGTTTGAAGTTACTAATACTGTAACACATACCCCCAGTATTGTCAATATCTGAGGGAGTAACCCGCCAAAGCATGACGGAGAAATAATTATGCTGTGCTTCAGTATAACCCTGATGACGTCACTAATCCTCGCTTGTTTATTTCATTGATCTCTATTCCTTTTCAATTCTAGCAGAGGTTATATTGACAGAGGTTATATTGACAGAGGTTATATTGACAGAGATTATATTGACAGAGGTTATATTGACAGAGGTTATATTGACAGAGGTTATGTTGACATAGGAAAGCACAGAAAGACAGGTTGCTTTCTTTACCGACGCACAGTCAGTAATTGCAACGTTGAGAAGCCAACATATTACAAATCTGGATGACCTCAGAATAATGCTCCACATACTATATCAACGATTCAAAAGTGTTGTGATCCAATGGATCCCATCTCATTGTAACATCACCGGCCATGAAGAGGCTGACAGATTGGCAAAGGCAACCTCAGCCTGATGCAAGCATAACTTTCGAAGAGGTAAAGAGTTTTATCAGAATCATACAGAAACAAATGAGATGTAGAGCATCCAAGTCACATACAAAATGATGCATACTACCAGCTGAACAGAAGAGAACAAGTTGTAATCTTCAGACTCGGTACTGGCTACAACAGATTGAGATACCATCTATTCAACAAGCTAAAGATAGGAACTACCGATCAGTGTAACTGTGGCACTGATAAAACGACTGCTGAACATCTGCTTCAAAGTTGCCCAACACATGCGGAACAGAGAAAGCGCATATGGCCGACACCAGTAATTTGTGTGTTAGAAAATCTCTACGGAGGTTCAAACAGCCTCAAACTGACTACTGCTTTCTTTGAAAACATTCAAGTAGACGACGTCTGTACCAAGAAAAAGAATTACATTTCCACTTCATTGGATCTTGGTAGTGACATTTATCGGGACTTATCGATATTGGTCAATGCAGGTTGAACAATTTTAAAGGCCTGCATGCTCTTTTCATAGATGTTAATTTTAACTTTCACGGTGCAATGCGCGTCTTTTTTGTATTATCCCCGAAAAGCTGACGGAACTTTTTCATTTTTGGTTACATACGTTTCAGTAAGACAATTGGTATATAGAAAACGAGCAAGTAACCCGCCAAAGCGGGAAATAATTATGTTGTGCGTTTCCTAGGTGCTGTCTTATCGTTATGTTTCCTAAATGTGTGTCCTATTCATCACCAGCGTTTGTCTCTCTAGTTCTACTCCACTGGGCACCTATCCTGCTTTTTGTCATCAGTTCGACATTGGTGATCTCATTCTACTGTTGTCCAATCCTTCAGTACTACGCAACCAGCCATTTATGAAAATCTGTACCTTCTTGTTTGTTGTTTTTGTTGTCTTCCATATTTCAGTCATAAAATAATATACCATTACTGAGCCTTTAAAAAAACACACGCACGCGCATCAATTATTTCTACTTTATCTATTCCCCTTCAGTCTTAACCTACTATGGGAATGCGCTCCTGAGGTGATCGCCCTCAGCAACTTGTTTACCGGGTGTTCCTCTCAGCGTGTTCTTTTTTTCTTCTGCTTATAGTGAGTTTCTGTTCGCCCAATCTGAGGTAGCGACGTAGGGAGCATTACTGCTTGGTGCGGTCGGCAGCTTCATCCTCCTAGGCTGCTTGATTTATAGCTCGTGCCTTTATTTCTCTCTTGCACACATATCTGAACCTCAGCTGCGGTCACCTGGCTGTTCTTTGCCATCTGCCAGCTGTCCGTAGAATATATCTTTATGGATGCGACCATCTTCCATGCGGTGGACATAGCCAAGCTTTGGAGACCAGCACATGACAGCACCTCGACATTTGACCTTTAACGAGATATCAAAGATGTGACGTAGACGAGGTAGACATAACAAACTAATAGTGATATAAATAATAAGAGTTATTCTTATTAACGGTTCCGCGCCTGATTCCAATAAAAGATAGGTTTTCTGGGCCTTCCAGACTGCGTTTCGTAATCTGGTGTGACATGGAACTCTCCGCTCTATACATTCTCAACTTCTGCATTTGTGGCGCAGATAATTCTATTGAGAATTCTGCAAGTTTGGGGGAGACATCAAATTAATCTGACGGATTCATTCTAGCATGAGAGTTTGATCTGGGACGACACAGTTTTATTGCGTGTGTTTTACTTTTGGTTCCACGAGAGGGATTCACATAATCCTTCATTAATTGCGTAGAATGGCGGTATCGCTACAAATAGAGGATTTGACGAAAGTTAATGTTGGTATTAAACTTTCACATTAGCATCCATTTTCGGGAATAGCTCATCAATCATTCCTCAAGTTCCAACATATAAGAATAAGTTTAATTTCTTTGAGTGCACTTAATTTATTACACCCGTTTTTTTTTATTGGTCCATTTGAAATGGTTAAAATAAATATAAAAGGTATTGTGGCATTCATTCACATTGCACATAAATATTCTTCCATTGTAATATAACAAATTCTTAGCTGTTGTGGTCTAAACAGGTTCTTGTCACCAGGTTTCGTTTTTTTAAAAATTCCCTTGATAGTTGAAATTGTTATTTGGATCTATGTATATCTTCGCAAAATACATTTATACAGACGTTTGCTGTCTGCTCCTATCCTGCCTATAGGAACAAATAAACTGGTGAACTTTGACCTATAGTTTTCCATATTCCTGATAAAATAACGCTAACTGTATAGTGCATTTTTCAAGTACATTTTTTTTCCAAATATGACTTGTTCTGCGTTTAGTCACCAGATTTGTGGGCTATATTAATTATTAGGGCGCATGTTCAAAAATAAGAGACCTTTTGTTGTTGTTGTTGATTAACTAGGGCGGCTGAGCTCGTCGCTCCCTTAGCTGTCAATGCCAAGCTGAAGAATTGACATGTGTTCTGTGGCTGTTGAGTGGTGCTGTATAGAGTGTTTGTGATTGTTGGGGAGCCCGGCAATAACTGTCGTCTCTCTGTGGAGAGTCCTGGGCAAGTCAGCAGCACATGCTGAACTGTCTCATACGGCTGGGTACAGTTGTGGCAATTAGGCTCATGTGTGGGGTTTAATTTGTTTAAGTGTTTGTTGAGTCTGGTGTGTTCTGTTCTTAGTTGGAAGATTGTGCTCTGTTCCACAGGTCGTAGGTTATTAATGTTGTCATTTTTGTTGGGAGGAGCCATGTCTTTATACTAAACACGCCCAGTAGACCCTTTTGCCAATCCGTTCAGCATTTCCTCTTTGAAGTTGATTTGGAGTATTTGTTTAGCTGTCTGCATGTTTGTTGGAGTGTTTGTTTGAACAATGCTTCCTCCTAGCTTTGATGGTCTGTCTGCTTTATTGTTGCCTGGTATGTCTGTGTGCCCTGGCATCCACTGGCGAGTGGACATCAGTTATATTTTGTTAGCAGGAGACCTTTTGATCCGGTAGGGCTATGGGATATGGGGGTCGTCCACATATGATGTCACTCAATTTGTTGTCATTTTTAAACCCCTCCACCCTGTCAAATTTCGTTATAAAAATCCCTAATATGACGTCATAAATATCCCCCCCCCCTATTTTTTGTACTTCTGAAACAACGTCATCGAATATAATTTAGTTACTTAGTCATCATCATCATGACCTTTCAACTCCTTAAAAAGCATATGCTTTATACCAAGTCTTCATGTCACGTGTCATCAGTCAAGGTCTTTCCATTATCTTCTTCATCCCCTTCATGTGGATCTCCAGCTCTCTTCTCCATGTGTTCCTTGACCTTCCTCTGCCTCTCCTACCCTGATGATTCCAGAACAAGGACTGCCTAGTAAACCTATCAACAGGTTTGCGCTGTCTTGTGTCCTATCCATCACCAGCCAAATCTTCTCATGTCTGGTTCTTCTGGCACTTGTCTGGTTCGTGTCATCAGTTCCACATGAGTGGTCTTGTCATACAACTACATTCCTTCTACTTAAGCAAGCACCCATTTATGAGAGCGTCTGGTGCTAGATCGCAGGCCTCTCGCGGCAGAGGTAGCGGGTTAGAAACACGGTGGTGTCACGCTACAGTATATCAGCTGTAAATGGATACCTGACTCTGCTCTTGGGTCAGGAAAGGCAAAGGCAGCGAGCAAGGGAAATGGTTATTTCACCTCTCGAAGCTTTATCTTGCATTGTGAAATCTCTAACACTTCACTTCCTAGAGCAGTATCTACTATGAGACTAACTTTTTAAAAACCCATTTGCGAAAGTCTGGCTCTTTTTGGTTGTTATTTTGTTGTTCAGAGCCGTACAATAGGACTAACTTGACATTTGTATTTATTCTCATTTTTATGTTGGACGAAACTTCTTTTAATCTCGATGCATTTCTTTTATTTCATCTAACTGTTGTCGCGATGGTGATAACCTGTTACTGTTATTTAAATCTAGTTTTAAACAGCACCATCTATAATATAATTTCCAACCGCAAGTTTGGTGGGAAAATGTTTTGACTGATGTCTGGGCACGACTGAGAGCATTAAATATACAGTGATAGGAAACTCTATACAGAGCGATACAACAGGAGGCAATCTGATCATCAGAAGTGTTCCCCCATCGATCAAGTGTTTCGGCCCTTTGTTCTCCTTTACACTCTAAGGGAGGCGGGCCCACCTGGGTCATGACTCCCAAGTGTCTCAGCCTCCTGTTATATGTGCAGAAAATGAACCCATTCCACCTTGGTTGCAGCTTTAAAATCCACAATTCCGCCAGCCGGAGGCAATTGTGAAAGTAACAAAGTGAAGACAAATTATTGCAGTCGCCCCGCAGCACATCACTGGCACACATGCGTGAAGCCGACAAAGCGTGAAGCCATTACGAGCTAGCAACTGAAATTTCAACCGACACCTCAGTGTATGTAAGTCGTCCACGAAGGAGTTGTTATCTATTACGGCTAAAAGTTAACTAATGCTGATAAAAGTTAACTATTGGGGATAAAAGTAGAAACATAATTTATGTAAGAAGCGAGTGTGACTCTGTAATTTTTGTGTGATGTCACATTTGTCCAAACCCCCTCCCCCATCGTCACACAACGTCACAGAATTGTGACCCTCATCCCCCTTCTCACTGCGTGACGTCATGTGTGGACGACCCCTATCAGATATCAAGTACTTTACGTCGTGGCTAGAGTAAGAAGTGTGACATGTCACAAAAGAAGATGTTCGAAAGAAAATCACTACAACCCCATTTGATTGTTTTTAATGTTGTTCCCCATGGAGCATAGCGACATCACTTCAGCGACTTTACTTTCTTTTGTCCCTACTATTAGTTTCTAGGAATATATGGATCTCAGTTTTTGTTTAACAATTAGTATTTGTGTTTTATTGAATGTCCGAGGATATTTTTGTTGTGTATTAATGTTGGTGCAAATGAAAGCCAGATTGCCCCGAGAGACGCATCTCTAAAAAATATGAACTCACAAATATATCGTGGCAACTGTTTAGACAAAGTTGAAGAACCCATTGTGACATCATAAACATACTTCAGAAGGCAAGAGAAGCTTTTATTCTTTGGGGAAATAGATGGAAATCAAGAGAGGTAAAGCCCTAAACAAAAATGAACATTTAAACTTAAATGTCAAGGTAGTTGTAATGCATAACTCTGAAATATAAAGAACAATAAAAACGAAAAAAAAAAAAAAACAAGATACAGTCATTCATAAATGGTCGTTAACGTAGACTTCTTCTTCTTGGGTTCTTAGCTCCTGACTGACAAAGCAGTCAGTGGCCATCACGCCTAGTGGCGTCTTGTAGAGTAGCAACAAACTCTCCCCATTTTGCTCGGTTGGTGGCCATTCTTCGTTAAGTGCCCCAACTCTGGTTCGTACTTTGCATTTCAGCCTCCACAATTCTCCGCCAGGTTGTCTTTACATAGACTTTACGTAGACTAGTAGGACTAAAATGCTATGACCAGATCACCAAGCTGGAACTGATGACAAGATCACCAGTCTGGAACTGATGACAAGATCACCAGTCTGGAACTGATGACAAGATCACAAGTCTGGAACTGATGACAAAATCACCAGCCTGGAACTGATGACAAGATCACCAGTCTGGAACTGATGACAAGATCACCAGTCTGCAACTGATGACAAGATCACCAGTCTGCAACTGATGACAAGATTTCCAGTCTGGAACTGATGATAAGATCACCAGTCTGGAACTGATGACAAGCAGCAGTCGGGCAAGAGATGAGAAGATGATGCTGGCATTTATTAGGGTACACAATGAAGAAACTTTCTAAGAGTATTACATCGCAGTCACTGTTCTAAAATGTTGAAACTATTATCAAAGGCGTAACAAAGCAATCAAATACAAAGTGGCATTACAACAATAGTTTGTATAGTACGTTTTTCGAGCAAGAGTTTACAGCATTTCAGAAATGTGCTTGAGCGTAAGACAATGGGTTAGTCTGGTATGAAAGAAGCATCTTTATAAAGCTAACTGAAAAACCCAGAGAAATTCCAGTGGAACAAGAGGAGTAACAGATGCCGTTTGATAGGACAGCGATTGGGGAAAATGAGCTGAGAACATTGCAAGACAGTCCTTATTGTGGTATCCACTAGGTAAAATCAATAAAAAGTCAGAAAACAACCACACATCGGGAAGAAAACTGAAGACAGACATGAGAAGGCAAAATATGAAAACCAGTTTTAAATCTGTCTGGCAAGATAGTTTTTTTTTTTAAAATATTCTGGACATAGAGAGAACTGGAAAGGACACCACAAGCCAGAACAGATTGGCTTTAACTGACTGAAGGTGTAAGTCCGAAGGGAAATTAAAGTTAACAATGATGCTATTGAGTAATGAAATACATAAAACATTTCAATCGTGCGAATATTTGAGAAACGAATTCTGACAAACAGTGCAAGGGAAAATAAAACTAATCACAGAAGATTAGATGTTATATCTTTCAATGATTAACCCCCTTCTTAAAAGAGGTGGGTGAGCTGTTTGCTAGGCAATCGAATGATGCGTAAGTTGACCCGCTATCTCGCCTTAACAGCTAATCATATTAAACGTGCGTGCCTCTTGTTTTAACAATCGGGTTTGTCTGCTCAGAAAAGAAAGTGATATATCACACATGAAATAAGGTTCTGATTATATTACACATCAAATCAACCCAAAACAAAAATTAGCAGATAAGATGTTCTCAAATTAATTCCGTTGAAAATTTTTCTAAACGCAAATTGTTCTGGACAAAATTCGCAAAATTGGAAGACAAATTTGTGTATTTACCCAAGTACGCTTATTCTCAAAACTTGTTTTACCAGAAGAGATAACCTGGTGAAACCATTTTGGTATTTGTATTACATACAGTTGAGGTGAAATTTTTAAGACCACAATCAGCTCTGGGGTGGACCCAGCCTCATGAATTGTGTACCAGAGCAACTCTGGGAAGGTTAAAGGCGGCCGGCGTGATGCTAACCACATCACCCCTAGTGTCCTATGGTCAAGAAAATATGGGCCTAACACCATATTCCCAATATGCCTCTACTGACGTGTAACGGAAACCTTTACCTTTACCTTACTTCTTACAGTTTAGAACATTGGTATTCTATATAACCTTTCTTAAGACATTTTGTAAAATAAATTTCTTATACGATAACTTGTCTTTATATTACTAATTGTCTTAATGTAACCAACAATCAAACAAACCCATATGTTTTCTAAAAATACATAATCGGCGTATATTGCCCCGTGAAAACTAAATTGAGTACCCACTATAAGAACGCGTATGCCTTACATTCTGTTCATGATACCATATCTGGAAAATACTAAAACGGCACTAATTTCACTGTCACAAAACGTCTGGACATGCTCTTTTCTTGATCTATCACACCTTCAGCCCTACGGCAGTATCATTTCTTTTTCTTCATTTTCTCACCAATCGCTTTTATTTGGCATTAACCATGCCTTTTCATTCTTTTTACTCTCTATGTTGGATTAATAGAGTGACGTCTCTAACACTCTACTCCCCTACGGACGTATCGGCTTTACACGCAGAAATGTTTACGTTCCGCAAAGTAAATGCGATAATACCAGGTAATTATGCCGGTCATACGCTTATCCCTTCTATCAGTCGGACCATCTTTTGAAACGCATCGGTCCAACATTTGACCCCAGGTGAAAAGCTGGTGACAATACAGTCTCGTTCGATCGACATGAAAAGAACCCAAGATTATCTGTCTGGGTTGCCGACTGAGATGTCTGTTTGCCTTGCAGATTACACAGAGGGTAGATGCGTGTATCGCTTTTTGTGGGACAATCCCTAGTGATTGTTACAGATAATCTGTCTGGGTAGACATCTTGGCGGAAGGCATTAGCCAGGATAGTTCACACATTTGTTTGTGAGAAGGCACAAAATGCCGGCGGAAATATTACCACATGATTTGAAAGAGGTCGCGCGTTGGAATATTAAATTTAATATTTTAAAACACGTGGGGGATATTTTGAAATTAGACACCCCAATCCAGTGCTAAAGAGCTTACGATTGGATTAAAGTAAGAAGCCGGAATAAACTATGGATCCTATTGGAATATCCGACGGAAGCACAATCTGTGATCTGAACTGAGAACTGCACATATAATGTAGTGAAATCAGAGACACAGAACAGAGAGACTGCAGCGCACGTCATATGAGCGACTCCCGAAAGCCAGTCAGACATCGGACTTAGAATTCCTATATTATAAGTGACAGATCGAAGTATTTGGGAAACTTAAAAGATTAAAAGTAAGCTCGCCATTATAAATACAGGGACTGAAAAACTTGAGGGACCAGGACTTAAAATACGAAGACTAGAACCCTAAGGAATTGGATCACCCGTCATAAGAGAAACTTTCCCAGACTAAGTTTTTCGCAGATTCACCCGTCATAAAAGGGATTCAAAATTTCCAGACCAAGTGGTTCTAGAGCATATAACCTAAATTGCTCGTGTCCATTCTACCCTGCGCGAGGAGATTGTGTATTCCTAAAACTCTGGGGTACGTGTAACAATTATTTTACAAATGTAAATTTGACTTGTTTTCTTGCTAAGTGGTTATATATGAGGCTGGCAACCTCAACATATGAAACTAGTATATTCATAAACCACTACAGCAAGCGCTGGTGATTTCTTCTGGCTAGTCGTGCGGAAAACTGACAGCAGAGGGGACCCCTTGATTCCAAATGGAGCAGTGATGACTGATGATTACACCACATGTGCCTAAAGTGTATAATATTTTGTGAGATATATGCACTTTGTCTATTGTAACTCTGGCAACTCATTATTTGCGCTGTCCGACACATTTTCCCAGTTAATACCCAGAGGGATTTGGTGAATTTTATTCATCTTCTTTGAGCTACACTGTGTACTCAGGAATTCTTTTGAGAGATTAACATTGGTGGGTAGACAGAGAGAATGCGCCTGTTAATTGGCAGTCCACAAATGTACTTAGCAGAGACATTTGTTTTCTATTTTGTCTAAAAAGTTTGTGGTTACAAGCTATCAGACGGTTCGAAGTACTGAAGTTACTAAGCCTTTCGTGTGATAGAAGTACTCTCATCACCAAGAAGTGACGAAAACCACAGCTGAAGGACTCCCTTATATCAGTTAAGTGCTTATAAAAAGGCACCAGCAAAAAGAACATAATTTTCTGACTATATCCTCACCCTAGATCTATGTGAAGAGAAAATTTGATTCCAATATAAAAGTCACCAGCATTTTATTTATTTTAAACTGTTAATACATATTGATTATTAAATTTGTTACATGTTATTTTAAAACTAAACAAACACAGTTGATTCAGTTATTGCATGTATGAAAGCAAACGTATGAGCCAAAATATTTAATATATGTACATCTAGACATATATTTACCTCTAAAGAGAGTTATACCATTATAAAAGGAAATTCGCTGAATTAACTCAGCTGGGGGCTTGAACGGGCTTAAAAACCATTGCTTAATTCCTTCACAAAAGGCGACGGACAGATATAAGTTAACAATGTTCAGCGCTAAGCAGCATTGTTCTTGACTTCTGAATTATCTTGTGAATAATAATAATAATAATAATAAATTCTTTAAGCACCAAACACGGCGCACAAGGTAGAAACCAGTGCTCTCCAGGTTGTTCGTTGTGACGCCACTCCTCTTAGCTCTTGCACATTATTTAGGCCTAACGTTCTTCCTTCTCTTATTATTGTTCTTCTGAGTGTTTCTTTTGGTCTTCCTTTTTTCCTCTTACCCTCAGGAACCCAAGTGAGCGCCTGTAGTGGTATTCTGTTGTTTTGCATTCGTAGGACATGACCGATATATGACCATCGTCTTTTCCTTATATAGTCGGAGACATATTTCTGCCTAGAGTCTTGTCTTATTTGTCGATTAGTCTTGAATTCTTTCCAACTGATGTTCATGAGTTTTCTAAGACATTTGTTCTCGAATGTATTCAGCTTGTTCTCCAATGATTTTGTTATTTTCCAACTCTCACAGCCGTATGTTAACACTGAGATAACATTTGAATTAAACAGACGAAGCTTGGTATGTATATTCAATGATCGTAATTTCCAAATGTTAGATAATCTATTGAAGGCGCTAGCTGCCAAAGCAATTCTAGTATGAATTTCTCTTGTTGTGTCACCATCCTGAGTCATTTTACTGCCTAAATAATTGAAACTTTCAACTTTCTGTAGTTTTCCCCCGTTCAAGATGATATCAAAGGTCTCGTTAGAAAAGTTCATAACTTTAGTTTTAGAGGCATTTATTTGGAGACCTATTTTAACCGAGAGACGACACAAATTATTTATTGCTTCTTGGGATTGTCTTGGTGTTGAACTTAAGAATGCTACATCATCTGCGAAATCGAGGTCCGCCAGGAATTTTCCATTTGTCCATTTTATACCCAATTGTTCATTGTGGGTATAGTTTCTCATAACCCAATCAATAGCTATTCCAAAAAGTAGTGGTGACATAATACAGCCTTGTTTCACCCCTGTTTCTACTGTAAACCATTCTGTATTCCCTTTATTTGTTCTAACACAACATCTTGCATTGTCATATAGCGCTTTGATTATATTCACATATTTTGTTGGAAAACCATAGATTGTAAGTATCTTCCACAATGATGGGCGGTGTAGACTATCAAAGGCTTTTTGAAAATCGACGAAGGTGATAATAAGTGGCGATTGCCTTTCCACTGATTCTTCTATAATTGTTCTTAGTGTGAACATTTGATCAATACATGATCGTTTCGGCCTGAAACCCGCTTGTTCTTCTCTGATCTTTTCGTCAGCATGCAATTTAAGTCTTTCTAACATCATGCAACATAATAATTTTCCAGGTACTGATAATAGAGATATACCACGCCAGTTATTACAGTCTGATAGATCACCGTTCTTCGGTAACTTTACAATAATACTGTCTTTCCATTGTTGTGGTGGTTGTTCTTCTCTCCATACTTCATTTATAATATCTAAAATTCTCAAGAGGTTGTTGTCATTAACTGCTTTAATCATTTCCCCTGAAATTTCGTCAACTCCAGCAGCTTTAAAAATTTTTAATCTTTTAACGGCTTGTTTGATCTCGTCCAGCGTGAATTCATCGCAAGTTATTGGCAAGGTGGTTGTGGGTGTTTCATTATTAAAATCAGGTGTTACTGTTGGTGGTGGTCTGTTTAGCACCTCCATGAAGTGCTCAGCCCATCTCTTCATTTGTTCTTTTTCTGTTGGTATTGAATTCCCTAATTTACCTTTAACAGGTGTTTCCATAGCAGTAGGCTGGTGACATAGTTGTTTTGTAATTTGATAAAGGCACCTACTATTACCAGTTCTTGCAGCATTTTCAGCTTCTACGGCCAGTTCATTGATGAAATGTCTTTTATCTCTTGTGAAGGCTCCCGTAAATATAGAAGCTCAATTACACTTCTATCTACATCTCTGCCAAGAGTAATCTTGTGCGAAAGTAAACAACTTTGACGACCCAGTTTAGATACTCTTGAGTTTTGGCCACTGTTGGACCACTGCTGCAAAGCAGGGGATGCAATCCGTGACATTCACCAAGAAAGCTAAAGTGAACACCCATTAAAAGAACACGCATGTCTTTCAAATTTTTTCATGGTGCATTGACATTTGACCACAAGTCGTGATAAATTGGACTACAAAGATCCAATGACGAAATAGAGTGGACAGGAATGAAATGGCTACAGGAGAATGAGTGCCATCATCATCATGACGTGCCGCAGAAAGAGCACAACATTATTGAATCCCATCATTGTTTGGCGGTTTAATTGTTCACCCGCTGTCTAAATATTGGTGTTCTAAACAGCTTCATGTTGCTAGGTCTGTTTAATTCTGCAATACTTTTTTCTATTCGTCTCTGGAGCTTTAAACATCTTTTATTCGTAAACTTTTTGTTAGCTTTGATTCAACTGTTTGGTCTTCACCTGTGCTGTTATACCTTTAATTACGGTTCTGCTTGTCCTTGCCGTGACCTCGGTTTATTTGTTTAATCAGCAAATACATACTTCACCTCTTTATCCACCTACAGGATAATGTACACACTCTAGCACACATCCTCTAGTGTATATTTGTCTTCGATATCGCCTCTGCCGTATAATGCCATCTGTATTCATGCGTGTTTTATAAAGGCTGACACCTTACATGCAGCAAAACAACAACTCGCAAGCACATGCAGTTACCTTAAATAGCATTTTGCCCAAACACCGCTAGATCAACAATAACAACAATTATAAAGGATGAAGTCCAGGGTCAATTTCTGAGGATTATTGATGTTATCTCTAGAGAAATTTTAGCAGCGCCACCATCTCAGACGTGAAAATATAATTATTTTCCGTGATTTGATATCTTTGGCATAAACTGTTCTATTCTAGCTTTTGGTCCAACAGGGACGCGATTTCAGTTCTTATCTTACTTATTGAACAACATGATACCACAATGCTACAACTATCACATGACAGGGTCGATCTTACGCGGGGATATGTAAAGTAGAGAAATGTTACAAGCGATATCCTCAGTGGGTGATATGTGATATGACATTGTTAGTAGGTTTCTGAGGATTACAGAAGAAGGCAGGAAATGTTCTTCTGACACATAAACGTCAGACTAAGTGAGACTTAATATTTTAAAACAAGACGTGGGATTGTCAACTGTACTGCCTGGGTGTCTTGGAGAGATCTGGTATCCTGCGAAGGATCTGGTATTGCGGATGTAAATCTGGTTATTGACGTTTGTTCAATCGCATAATGTCATACGGAAGTAGGTCAATGCTAGTTAGGTTCTAAAACATTTAATGTTTATAGAGCAATGTTCCTCAAATAACATGCTGTGGTTTCATCTAATGATGATGAGATGATGATGATAATGCGATGATGATGATGAGATGATGATTATAATGATGATGCAATGATGATGATGCGATGATTATGATGAGATGATGATTATGTGATGATGATGATGAAGATGGTGATGGGATGATGATGATGGTGAAGATGAAGATGATGATGATGATGATGATGATGATGATGATGATATAATGTTTTCACATGTATCCACCAACCACTGAGTTTTCACGAAGTGTCTCATGAACCCAGGCGGAGCTATAAAACATTTCGCACAGACCATGTATGAATAGTGTCTAGTTGGCGGATTATTTTTCTAAACACGTATTCTGATACGATGTATGAATAGTGTCTAATTGGTGGATTATTTTTATAAACATTGTATTTCACTTATGTATCATGAAATAGACATTATAATTATGTGGACGAGGTATTCTTAATTAAATGTCATTTTTAAGCTGCCGGTGCTGAGAAATAATGTCAGACAACGGCTTCTAAGTCGAAAGATTATCGATAATTGAATATACACAGAGATAACCGATGGATCTTGTGACGATATTGAACAGAGTGTGCTTTAACTAATCTGGGCAAAACTCACTTTTCAAAAATGATATCACTAATGAATGAAATAATTAATAAACAATCGCTCACATATGAGCATGCGCCCTGATACAACAGGTAAGGCTCGTGTGTAAGTCAAAAGATGTAAGGTAAGACTATTGCTCGTACAATATGTCAATCCATTGAAAGTATGAAAGCATGAATGGAGCATGAATGTTCACTGAAGTACAATCGTGCATAGAAACCCATTGATTACTTGAGAAGTTCTTGTACTATGAGAACGATGTTTATTAAACGAAACGTATGAATTCTCCTGTGGGGTGTGTCATGTGGCATGATCAGGTGGTACAGTTATGTGAAGAAAGTTTAGATCAAGGTTGATGATGTGGAATCGGCCAAAAAATTTTCCGACTTATATATAAGTATGGTATATGTGTGAATAAATGAATACGTGGCTTTTGTAGATTAAATTTCTAACCATTCTTTAATACAATAATACAAAAAAGAAACGCAAAACGTATTTTATAATATGATCCCCACGCTGAATCAAACGTGGATCTGCCTTGGCTAAACCATCGTAAAATTTGGAGTCGGATTGGGACCATAGTTTACCGAATCCAACTCAGTCTCCACTAAAAACAAAAACGACCAAGCCCACGACTCCAACACCACAGCCCTGGTTCAGACGAAGGTAGGAGATCAGCCAAAGCTTCAAAGTTGGACGCTGTAAAATCTCTGCTGGTTATGTGCAATAAATGATGCTGTTTAGCTTTCATTTAATGATAAAGTTTGATTGCCAGTTACAGTAGAACTCCATTTATCCGAACCCCAATTATCCGAACATCCAATTATCCGAACACTTTTTCCAGAAAAAAAAATCAGACGCTACCAGTCACGTTAGACTACATTTCTGAATCTTTTGATGCGGCAAGCTTCAAATGTGTGCGAACAATTTGTAGAGGATGGTATGGGCTAATGGTCGGTCGCTTACGTACAGGATGTCAGTTAGATCATAAAGTCAGTTAATATCTGGTTTACCAATCCATTGTACGTGTGTGTTCTAGGCAGAACACTGGCTAAACAGACAGTTCAACTAGGAAAAGGTGAAACTGTGTCTTCACTTGCGAGGATTTTCAATGTTGGGAAAGCTACCGTCTCTGACATCAAAAGTAACAAGGATAAAATTATGAGTTTTGCATCGAAATTGGATAGTGAAAATGGGTCGAAGAAACGTACGTAAAACCATGAGAAATGCGAAAGATTTGAAATTGGAAGAGGCTTTGTATATATGGCTTGTGCAAAGTAGAAGCAAAGGGGAACATTTCTCTTGCTCTCTATTGTGTGAAAAGGCACTTTAGTTCAATAATCAACTTGACGGTCCTCCTGACTTTAAGGCTAGCCAGGGATGGTTAAGAAACTTTAAATCTCGTCATGGCATACGAGAATTGGAGATTCAAGGGGAATCTTTATCTAGCGATGCAACTGCCGCCGAAAATTTTAAAGAAACATTCTTGGCTTTTTTGGAAGAAGAAGTTTACTCACTCGATGATGTGTATAATGCCGATGAGACTGGCTTATACTGGAAATCATTGCCTCAAAAATCACTTGCATCTCAGCGCAAAGCAGCTGCCCCTGGGTTTAAAAAGTGCAAAGAGAGAGTAACAATTTTGGTAGCCGCGAATGCCAGTGGAAGTCATCGTTTACAGGTGCTAATGATCGGCAAAGCCAAAAAACCACGTTGTTTAAAGAATGTGACATGTCTCCCATTGTGCTGCAAAGCACAGAAGAGTGCTTGGATGAATAGTGAAATATTTCTTGATTGGTATACAAATCAGTTCATCCCAAATGTGAAGAGGTTGAGAGAACAAGAAAAGAAAACCGGAAAAGTAATTCTTCTACTGGACAATGCACCATCTCATCCAGAGACGGATACATTGAATGCAGTTGATGCAAATTTTAAAGTAATTTTTTCTGCCTCCCAATGTAACAGCACTGATTCAACCAATGGATCAGGGTGTTATAGCAAAGCTTAAAAAGATGTACAAGAAGGAAGTCCTGCGTCGTTTATTGTTGGCTGAAGATGAAGAAAGTGTGGTGGCGTTTTCCAAAAAGCTTAATCTCAAAGACTGCTGCTAAATGTTAGCTGATGCTTGGACCACCCTGTCACAAGATAATCTCAACAAGGCCTGGAATAGATAGCTTGGGACAAAAAGGAGGAAATGAAACTACTGCAGTGGACACAAATGATGATTGTATAAATGAAGTTGTGGAACTGTTTCAATCAATGCCCGGATTTTCGGACTGTGACAAAGATGATACACACATGTGGCTAGAAGATGATAATGATTCTGGTTTTCAGTTTTTGAATGACGAAGAAATTTTGTCTTTTGTGCAAGAAGAAAACCAAATACATGTAGTGACCGATGATGAAGACTCCTCAGAAATACATGATGTACTTGTAGATTATGAAGAAAACCCAAAACGTCGACCAAGTCCTGAAGAGGCCTTTATAGCACTAGAAACAGCAATGGCTTGGTACGAGCAAGAAGATGACAGCTGTCCTACACAGCTTCTGCTGTTGAAGAGAATGCGGGACTTAGCAGTCAAAAGGAGACTTTCCAGTTTGGTGCAAAAGAGGATTCCTCATTATTTTAAATAGTGGGCTACATTTGTGCATGTACATATATACGTAAGTTGCGCCTGGTTTTGAATCGTTTGTAATGTTATTTTAAAAACATTTCTCTTTATTAAAAAAAATAATTAATACAAGTAGTACATGCACTGCAGTATAATGAAAGATTTTGGTGATACAGTGATCTAATACAGTGTGGGTATTATTATTACAGTACAAGTAAATATGTTTTATAGTGTATTTTACTTGTGATGGTTAATTATTTTTAGAAATATGTGTACATGTACTCGATACATTATGTAATCCAATTATCCGAACATTTGATTATCCGAACGATGCTGGGTCCCATGGGGTTCGGATAAATGGAGTTCTACTGTAATTAGAAAATCTAGTTTACAGGTGTACCCTTTCTAACCTAGTCTACAAGTGTACACTTTCTAATCTAGTCTACAAGTGTACACTTTCTAATTTAATCTACAAATGTACACTTTCTAATGCAACCTACAAGTGTACACTTTCTAATGTAATCTACAAGTGTACACTTTCTAATATAATCTACAAGTGTACCCTTTCTAACCTAGTCTACAAGTGCCCTTGAAAGTTGTTATGCCAAGCATAAAGTTGATATTTTTATTATTACAATGATATTGAACGTATATGATGACACTATTATACATGCTGGTCAGATTTGCAGATTTCAGGTCCAATGCACAGTAGATTACAACTGCCTTGTCTTAACAACATAAATTAAACTGTACAGAGATTTCATTCAAGATATTTATTTTACAGATCGTCCGATTGCCAGAGTGGTAAGAGCTCTTGTCTCTCACAGCTAAAGTGCCGTTTTCGAAAGTCTACTCTGCTGTAATTGGGTGCCTGACTCAGCCCGTTAGTTAGGGAAGGAAAAGGCAGTGATGAAGAAATCTGGTCACCCCCACTTCTCAATGTTAGACACTTCACTCTCCTACGACAATATCTGCAATGGACTAGTTAAAGGTAGTCCATTGCAGATACTGTCATATGTATAAATAATGTACATGTATGTGTGTGTTTGTGTATGTGTGTTGGGTACCCCTAAGTGCGTACATATACAAATCAGAAATTAATATTTTACAAACTTTATTCTGGGATCCATGTCACATATGGAAATAGTGCAGCAGTGATCATCCACTTTTGCCCCTCCCCATCTAGTTTATTTTTTGCTATACAGTAACGCCTGATTCACCATCGCAATTAACACGCGAGCCATCTGGCAATTAAGCACGAACGTGGAACAGAGCGAAGTAAGCATTACGGCGTAATCGTTCTTTGATCAGAGAAACGGAGCGATAAGCCTGAGACGTACTTGGAGTGTTACATTTTCAAGAGAATTACTTACGTAGCTGAGAGGCGGCAGAGGTGAAGAAATTACCTTTTATTCAGGAATGGAACGGCAAATTGGCCCGGCCCTGGTCGGAGGTGTGACTTTCGCATTAAGGAGCGAAAGAACAGAATCCATAGATATGTTCCTCGTCTCTCCTAGCTCTGTCGGCGTCTGTGGCCTAATGGATATGAACACAGTTTCATAATCCAGATATACCAGGTTCAAAACCTGCTGCAGGCGGTTTGGTAGCAGATCGCTTTGTGTGGATTTTTAACAATGGTACAAGCGCCGTACCGTTCAGAAAGCAATGGCAAACTACTGAATGAAAAAAATTGCCTAGAAAAATCACAAACAGCCAATAAAAGCTGGGGTTGATTGCCACGTCCTGTAAAGGATAAGCAACTAACTTTAACTCCTAGCTCAGATATCAGTCACTCAAAGAATTCTGAGAATAACTAGCTCGATATTATGAGAGTTTTCGTACATAGTACTTCTTATATTCGTGGAGATATTTTCAGTTTCTTCTGTTTTGTGGTAATTTATATACTAGCATCTTAAGTGATTTAATGTGTTTAAAGTTTTCATTTATATTTCACTTGGATTTTCTGTGTTAAATTGAATAACGTATTAAATAACTTATAGCTAAATTTTTCCAGCTGTAAAGTAAAAATTACCCGCTATTTCCCAGTAAGAGTTGTTTTAAATTGACTAGTACATACATTAAATAACTGTCTACTGACGGTATATATATTATTTACTTCTATCCATTTTATGTAAAGTTCATAAATGACTAGTGTTCATGTCACACGTTAAAAAACGATAGGATTAGCTTCACTTGTGTTTTAAATCTAATTTATAACGGAGCGGTGAAGAGGGCTTACTTTAACACGTGGTAGATATAATATTGATATTATGTTTAAATGTTTATATTTTCTTTCCTATAATATAGGCTGGTCAAAACCTGCGTACTAGCGAACTTATGATCATATGAACTTGCGTTCTATAGTCTTATAATCTCATAAAATACCAGAAACTTTATAATATTGTTGAGTCTTCGGGCTATGACCTGTGTGGTCCATTTTCTTCATTTTTTTAAGAGAGAGACCAAACTAGAACAATAATTGTAAAGGTTAACTGGACCAGAACTATTACCAGATTTATTTTACCAATCTCATCAGCCAACTGTGGCCAAAAATACTGTCAGCAACATTTGTGTAACTTAAAATAGTGTCTCAGCGGTCAGAGGCTAGACAACACAGAATATATCTGTATTCTTCATCTTATGTCGGTGGCCACCACGTATGAACCTTACTCCAACCAACTGAAGGCAGAGATACCGTATTTTACCCAGGAAAATTAAATCACCAACTCTAGCGACTACCGTGAAACGTGCCGTCAGCAACTACGGCTAGTCTGGGGCTGGATTTGGCAAAACTTAATATGACACTGAGTAGTCGTGTTACTTATTAGTGTTTATTTCCACGGAATGCCTGCGACATCTATTGGTAAGCTGTAAAGTTTTTTTGTTTTCTTCTCTGTAAAGTTGCTTTCACACACACACACTGGATGCTCTGTAAGGAAGAGTGGTGTGTTGTTGAGATCAGGCATGCTCCAGTCTACCCAGCTGTAAATGGGTAACTCACCCTAGTCCTGAGTTAGGGAAGGCAAAGGCTCCAGGGGAAGCAGGCCCTAAACTTGGTCACTTCAACCGACGCAGGATGGTGTATGTATGAAGTAGAAATGTAGAGTGTGATTGACGCGAATGGTGTGCTGTTCGTGTGCTGACCAATATAACCACTCATACACTTGTGTCTACAAGGCACCAATGCAGACTGCTGGAATCTTTGTTTACTCAATTTATTCAGACGTACACACTGGGACATACGAGTACATCATGGTATGTTGACATATCAATTTGTAGGTATACATAGCAGATCTGAAGTCATGACCCCTTCAGAAATAATGGGCAGTACATCAAAAGTTCAATGTCATGATACATTATGGCCACATTCCCCTATCTGACTAAACGCGTCAGTGAAGGCGAATCGATAAATAACTAAAGTTACTTGACGTCCATAGTTTGTAGTATATATATTATGAAACCACGAAGGGGGTTTCTAGCAAGATTGAGATCTCCCTGTCACTGTCCGATAATAAGATAAATAATCTGTTCTCTTGGCAGTGATCAAAACATATGATGACCGAAATCCAACATGGCTACCTCCCTGAGTTGTCGTTCACTCATTCATAGGAAGGAGAATATAAGCCAGAGTTAATTTATAATGGGTATATAAAGGATTTCATAAATGTTTCCATACAGCTCTACGGTGATCAGGTTAATTCATGTAGCCATAACCGCTGCAGGAAAATCTGTCATCTTCGTCGATACAAAACACGACACTAGCATAGCGAAGCACAAAAGTCAAGCTAGGCCTAACCGACGAGAGATCATCAAAAATAGGAGCTGGGTTTACCTGGAGTCCGAATCATCTATATACTGACATAAGGAGAGTCTCTAACACAAACTATCGTAGAGACACCATCTCCTTCAGAAGAAAAACCACTTCGTGAGACATTTTTTTCTGACGAAAGGACCAGCTCTAGAAAAACGTACCCCACCATTTGTAAGCAGTACATCGGAACATTGGCTCCTAAATACCATCGCAATAAGGAAGCTGAAATTTTTCGGTCATATAAAAAGACATAATAGTCTGGAAAAAACAGTGATGGAAGGCATGGTCCCTGGAAAAAGGGGAAGGGGTCGACCTAGACGACGGTGGACCCAGGACATCACAGAGAGTCTGAACTTGTCTTTGGCTGATGCAGGTCGACTTGCCCAGAATCGTGCTGCGTTCAGAGCAGCTGTAATGGAGACAACGTTCTGGAAAGAATACGTCACATGATGATGATGACATCGGAACTCATCACGACTTGTCAAGACAACTCATACTTCCGCTAGCAAGAATCTAGTCCCTCCTACCCATCCAAAATATACAATATAGGACTGATTCTACTTGTACTAATAATATGTAATACATATGAATTCAGGCCATAAACACAATAAGCAAATTAATATATTTTCTGGCCCTAAAAAATAAGTACAAACGCAAGCGCAATATCCTTGCGCTGGATCAATATCCAGAACGATTACTCCTATAATCAAAAGTGTGAATCAAACATGGATTATCTCGCTTTTACCATAGACAGCATTTTCATACACAAATGAATGAATGTCTATATTTTTTCCCATATTAAATAGCCATATCGATTTTTGTAAAATGTGCGTCAAAATATGCACGCAACAGATTACCACACCCCTCGGGGAAAAAAAAATGGTACATTTTTTTTTTGAAATACATCTAGGAGCAACATACAATAGGCTCACAACGCACCAATAACAATGCGCAGATGATAAGCATAAGTTTTATGACCTTAGAGAAAGTACTTCTCTAAGTATAAATATTTCCAGAGAGGTGTCACCAACGCATACTACAATATTAGCAATGACACAATTTTCACATTAGTTTATACATAAATTCCATCTAAGATATCTTAACATCATGATCATCAAAGACGAAAAACATTGAAAGATCAGCGGTGAATACATATCAATGAACCGCTAAGTAGTGTTACAATCAATATATGATATATTACATATGTGTACACATTTCAACATAGAAACAACTGTATCAAAGTTGTATAACAGTTATGAATCGTGTGGGCATCTAGACAAAATATCTGCCATCACATTTTCTGACCCACGGATAGCTCGCACCGAAAAATGAAATGGCTGTAGAGCAATCGCGTATCGCGTTGATCTCGCGCTCTTCAGATTTTTACTCTGAATAGCCGTAAGAGCTTTCTGGTCAGTTTCCACAATGAAATGCGCGCCCAGAAGAAATCTTTGCAGTTTAAGGATTGACCAAACCATAGCCAATAATTCACGGTCTAGGACCGAGTAATTCTTCTCTGCGGCATTTAATTTCCGAGAAATATACATCACAGGATGCAGAGTTCCAGAGTACTCTTGCATTAGTGCAGCTCCAATCCCGGTGGATGAAGCGTCACTACGAAGAATAAATGTCTTATCCTTAGAAGGTAATACTAGGATAGGTGAAGTAGAAAACATAGTTTTAACCTTATCCAAAGAGGATTGACATTCTTGAGTCCAATGGACTACATTAGGAGACCCTTTCTTTAGCAAGGAAGAAAGAGGTGACATAATGGAGGACAGATTCGGGATGAATCGTCCATAAAATTGTATTAGACCTAAGAGACTTCGTACTTGCTTTTTAGTCTTAGGAATAGAAATGTTAAGTATCTTACTTGTATTATGGTCTTCTGTTTTTAGGAACCCATGACCAACACGGTGTCCTAAAAAAGATATTTCGCTAAAACCAATACATGCTTTCGATGGTTTCGCTGTCAGGTTATGCTCGCGTAAGATAGACAATAGTTCATTTATACCATTATAGTGATCGTTCCAAGTATCACTGAAAAGACAGATGTCATCAAGATACGCAATGACATCTGAGCGATGAGATAGGATTCGACGCATCATGCGTACAAATGTTGCAGGGGCGTTCATAAGACCGAAAGGCATGAAATTCCATTGGAATAGACCCCTAGGCGTCGAAAAAGCAGTAAACGGTTTGGCGTGTTCGGATAGTGGAACTTGCCAATATCCCTTAGACAAATCGAGTTTAGTAAAGAAGTGAGAATTCGATAGTCTCGTAAGTAGCTCTTCTAGTAAAGGCATAGGTTCAGCATCGAATTTAGTCACTTGATTCAATTTGCGATAATCCACGCAAAGACGTATGTTATTGTCTTTTTTTCGTACTATAACCATCGGCGAAGAATATGCTGATGTGGATGGTTCAATAATTTTTAACTCTATCATCTCATCTAACTCTTTCTCTACCTGTGCTTGAAAATGTATCGGGATAGGATACGGTCTGACTCTTATAGGACTATGGTCAGTAAGAATAATGTCATGTTGAATGACATCCGTTTGACCAGGAATGTCAGTAAGGACATCCTGAAATTGTTCTAACATAGTAGAAACTTGTTTCTGCTCTCCTGGAGATAATTCTGGAGAAATTGCAACATCTTTCCATGATTCATTAGAGTGAAGAGGAATCATTGGAAAAGGTAAATTTACATCCGAGAAACTCGTTTCCTCATCCTGTATTACTGACAGAGATGAGTACTGTCCATGTTGGACTGGAAAATCGTCCGTTGCCTGGAAAACAGGTTGTAAATAATCAGGACGTTCATGGAATTCCGTGAGCATGTTGATGTGGAAGGTTTTACGCTTCCCGTCAATATCGACGATATAGTCAACATCGGAAACTTTTGATATTATATCGTACGGACCTTTCCAAGAAATGAGAAGTCTATTTTCCCTACAAGGTAGCAAGACAAATGCTTTGTCACCTGGACAAAGTTGACGCAAACATCTCTTTTTATTGGCAAATTCCCTTGCCTTCTGTTTCGCAAATTCAGAAGAAGCAGTTGCCAATTTGCATGCTTCAATAATCTTGTGTCTAAGTGCGATGACATATTCATAAGAGGATTTTGTGTCATCGACAATATTATCAGCAGTTATAAGATCATGAAGTAAGGACATAGGACCTCGCGGTTTCGCGCCAAAGACAAGTTCAAAGGGAGAAAATCCTGTATGTTCGTTGGCGACCTCTCTATATGCAAAGAGAGCCGCGGGTAAAACCCTATCCCAATCCTGAGGATGATCTTCTGTTATCTTACCTAGTAGGTTTTTCAGAGTTCTATTCAAACGTTCCACCATCCCATTGGACATAGGATGATAAATACTACTCAGCGATCTCTCTATCTTCAGAGTCGACATTACTTGAGACATGGTATCCGATATGAGTTGGGTACCATGGTCGGATAATATTTCTGCTGGAAACCCCAGACGAGAAAATATTAACCAAAGAGCATCTGCGACATCAGCAGTAGTTATGCTCTTTAGAGGAACAGCCTCCGGCCAACGTGTGCACATATCAACACACGTCAAAATAAATTGGTGTCCTCTAGCAGACTTTATCTTAAATGGACCAATGATGTCTATCGCCATTTTTTGAAATGGCCGAATGGGAATGTCTGCAGCCTGAATAGGTGCATCATGGCGTGGACCTCTGGATTTAATCTCTTGACATACTTTACAAGATCGACAATAGATTCGTATGTCCTTATTCACAGCAGGCCAAAAGAAAGATTGAAGAACTCTAGCTTTAGTACGGGAAAAACCCATATGTCCAGCACACTGCGAATCATGAGCGTGCTGTAAGATTTTAACTCTCATATTTTTAGGCACAAGGATTTGAGAATGAATGGACTTAGCGGAGTCTTGTACCATACGTACAAGTACGCCATTCTTCATCGTAATCCAAGATTTACGATTTGTATCCTTATTCGGATCACCTTTTGTTGCCAGAGTAAAGAATTTCTTTAGAGTAGGATCATCTTCCTGCTGTTTGATAAAGGAATCGTGGGAAATCTCCAAGGGATCATCTTGGATCTGCGCATCATTATCTTCAGAATGTGAAGATTGTGGCATATTAAGAGCTTGAGCCCTAGTGATTACTGCATTAGCAGATTGCATATTAACATTTTCCCAATTAGAAATTTGCTGTGGAGTGCATTCTTTCACTCCATGAATGCGACCGATGATAAGATCAGCGATCGGATTCGGCAAGAGACATGCTTGCACCTCTCCTGTAAAGAAAGGCGTAGCAATATTGATAATGGCAGTGGAGTACTTCTCCAATGTGCCACCAAATGTTACACATTTGACTATATTGCCTGTAGCTCGAGAAGGATTTACGAGTGATTGCCTCACTCCAATGGTAGTGCACCCCGAATCGAAAAGAATTGATACCGGAGTACCATCTATTAGGCCCCTATTAAAGACAAGAGCACCCCTTCCATTATGCGCAATTGACGCATGAAGAGCGGGAAGTGGGTGACCGCAGCTTAAAGTAGACACTGTGGTTGGATCGAATAATGTTTTGCATTGCGAACACTCAGATGCTCTAGCAAAATCGAAAGCGGAATTTGCTACACTATTGGAGTCTTTTTTATCATTATTCTGATTATCGGTGTCGTGGAACTCCTGTTGTGCAGAGTTAGCCTGGTAATAAGATTTACCATGTCTTTTGTGTTGTGATCTACCTCGGTTATAATTGTCTCTATAATTATTATTGCCTCTGTTATAACCCCTATTTGGGTTTGAATCATAATATTCATGATCATAATCATCATGCTCATTATATTGAGTATCCCTGTAATATTGTTTCTTTTGTCTCCATGAAGCACTTGGGTAGTTCCTATAGCTACTCCCTTTCCGAGAATTTCTAACATTATGGGAACCCCTCGCGTGTCGAGGACTATCAGACCGATTCCAGTTCTTCAAAGAAGAACTCTGATTTGAGCGGTTATCTTGGTTTTGATACTTATCCCAATTAACCTTTTTATCAAATTTATTTTTAGCTCCTTGGAATTTGTGTGAGTAATTCTGATTATATTCTGTTGCCGAAGCAACTGGCATACTCTCTTTAATGTTAGAGTTACCAAGAATCATGTCAGGGTGTGCCGTGGCATACTGGTCACAATATTCTTCCATTTGCTTTATTGTACCAGGTTTACGCTCATGTAAGAACTCTAGGAATGATTTATTTACAGAAGACATGACCTTGTCTCTTAGCAATAAATCCGTAAGACCATCAAATGTTTTCTCTGTTTTGGATAATTCAATCCATCGTGAAAGTGTAATTCGTGCTTTTGAGATGAAATCTGAGAATTCTACACCTACCTCAGGTCTCATTGTTTTAAACAAAAGACGGTAACCTTCCTCAGACAGCTGATATCTCTTTATCAAAGCTGCCCTAACAGCATCATAATTATCTTTGTCGGCCTCTTCAACAAAATATAACTTACTCAGAGACTCCCCTTTTTAGATTTTCAGACAACTGATTCACATACTGTGATTTGTCAACATTATGAGATCGACAAGCCCGTTCAAATCTAGAAAGCCAAAATGTTATGTCATCACTGGTAGGGTTAAACGCTGGTACCTTGACCTTGTATACAAAGGGTTTACCATTACCACCAGATGCCTGATTAACATTACTCATACATGTCAATTTTAATTTCTCTAATTCAAACTCATGTTCTCTTATTGCTTTTCTCTCTTCAGCTTCTCTATCTAATTTTTTTTGTTCTGCAGCAGCAGCAGCTTCTAGTTTTTTCTGTTCTGCAGCAGCAGCAACTTCTAGTTTTTTCTGTTCTGCAGCAGCAGCAACTTCTAGTTTTTTCTGTTCTGCAGCAGCTTCTAATTTCTTCTGTTCTGCAGCAACTTCTAATTTTTTTCTGTTCTGCAGCAACTTCTAATTTTTTCTGTTCTGCAGCAACTTCTAATTTTTTCTGCTCTGCATCAGCTTCTAATTTCTTCTGTTCTGCCTCAAATCTCCTTTCCTCCACTTGCATCTGCAATTTCTTAAGTTCAGCAGCAGTATCAGCTTCTTTTTCTAATCTTTTTTCTTCAGCTAAGGCTTTCCTTTCTTCTGCAGCAGCTTTTTTTTCTTCTATTTGAAGTTTTCTCTCCTCAGCCGCAGCTTTTTTTTTCCTCAGCAGCAGCTTTTCTTTCTTCAACAGCAGCAGCAATTTTTTTTCTCTTCTGCAGCTAATGCTTTGTCATATTGAGCAACAGCCCATTGTTCTAAGTCTTTTCCAGTCTTATCAAGAGATTTTCCTTGTGTAATGAAATAATCTAATGTAGACATATTGTCTTCTTAAATCAGAAACCTGAAAAAGTAAATAAATTACCCTCTTTCAAGTTAATGGGAGACAAGTCTATACCATAGACTTAGTCTTAGTCCAAACTTGTATGGTTTATAATAACCAATGATAACTTGAGTACCTGTGGACAACAATAACTGTATCTCAAATACTGTGGGGGACAAGCCTTACAAAGGTCTTGTATATCTCAATGTAATCAAAGATCACTGGGTACCTGTGGAAAAAATATTTCCCTTTACCAATCACTTTGGGAGACAAGCCTTACAAAGGTCTTGTACATTTTGTTTTATAACAATAACAATCATAAAGTACTGATCTGTACTATACTATCAGTGTATACCACTATACGTCATATGTCAACTAAAGACATTACAAAGGACAAACAAGAAAAGACAATATGAACACATTTGCAGAGATCAAATTAAATTAAATAGGAGAAATGAAAAAAATGATCACAGAAACCGTGATGATAACTGCAATAATAAAATGACAAGACAAATAACGCCACAGTGTATAAACATAAGGGTGTAAAAAACTGAAATGAAAGGAAAGATGAGACCTACAATTATACAAACAAATCAAAAAACAAAAAATAAAGAACAGAAAAAATGTTACAAATACAAATATGAAACAGTCGTCACAACTAACCAAATATTTGCAAACTATGTTGCATGCAAATTTCAATTAAGAAATTGCTCCCTATCGAACGCCAGAACAAGACCAATATCACTCGGTATTTCCTGTTCTAGTCACACAGAACATAAACTAATTTAATACATAACAAATAACATGTAAGCATAAATAGCATATAGCATACAATATAATTTATGTCATGAATGGAATGTGTTGCAGGTATAGTGTTGTAAAGCAGGCACAGTTTATTTTAATTCTAATAACTTGCCACTTTATTGAGTAACAGATTTAATTCTAAACTATTACACTGTCAATTTTTTCTCTTTTGAGCATATGAAGATCCAACGATGAACTATGCACTTTATTTTCAACAACACTGTGATTCTTCTGTACGTTGAGAAATGTCAACAATACTGCTCCAGATATTTTCTACACTTGATACCACTGTCCTGTGTAATACTGTCTGTACAGCGAAAAACTGTCAACAAGCGCTGACCTAGATACAGCATCCTATCGGTAATACAGGTCAAGCTGACATCGACTGTATAGCTGTCCTACTGGTGTTGATGTGTTCAAACAAATGTTCTTTCAGCTGTAAACTGTGATTCTCAACACAAAACTGCGTAAGCTGGACCCAGGGATCTGGCTCGCCACTGTAAAGTTTTTTTGTTTTCTTCTCTGTAAAGTTGCTTTCACACACACACTGGATGCTCTGTAAGGAAGAGTGGTGTGTTGTTGAGATCAGGCGTGCTCCAGTCTACCCAGCTGTAAATGGGTAACTCACCCTAGTCCTGAGTTAGGGAAGGCAAAGGCTCCAGGGGAAGCAGGCCCTAAACTTGGTCACTTCAACCGACGCAGGATGGTGTATGTATGAAGTAGAAATGTAGAGTGTGATTGACGCAAATGGTGTGCTGTTCGTGTGCTGACCAATATAACCACTCATACACTTGTGTCTACAAGGCACCAATGCAGACTGCTGGAATCTTTGTTTACTCAATTTATTCAGACGTACACACTGGTACATACGAGTACATCATGGTATGTTGACATATCAATTTGTAGGTATACATAGCAGATCTGAAGTCATGACACCTTCAGAAATAATGGGCAGTACATCAAAAGTTCAATGTCATGATACATTATGGCCACATTCCCCTATCTGACTAAACGCGTCAGTGAAGGCGAATCGATAAATAACTAAAGTTACTTGACGTCCATAGTTTGTAGTATATATTATGAAACCACGAAGGGGGTTTCTAGCAAGATTGAGATCTCCCTGTCACTGTCCGATAATAAGATAAATAATCTGTTCTCTTGGCAGTGATCAAAACATATGATGACCGAAATCCAACATGGCTACCTCCCTGAGTTGTCGTTCACTCATTCATAGGAAGGAGAATATAAGCCAGAGTTAATTTATAATGGGTATATAAAGGATTTCATAAATGTTTCCATACAGCTCTACGGTGATCAGGTTAATTCATGTAGCCATAACCGCTGCAGGAAAATCTGTCATCTTCGTCGATACAAAACACGACACTAGCATAGCGAAGCACAAAAGTCAAGCTAGGCCTAACCGACGAGAGATCATCAAAAATAGGAGCTGGGTTTACCTGGAGTCCGAATCATCTATATACTGACATAAGGAGAGTCTCTAACACAAACTATCGTAGAGACACCATCTCCTTCAGAAGAAAAACCACTTCGTGAGACATTTTTTTCTGACGAAAGGACCAGCTCTAGAAAAACGTACCCCGCCATTTGTAAGCAGTACATCGGAACTCATCACGACTTGTCAAGACAACTCATACTTCCGCTAGCAAGAATCTAGTCCCTCCTACCCATCCAAAATATACAATATAGGACTGATTCTACTTGTACTAATAATATGTAATACATATGAATTCAGGCCATAAACACAATAAGCAAATTAATATATTTTCTGGCCCTAAAAAATAAGTACAAACGCAAGCGCAATATCCTTGCGCTGGATCAATATCCAGAACGATTACTCCTATAATCAAAAGTGTGAATCAAACATGGATTATCTCGCTTTTACCATAGACAGCATTTTCATACACAAATGAATGAATGTCTATATTTTTCCCATATTAAATAGCCATATCGATTTTTGTAAAATGTGCGTCAAAATATGCACGCAACATAAGCGAATTATGAAAGTGGCCACTGTACGTATGTGAATTGAATGAACGGAGAAAGAAACTTATTTCTATCATACAAATCTTTTTCTCTTTTGTTCTCATTAAATCTGAGTATTTACGGGATAGATTAATTAGGGACTTGTCCTTTGTTTTCTTTACGGACTATCCCATACACTTATTGTTAACATTTGATCTTTTGGGTGAATTTACATCTGTTGGGATCTTCTTCTATTTTTCTTTACGAGAGGGGAGAACCTGTTTGATTGATTTTCATTTTGTCTGTAAAACCATGATCTATTGTTGTATATGGTTTATGTTGTAAAGTTCTAGTGATAAATAAACTTAATTAACCCTTAAGTTATTGTGTTGGTCAACCCCTACCCTATCTGTTATCCATAGTTTGTTTTCACGTCTTGTGCGTATTTGTCACATAATTGTGTGCAGGTGGGTGCAGTGTAACTTGTATTTTGTATAAGGAGAGAAAGTGCGTCTGATTTAAAGATAGTCGTACGATAGGCTGGATTAGAGAAATTACTCAACCCAGAGACTGTCCTTTCTCTTACACGATCACCTCGTAAAACAGAAACTATTTCTACACCTTACTCTCACATAGTAATATAGTATCATTATCATCTTTGCTCAGACAGGACTATAAACATCTACTACCTATCTGAAAAACATCTACGACAATCCAGTTACGAGCTTTTTAACTGCAACTACTTTAACATATGCTATTTGAGCTGGTGTCTGGTGAGACTTGCCCTCCATTAGTTCCTCGTTAAAGAGTTTAATCCAATTACGGCGCATCGAAAGAGTCATGTTTTGTTGTTTATACTTACATAGTATAGTGAAGTGATAGAGAATGAGATATACTAGATCGCAGATAACAAGGTGTGTTAAAAAGCTTCCTTCTTTGCTTCCTTTACCTTCCCTAACTGAGAGCAGAGTCAGGTACCCATTTTTGCAGCTGCATAGGCTGGACCGTAACGCGACCAAAATCCATGTAGCGTCACGCTCCAGACTTCTCTGCTCTAAGTTATGGAAGACGAGGAGAAGAACCTGTTCCCCATACCTCATACAGCTCTTTAAGTAGTATAGTGAAATCTCTAATTCCCAAGTGGCAGTATGTGCTGTGTGAACAGATCTGCGTGTAATAGTTAAATTAAAATAAAATCTCACATTCAGCGAGGTCTATGGCTGTGACATATTATGATAATAGCTTTCATATATCTATTTTATTATCTACATTTTTCTTTCACCTGGCTTTCACCTACATACGTTTTGTTAACATAAAACCCTCCTACACTCAGAGATCTGTCTCTTTTTTCTAATTTAGCACGCCTATTTTATTTTCTTTTCTTTATTTCCTTAGAATTGTTTACCAACAGACCTATTTAGCTAACGTTGAGCCGGTTACCTGTAATTATAAAGCCAGCGATTGGAAATCGTCGTAATAGGATCAAACAGGGAGAGGAGGAACGCGTAGAAAGGGGCGACTATTTCAAAAGAGTTGTAATTTTGGCTCAGGGGAAGATAAGCTAATGTAGTTGTAACGTATTTTTTGTTAGACAGTAATCAGTGGAAATAATTTGAGTAGAAAGAGTAGATAATTTCTAACCAAGGGCAGATAATCACAATTACTCCCCCTGAATCCGTTCGTTTGGAAGGTAATTAAACACGGTGAGAATCGCAAGATCAAAGGACGGGCTTCGCTCGATTGCCAGAGTCTGCAAGCGGTAAAAGTGTCAATTGTCCCTCTGATTCGCAGATCGACCGAGGAAAAGCCCGAAATCTGAGCGAAGGCGTTAAAAGTAACAAGTCTGAGCGAAGTTCTGCAAATTTAATATATACCCTTCAAAAGAAGTTAAGGACCAGTAGGTGAAAATGACCCAAAAATAATAAAAATTATAAAAATTATATTTCATAAGCAATTAATCTGACATTGATTTTTCTCGAACAACAAACATTCAACACGTGCTGCGTGGGCCATCAGCATACTGTGTGGCTAGTGTTTAGCTCAGCACGCACGCTGAAAAAATGCTGCTGAGACACCAAAATGTGGGTGTTTTTAATGATGTCTGAGCATGAAAAGAATACCTGCTATTCTAAAAATGCGTGATGCATGTGGGAGACTATAGTGTTGGTCTTGAGCTGTACTCACAAAATTGTCTTTATAAGCAACACAAGTGCTGCATAACCATTGCACAACAATATGCCACAACGACGAAAGCTGAGTGTTGTGGATAAAGGAAGAGCCATTGCGTGGTTGCAGGAAGGTCTTACTGTCCGAAATGTCGCTCAGAGGCTTGCATGAATATAGTGTTGATTGTGACTGATAAGCTTGTCATGTTATATTTTGAAGTGCTGTGCTTTTATTGTTCATTTTCATTTCACTTTGCACCCTTAATAAAAATGGTCCTTAACTTCTTTTGAAGGGTATATATATCTGCCTTTAAACTCAATTTATCCAGTACCGACAGAATTTCAGAGAACAACTAGCTTCGATTTTCTAGACCATTGTTATAGTGGATTTCTTAATATTTTCGATTTGGAGTAGTACTAATTCTGTGTTCGCGGTAATTATTTTATTCACTAAGATTGTTCTGTGTAGAGTGATTTAATTGTTAAGTCCGTCATTTTTATTTCACTAGGAGTTTTGTGCAAAGTGACTAGCGAATTAATATAATCTATAGCTAAATTGTTCCGGCTGTAGCGTAAATCTAACTAACTGATTTATTTCTAATTCATGATGATTAAAAATATAAATGACTAGCGCTTATTTTACGGAGACTTTTATTAAACGATTCAATATGAGATACACGTGTAGTTCTATTCAAAGTTAAATAACAGTGTATGAATATATTATATTTTTACGCAGGTTAAGGATAGGATTGAGAATACTATATTATGGTTAAGTATTTTCTACTTTTTTCTTCCTATACACAGTACTGGGTCAAACCCAAAAACCTTACTAGCGGCTTCCATATAAATCTGATAATAACCTTACAAAAGAACATTTTTTACTTAGTATCTGGGTCTTCAAGGTGAACCTGTCTGGCTTCGTGTTTACACCCAGAAAGAGACAGAGTACCAACCCAAAAAACATTAAGAATAAATTTTTTACTGGGCCTATAGATCCAGATTTCTTTTTTCCAATTTTTCATATACATTCAGCCCGTGGTGGCAACAAGATCAAACATTTGACATAATCAAACTTGTGTCATTTTCCGACTATCGACCATTGGTGGTGTGACAAGGCATTTTTTTATACTGAGAGAAGTTACCGACCTGACATTCCTATGTACTGGAAATCTCAAGCTATTGACACTGTGAGCACTGTTAAATTTCTTACCTGGTCTAATTAATGTGACATAAACAGTAATCCTAAATAAAAGTAACAAAGTGAACGTTCCCCGGAGAAGTGGATTTAATCTGTCTTTGAGGAGCTGGGGTTTTCTTTGCCAAAATAACACTAGATTTGCTGTGTGCGTGTGTCCTAAAGATTGTTCCAGAAGGTGTAAACCAAGTATTAGGTAAGAACGAATGCAAGTGGCCACGGTTGTCTGAGAAGAGAGGAAGGATGAATGACTAATTATCATATATATATATATATATATATATATATATCTTGTAGAATCCATGTACTCACGTTGTTTATTTCTTTTAGTAAGTTTTGTGAATACTGTCCCTTTCAGAATAGATTAACGTATAAACTCTGTTCTTTACTGTAGAGGGAAATCCTAGACCATAGTGTATAAATCTTTGACTCTTTGGGGGTTAATAACTTTCTTCTAACGGGATCTTGTCTCAACAGAGGGAGGGAGGATTTCACCTATAAGTCTATTTCTTTATTAATTTCATTAACCTATGTTTATTTGTATTTGATTGATACTCATAATATTGCTGTTGTAGAGAGTTTCTTTATAGTAAATAAAATTTACATAAAAAACTTTATTTACATGTGTTGGTCAGCTCGTCCCAAAATATCCCTATTTCATAAATATAACTTGATCGTCTGTGCGTCTAACTGTCGTCACTTATGTGTGTGTGTATGTGAGTGGTTGATATATATATATATATATATATATATATATATATATATATATATATCTATATATGTATATATATATATATATATATATATATATATATATATATATATATATATTAATATATATATATATTAATATATATGTAGGTATACTGTCTGACTAACAAAGTTCTGTTGTAGAGATAGGCTGACAGAGAGGATCTTCTCGAGTCCAGGGACAGACTCTACCTATTTTTCCACCATTTCACTCGTGAAAATCTATTTCTTATCTTATCTCTCACTGACTCACCACCTGTCTAGTTCTACTCAGAAGGGACCAAACTATGTCTTAATTCCCCTATCGAAAATCTACGACAATGGCTTAAAAATGATAGCCATTTTCACGTCTAAAAACAATATGTCTCTCATGAAGACAGATAAGGTAATAGTCTCACCGTTATCATTCCTTCATTCCGGTGTTGTCCTAATTTTTTTTTTTTTTTCAAATCAGAAAACAGCAAAAAATACACGATAATCTGCCACGGGCGGGCCTGGCCTGTAGCTTACATTACATTCAAGCGTCACCAAACACGGAAACCTAATTTCCCTAACCTGAGATGAACGTCCGATTGCATGAATCAATCACAGGAATTGGACGCCCGTCACATTCGGTTGCCCTGAAGCGCTCACGGAGCAGAGAGCAGTGTCACACGGTGCTCACAATATGCCAGGGTAGATCAATGTTTTTTTCTGTTGATCTTTAAACCTAACTGAAACGAATCCGGCGAAACAAAAAGACTGTCCATTTTCACATCACTCTAACCAACAAAACATCAGCAGACCTTGTGTTAACTCGGAACCCCAAAGTAGGTCATTCATTCATTCATTCATCTGCTTTCAACTCTCCAAGGAACATTGACCTTCAACAAACAAATGCCATGTATTCCTGTCCCGTGCCATCTTTCCATGTCTTCTCATCACATTCCTGTCTGCCGCCAGTTCTTTTCACCGTGTGTTCTTTGGTCTTCCTCCACCTCTTTTACTTTGAAACAAGAACAGCCTGGTAATACTATCACCAGGTTTCCTCAGTCCCGATCTATCTCCATGAGTTCTTCTCATTTTTTGATTCTCTGAGGCATGTCTGGTTCTGGTCAACGCAGGTCACGTCGTTTGTAAAAAAATTAAAAAAAAGTACTGACTTTAAAAAATAATCCAAAATTTTCTACGTCTTTCAAATTAGAAACACTAACCAATAATGTTTGTTGGCTTACAGGCCACGGGGTACAACATTAAACACTGTGAACGTTTGCAATCCCAGGAACCGCGTGAATATATGAGTACATGAATTTTCTAGAACAACTTGGGCAAATACAGGGTGACTGAAAAGTCACTACTTATCTTTAGTTATTTCTTCAGTCCTATCTAACTAATTTATATGAACCACGCGTGAAGGCAAGATAACTATGTTTAATTTTATTACATAACACGATATGTTACAAATACAAGTACATTACAAGTCAGCGCAAGAGTAGGTCGTTTAACACATGATTTCAAAGTTGTTTTCAAAGGTAGCGAGTAAAAAAACTGGTCACTCCACCCTCTCGAAGCTGGATATAGTATAAATAAGTCTATAACACTTCACTGACCTACGGCAGTATCTGCTATTGGACTACCTTTACACCTGTTTCCACAAGCGATGATTTACAACAAGCAAGTAAACATATTTCAATGAGGAAACATTTTTATAAAACAAACCACTGATTGTAATTGTTGAAAGTCTTATTCGCAATAAATATGTGTGTTTTATATCGGTGGAGTGGAGGGAGAAATAAATACGTGTGTTTTATATCGGTGTAGTGGAGGGAGAAATAAATACGTGTGTTTTATATCGGTGTAGTGGAGGGAGAAATAAATACGTGTGTTTTATATCGGTGTAGTGGAGGGAGAAATAAATACGTGTGTTTTATATCGGGGTAGTGGAGGGAGAAATAAATACGTGTGTTTTATATCGGTGTAGTGGAGGGAGAAATAAATACGTGTGTTTTATAACGGGATAGTGGAGGGAGAAATAAATACGTGTGTTTTATATCGGTGTAGTGGAGGGATAAATAAATACGTGTGTTTTATATCGGGATAGTGGAGAAAGAAATAAATACGTGAGTTTTATATCGGTGTAGTGGAGGGAGAAATAAATACGTGTGTTTTATATCGGGGTAGTGGAGGGACAAATAAATACGTGTGTTTTATGTCGGTGTAGTGGAGGGAGAAAAAAATACGTGTGTTTTATATCGGTGTAGTGGAGGGAGAAATAAATACGTGTGTTTTATATCGGTGTAGTGGAGGGAGAAATAAATACGTGTGTTTTATATCAGGGAAGTAGAGGGAGAAATAAATACGTGTATTTTATATCGGTGTAGTGGAGGAAGATATAAATACGTGTGTTTTATATCGGTGTAGTGGAGGGAGAAATAAATACGTGTGTTTTATATCGGGATAGTGGAGGGAGAAATAAATACGTGTGTTTTATATCGGTGTAGTGGAGGGAGAAATAAATACGTGTGTTTTATTTTATATCAGTTTATCGTGGAGGGAGTGGAGTAGAAATAAATACGTGTGTTTTATATCGGTGTAGTGGAGGGAGAAATAAATACGTGTGTTTTATATTGGTGTAGTGGAGGGAGAAATAAATACGTGTGTTTTATATCGGTGTAGTGAAGGGAAAAATAAATACGTGTGTTTTATATCGGGATAGTGGAGGGAGAAATAAATACGTGTGTTTTATATCGGTGTAGTGGAGGGAGAAATAAATACGTGTGTTTTATATCGGGATAGTGGAGGGAGAAATAAATACGTGTGTTTTATATCGGTGTAGTGGAGGGAGAAATAAATACGTGTGTTTTATATCGGTGTAGTGGAGGGAGAAATAAATACGTGTGTTTTATATCGGGGTAGTGGAGGGAGAAATAAATACGTGTGTTTTATATCGGTGTAGTGGAGGGAGAAATAAATACGTGTGTTTTATATCGGTGTAGTGGAGGGAGAAATAAATACGTGTGTTTTATATCGGGATAGTGGAGGGAGAAATAAATACGTGTGTTTTATATCGGGGTAGTGGAGGGAGAAATAAATACGTGTGTTTTATATCGGGATAGTGGAGGGAGAAATAAATACGTGTGTTTTATATCGGGGTAGTGGAGGGAGAAATAAATACGTGTGTTTTATATCGGGATAGTAGAGGGAGAAATAAATACGTGTGTTTTATATCGGTGTAGTGGAGGGAGAAATAAATACGTGTGTTTTATGTCGGGATAGATTAGGGAGATATAAATACGTGTGTTTTATATCGGGGTAGTGGAGGGAGAAATGAATACGTGTGTTTTATATCGGGGTAGTGGAGGGAAAAATAAATACGTGTGTTTTATATCGGGGTAGTGGAGGGAGAAATAAATACGTGTGTTTTATATCGGGGTAGTGGAGGGAGAAATAAATAAGTGTGTTTTATATCGGCGTAGTGGAGGGAGAAATAAATACGTGTGTTTTATATCGGGGTAGTGGAGGGAAAAATAAATACGTGTGTTTTATATCAGGGTAGTGGAGGGAGAAATAAATACGTGTGTTTTATATCGGCGTTGTGGAGAGAGAAATAAATACGTGTGTTTTATATCGGCGTAGTGGAGGAAGGAATAAATACGTGTGTTTTATATCGGTGTAGTGGAGGGAGAAATAAATACGTGTGTTTTATATCGGGATAGTGGAGGGAGAAATAAATACGTGTGTTTTATATCGGTGTAGTGGAGGGAGAAATAAATACGTGTGTTTTATATCGGTGTAGTGGAGGGAGAAATAAATACGTGTGTTTTATATCGGGGTAGTGGAGGGAGAAATAAATACGTGTGTTTTATATCGGTGTAGTGGAGGGAGAAATAAATACGTGTGTTTTATATCGGGATAGTGGAGGGAGAAATAAATGCGTGTGTTTTATATCGGTGTAGTGGAGGAAGAAATAAAAACATGTGTGTTACATCGGGATAGTGGAGGGAGATATAAATACGTGTATTTTATATCGGGGTAGTGGAGGGAGAAATAAATACGTGTGTTTTATATCGGGGTAGTGGAGGGAAAAATAAATACGTGTGTTTTATATCGGGGTAGTGGAGGGAGAAATAAATACGTGTGTTTTATATCGGGGTAGTGGAGGGAGAAATAAATACGTGTGTTTTATATCGGCGTAGTGGAGGGAGAAATAAATACGTGTGTTTTATATCGGGGTAGTTGAGGGAAAAATAAATACGTGTGTTTTATATAAGGGTAGTGGAGGGAAAAAATAAATACGTGTGTTTTATATCGGCGTTGTGGAGGGAGAAATAAATACGTGTGTTTTATATCGGCGTAGTGGAGAAAGGAATAATTACGTGTGTTTTATATCGGTGTAGTGGAGGGATAAATAAATACGTGTGTTTTATATCGTGATAGTGGAGGGAGAAATAAATACGTGTGTTTTATATCGGTGTAGTGGAGGGAGAATTAAATACGTGTGTTTTATATCGGTGTAGTGGAGGGAGAATTATATACGTGTGTTTTATATCGGGATAGTGGAGGGAGAAATAAATACGTGTGTTTTATATCGGGATAGTAGAGGGAGATATAAATACGTGTGTTTTATATCGGGGTAGTGAGGGAGAAATAAATACATGTGTTTTATATCGGGATAGTAGAGTGAGAAATAAATACGTGTGTTTTATATCGATGTAGTGGAGGGAGAAATAACCACGTGTGTTTTTTATCTGGATAGTAGAGGGAGAAATAAATACGTGTGTTTTATATCGGTGTAGTGGAGGGAGAAATAAATACGTGTGTTTTATATCGGGGTAGTGGAGGGAGAAATAAATACGTGTGTTTTATATCGGGGTAGTGGAGGGAGAAATAAATACGTGTGTTTTATATCGGGGTAGTGGAGGGAGAAATAAATACGTGTGTTTTATATCGGCGTAGTGGAGGGAGAAATAAATACGTGTGTTTTATATCGGGGTAGTGGAGGGAAAAATAAATACGTGTGTTTTATATCAGGGTAGTGGAGGGAGAAATAAATACGTGTGTTTTATATCGGCGTAGAGGAGGGAGAAATAAATACGTGTGTTTTATATCGTCGTAGTGGAGGAAGGAATAAATACGTGTGTTTTATATCGGGGTAGTGGAGGGATAAATAAATACGTGTATTTTATATCGGCGTAGTGGAGGAAGAAATAATACGTGTGTTTTATATCGGTGTAGTGGAGGGAGAAATAAATACGTGTGTTTTATATCGGCGTAGTGTAGGGAGACATAAATACGTGTGTTTTATATCGGGGTAGTGGACGGAGAAATAAATAAACGGTAAAACGTCTTACTAGGACAAAAAGACGAGAAAAACACAAGGCCTTCGTCAGGGACAGACGGATAAAAATAGAAAGGAAAGAAAGCGAGAACTAAGTAAAAAAACTTGATAAATAATAAATAAAAGCGACCAAACTTGATAGGAACGCATGGCTTGGCCAAAATGGGTCCCCGCTACCGGAAGTAGAGAGAAAAAAAAAAGAAAAACTAACTGAGGAAACAGTGCAAAAAGAAAAAAAAGTGTAAAAGAAAGAGAGAAAAAAATGTAAATAAATATGTTTTTTTTAAACGTGTGGGTAGGAGAGAGAAATATATTAAAATTTTTAAAAAGGAAGAGTGATAGGGAGGGAGAGAGATACATTTTTTTTTATTAAATGAGAGAGGGTGAGAGAGAAAATATGTAAATAAAAACAAATGAATTTAAAAAATAAACAAACAAAAGTAGAAGAACTTGAAGAAATTTAACTTGGACCAGAAGGCATGACGAGGGCGGCTCGTTTGAAACTAATGTACCATTTATTAGAGTACCATAACGGCTGTTGGAGAAACAATAATTAACTGACTCCTTCGCCGTGTCACAAATAACATAACAGAAGGAACGGCGCAAACATACTTTGATTCATTTGGAAAATGTGTCACCGCTTACAAGCAATTGTAGGACAAACGAGACAAAGGAAGTTAGCAGCGAGCTATAAAACTCAAACGCTGACAGATCAACTATGTAACCGAGAATGAATGTACTGATAGAGAAAAACTGAAGGAGAGGCAGCTTTGTAGAAAACAAAGTCAAAAAGACGAGAGCAGATTCCATTAATGCTGAACCTACCGCTGGCAGCAAATTGCCGGTTTGGAGACAACGGGTTGTAGGCAAGTTCTAACAGCAATGACGTAAGTTTTGTTTTTCTGAAATCATTAAGGCAGATAATGGTATATACTCGGCTAGAGTAAAGTGTAGGATCGTCGCTGAACAAAGCGGTGCTCACATCACAACAACCTCCAGCACGAGAATGGAGGTAGAGGCAGCTACTGTAGCCAAAAGGTGGCTGTCTGAAACTTCTAGGGCAGTTATACAGTAGTGTCCGTTCATGCTTCGGAAGGTCCAAAATGTATGGCACGTCATGAATGGAAGAACTCCATAGAAGCCTTGAATCTTCAGGAACTGGTGTGGATCTGCTGTCCAGGATATGTTTTGATACGCTGCAATCAAAAAGCTGACAGACTAGCTTCAAGAGCACCCATAGAAGGTGCATTGGATATGGATAAGGGAGAGATACTGAGGGTAATTAATGATCGCCTGTTAGAGAATGACACTGCAGTCGATGAATCAACAAGGCTAAGACATCTGGAATTTGGCATCAAACGCAAGACTATCAAGGATGAACGTATGACAGGATGCAGCCGTCGTGTATACAACGGGCGTGCAACAGGAACAATTAGCATTCATACTCTTCGACATTTGCTGAGGGAGACTGAGCACTTATGGGTTTGCCCGAGGTACAGTGATGTCGATTCTGATCAACAATAACAATAAATATGGCAATAGGTACATGAATAAATAACAACAATATATTTCTCTGAGATAACAAAAAAATAATAATAAGCGTTAACGTGATACTTCGGCTGTGTTCGTGTGACACGCGTCTATGAGATCGTAAACTACATGTGCTATGACCCTGAAGTAAAAGCTCTCCCGACAGCGGAAATTACGTCACGTGTAAGACTATTTCATTAAATGGGTTCATGGACTGCCAGGTACGGTGCTGGAAACAAAATGAGCGCCCTGGGGAGCTAATGGGTAATGGTAATGATGGAGACAGCTGGAGAGAGAGAGAGAGAGAGAGGGGGGGGGGGGGTGCTAAGGGTTGCATTAGTTGAAGACTTTGTCCCTGTTTTTTTTAGTTTTGTGTGCCTACAGGCGTGGTGAGCACGGTGAGCGTTATTATGGTAATAGGGGTTTTCTTTCTTTTTGTTAGTTTATTTTTTTTTCGGCGGAGGCATTAAGATATTTCAAGGACATTGGTTTTTTTTTTTTTTTTTTACATTTTCTTTTAGCTAATGAGGAAGATAAAAATGTTTCTAAATCGAATTTGAGAGAGTTAAGGTCATCACCAGCAGCGATTAATGTAGTCATATGAATACACAGCATATGAAATAGACAGAAGAAAGTCCGAGAAAGGAATAAATAAGGGCGGAAATTCAAGAGAGAAGATAAAATAAAGGAAGGGGGTGACGGAATACAGAATGGTAATGACGATGAAGGAGAGAAGGGAACATGAAGGTAAGATAAATAAAAGGAGAGTAGATCGATAAAAGGAAAGACAAACACGAAAAAAATTAAAGAGATGGATATAGAGAATGAGAGAGATGGAGGTGTTGGAAGAAAAAATAGTAGTGAGCAGATAATGAGAGACGAGGGAAAGGTTGAGAAAGAGAATGAAAAAGGTAATACGGAAAACAGAAGGAAAAAAAATAATAATAGTGGGATAAAAGAGAGATAGACTGAATAAGTACAGCCGGCAGGTGGGTCTGAACATCAATCTGAAGAAGACAGAGGTCATGACACTCAATGTGGGCAATCCTGAGCCAATAACAATAAGGAACCAGAAGCTAGAACAGACAGTTACATTTACATATTTAGGATGCATAGAAACACCAGACGGCGGAACAAGCAAGTACATCAACAACAGAATGAATAAAGCGAGAACAGCCTTTGCTAGTCTCAACATCATCTGGAAGTCTTCCCAGTACAGCACAAATACCAAATTAAGATTATATGAGAGCTGTGTACTTTCTGTGCTTCTCTATAGTTCGGAATGCTGGAAAGTAACAGAGAAGGAAATGTCGAAACTGTCCTCTTTCCACACAGTGTGCCTAAGGAAAATTCACCGAATCTTTTGGCCGAATACCAAAACCAACCAAGAACTACTTATTCGGAGCAAGCAAGAGGACATGCACACCATCATAGCTGGCAGACGCTGGAGTTGGGTTGGCCACGTCCTCAGAAGGGACCCTGATACCATCACAAGAACAGCTATGCTATGGACCCCTGAGGGAAAGCGAAAGAGAAGCCGGCCAAAAACAACTTTGCGGAGAATTGTGGAGGCTGAGATGCAAAGAATGAACCAGAGTTGAAGCACTGTACGAAAAATGGCCGCCGACCGAACAAAGTGGAAGAAATTTGTTGCTGCCATACAAGACGCCACAAGGGATGATGGCCACTGACTGCTTTGACAGTCGGCGGCTTAAGATCAAAGAAAGAAAAGAATAAAAGAGCGTGGGAGAGTGAGCAGAAAAATAAAAGGAGTGAGGGTTTGAGAGAAGAATAGAGAATGAAAGAGTTCTGGGCATAATAAGAAGAGAGTGAGGTTTCAATACAAGCAAAGAGAATGGGACAGTAATAAGCAGAAAAATAAGAGGAGTGGGAATTCGAGAGAAGGAAAGAGAAAGAAGGAGAGTACAGAAAGAGATAGAGAGATATGGCGGAAAAGACAAGCAGACGTATAGAAAGAGAATGTAACAAATAGACAGGAAGAGAGAGAGAGGGGGATGGAGGATGATAGAGAAAGGAGGAAAACTAGATTTAAAAATCATATAGGAAAAAAACACATAAAAATATACTTCCCACACCATATTCTCTAAAGGAACACACCAAAAAAAAAAAAAAAAAAAAAACACTCTGAGGTTTTTGCACATATCGCTTATCAAACTATCGATCAGTTATTTAGAAAAGGTCATCAGCTGAGCAATTTGCATGCCCATTAATATGCAAAACATTTGAGTATCATCTGCTAGATCAGGGAAACCACGGACGACGTTACGCAGACTCTATGAGATCATTCCAGGCAAAAATGGCGTAAATCAGCTTCGGCGACATTGCTTAAACATAGCAGAAGACCTGGCCAACGCAATCTCACAAAACCCTTGACATGCCAGTTCAGACTCCTAGTTCTATTTGTAAAAATCCATGGTGAATATCTGAAAATATCGCAGCGGCAGAAAGGTGGCTTATACTCGTATCTGTATTCCAAAATAATTTAGCAATTAGTGTCACGAATATACAGTTCTTAGACCTTGCTGAGAAAGTAAATAACATTTTTAAATCTGGTCAAACATTATACGTGCATGAAGGCATGGTATCAGTAGGTGCTATTTCTGAAGGAATGGGGTTTAATGTCATGCCTGTTGTTGTTTTTTTTTTTCGTAAAAGGCAACATCTTTCAAGTACGCTTTAAATACGTTTGGTATCGTTTCCTATATTTAAAACTATTGCTAGTTTTTTTTATTTTTTTTTATTGCTCTGTTGTTGTTGTTTGATTTCCCGATAAAGCATCACGCACTTTACATGTATGTACTTTACATGTTCTTTGTCCTTGTATTCTCTTCTTCCAAAAGCACTATAATAAAACCATTCTCTTATCTATGACCTATGCACACACATGCATTGATTTCATTTTTATTGCGTTCATGAGTAACAAAGAAGCTTAAAATTCAGTACTTATTACTGGCAGCCCTGAAAAGAGATAGCCTTTAAAAGGACTGCTAGCCCAAATGTTGATCCGTTTGTGGTTTTTGTTGGTTACATTTGTATCTTTATCACCTGTTTTTACCTATAGTATTGTCTTCATTAATCTCCACCTGATTTAGGATTTTGTCATTCAGTATTGGAAGCAGGAAAACCTACAATTGCACTAAATTTGTCTTTGAGTTGTTAATCATTTCCTTGTTAGATTGTATTGAATATATCAGTCATGATTTGTCTCTGTTGTTCTGTTCTTTTAATAAATTCTTCATTGTCGGTTTTCAATGCCACTAATTTGTCCATGTCTTTTTTTGTCCTTGCTGTATAGTTTTCATATCCTTTTATCATTTCCTTGGTGCTTTCTGTCTCTCAGGGTTTCTCTCCTGCATTGATGTTCGAACCTCCATTGCTAGTGTAGTTATTGGTTTTTTTTTATTCTTCTGTCCGTTGTTTTTGTTTCGATGTCTTTTATATCTGTGGTCATTTCTTGAAGCTAGGTTGTTATATCTACTTTCTGTTTAGTTGGTAGTGTCCATTCTTTTTCTTTTTTTTTTTTGCATCTCTGTATAGCATGATCTTTTTTATATATTTTTTTATGTACTTGCCTGGTTTTTACTTTACTCTATTTTATCCTGCATGATTGAAAAATGTAATTTCAGGGGTTCACCCCACGACTCCCACAAGATTAGAAGCACCACTATCTTCTAAAACTCACTCCGACAATCATCGAGCGACCGCCATAATCGAGCGCGAATCCAACGATTAAACATCGCCGACTTCTGCTTGATTTAACAGCACGTTAAACGTCAAACGCGCTTATTGGCACGCAATCAGTGGCTTCCCCGAGGCGAAACTATTACACTGAGGGCAAACAGGAAACTGGAAAAAGCCACTAACAAACTTCCCGAAAGGTCGATTTTTTTCAGTTCTTCCAAAAATCACACAGACTTAAAGAAATGAGGTCACAAGGTGAGATCACTGAGTCAGACAAGTACTTTAAAATAAGCAGCAAAAATAAACAAAACAAAACAAATTGAAATTTGATATTACAGTTTAGAATATGAAATAAGCAAGTTTATACGTTAGAATAATTTTATTGTAAAACATACAATAGTAATATTGAGAATTTACCATAAATGTTACATTTGAAAGTTTCTAAAATGAACTAATACATTTTGACCATAATTATTACATTTTGAGAGTTTACACTAATTATTACATTTTGGGAGTTTACCATAGTTATTACATGTTGACTGTTTACCATAAATCTTACATTTTGAGAGTTTACCATAATTATTACACTTTGAGAGTTCACCATAATTATTACATTTTGGGAGTTTACCATTGTCGTATATGATATATACCGCTACTGTATAATTGAGATGGCCTATGTAATGTGGTCAAGAAGGTCTATATAAATTGGCTCGTTAAGAAAGAAAGAGACCTATTCTTCTTCTTCTTCTTCTTCTTCTTCTTCGTTCGTCCTGACAAGGACGTTGGTTGCGTTGTGTCTGTTTACGCCGGAGCTGCGATATCTGCGCCTTTCGGCCGACACATCCAACTTCAGCACGGCATTTTTTGGGACCGGGTTTGCCTTCCCTCTTCGATCCCTACTCTCTCAGCCAGACTGCAGTGATGCAGCCTGTTTCCAGGACCACCACGTGGAGGTGAAGTAGGGTCTTGGTCAGCTCTGGTTCGCTGACCCTGACGCAAGCAGTCAAGCTAAGGGTCGCTGACTGCATTCTCTATTGCTGCATCTTTGGGTCCCAGACCTATTCGAGATAAGGAATTTTCTAATAAATTATGAAACGTTTTCTATTTTCCCTACGACATTAGTTTCTTTCCCTGACCTCAATAAAGAAAAAGCCCCAACTTTCCTAAATGAAGGATTTAATCTATGTGCAAATACCTAACACAGACAGCACTCATGTTACATTAAATAACAAGGTAATGATCTACGCGGATATACAGTTTATTAGCTAAATCATACACATAGGGTAAGTAGAAAGTAAAAAGGGATGATGGTGAAAGACAATTCACAATACAAAACTGTAGTTAATTAGATAAGAGAGTGAACCTAAGTAAATAATGAAATGATGATGTGAAAGTGTTACCACATTGATATTAAACCTACGCTGTCCATAATAGTTTCAAACTTCCTCCACTGTAGGATTATTCACAGGCAGGAACTGACTGTCCACAGTAGATGTCTGTTCCCGTGTGGGAACAAAGAGGAGTGCGTAAGTGATGAGACTCTTGCACATGTAGTAGTGAGAACGTGTTAGATGTAATGTCCCTAAACGCTTGGAATTCTCTCTAGCGTCGACAAAAAGTTGTTAGACTGGAGCTCATCACGAAATGATGTTCTGCTAACAATTGTTTCCGAATAGACGCCAAACACGTAATGTGTAGACTCAGGCTTCTGCAGGACTGAAGACACAAAGTGTCGTAATAAGTTTCACATTAATTTTCCTAAATTCACCAACGGTTTTCCCGTCGCAAATTCCTTAAGAACACATTTGAAATTAAATTGCACTGGAATGAAATAACAATTATATAATGGAACAGGCTAAGCTCTGGTTAGCTCTTCCACTATTCTCCGCGGGTGTTGTAAAAACGTACTGGCAAACTTTTTCTTATATTTCTCGATTGCCAAAGTGTTGACATTTCTGGGGCTGTGTCCTATGAATCCGCTCCTTCCTCCACTAATTCGTTGTCCATCTTGCCATGCGCCGTCAGCTTGCTCACGTGCGATGTCAGTGCACATCAATCGCTAAAAGTGGGTGGGCTTTCGTAACCAACTCTTCGCCTCCTTGTTGGGCGTTCGGTGAAGAGATAAACCGTTGTTTGGGGTTGGTCGCCCAATTCAGAAATTATCCGTCCCATGTCATCAAGTCTTTCTCTTTTTGCGACTTCGAGAGACATTCGCTTGTATCGCCTGCCTGATAGTCTTTTGTTCTCTTGTCGTATGGCTCGCGGGCGGTTTCCTTAAATCTCTTCCTACATTGTCTCGCTACGTACACGACATCTAAGTGGCTATCAAAAGGTGCACAGTCTAGTTTGTGCCTCTGGCAAGCCCTTTGTTTTAAATGGCTCTGACTGGCCTGCCATTGTGTCCAACTGTGGTGACACTCGCTTTGTTTAAACAAGGATTAGGTATGAGACGAATTCTGTTTATGGCCCATGTGGCCGTCTCCCGCGCTAAATAATAAGGAGGTGTCAGAGTCAGAATTTCAGTGGCTAGGCTCGGCGGCTTCGCGATGGTGTCTCAGTGTGTGCGACGGAACGAACGGAATAATTTGTCTTCTCTTTGTTACTTTCACAATTGCCTCCACGGCTGGCGGAGTTGTGGATTAAAGTTGCTACCATAAGTGAAATGGGTTCATTTTCGATACAAGACAACAGGAGGCTGAGACGCTTGGGAGTCATGACCCAAGTGGGCCCGCCCCCCTTAGAGTGTAAAGGAGTATACTGGGCCGAAACACTTGTCCGATGGGGGGACTTCTTCTGATGATCAGATTGCCTCCTGTTGTATCGCTCTGTAAAGAGTTTCCTATCATAACTTGTCTAACGATCCAGGTGTGTTCCAAAAGATACGCAATGTTGGGAAATATCAAAGGCGTGATAAAATATTAAATTTATACTTATGTAAAAGCCATGGTTAAGAAATATTTCTTTAACCAATGATAAAAAAGCAAAACCAGGAGAGAAATAAAATAAATCATGAAAAAGGTACATGGTGGTAAAGATTAGGTCGACTATATCACAACCATGAGTGTTAGATTTTGAGAGTTTATCATAAATTTTAAGCTTTTAAGGTTTACCATACATGTTTCATTTTGAGAGTTTATAATAAGTGTTACGTTTTTAAAGGTTACTATAATTAGTACTTTTTGAGAGTTTCTTATAAATGTTAAGGTTTTAAAGGTTTAAAAAATTATTACTTTTTGAGAGTGTACCATAAATGTTACGTTTTTACAGGTTTCAATAATTATTACTTTTTGAGAGTTAACCATAAATGTTTCAAAAGCGTCCGAAGGGGATATTTTGATTTTCTCTCGCAGCACAATTTCCTTGTTACTGAATAAAAAAAAACTGATAGTACCACGCTCCAGTATACTCAGTTGTAAATGTCTACCTGATTCTGCCTCATAACTTACGGAAGGCAAAGGCAGCGAGGAAGGGAACTGGTTCCCCCCAACTTTTAAAAACGCTGGACCTAGTATAGTTAAGTCTCTAACACTTCACTCCGTTATAGCAGATTCTGCTGTTAATCTACCTTTATCTGTACCTTTTAACTGAAGTTCTACATTCTGCATTCACATACGTAAGGAGAAGAAAAAACAACCATATAATAATATGCATGTATATGTGTGTGTGTGTGAAATCATAATACATATGCCATAAAATATGATCCATAGAAAATATGTCTGGAATATCAGCCAGTTGACGTGGTAGGAAAAACACGCATGACAATCTGCCACCGTGTAGTTTCCTATCGTCTTTAGTGAGACAAAGAAAGAATCGGTATACTGTTTCGTCAAGCATGTCGTATGAGGGGACTAATATGAGGGTACGCATGTGCCGGGCAACCTCATCAAGTAAGATGAATTGCTAAGAAAGACGGTGCAGCAAGGGCTCATAAATTCTTTGGTACATACTTCCTGCAAGAAGGGGCCAGCTGCAGAGTTCGAACCACATGGAGCAAAGAGGGAAATAATGAAGATAAATGATGGTAATAAATAATTGTATTATGCTGATGGTAGTGAAACATACAAAACATCTACAGGAAATGATTGATACTATAGTCACCGACAGTGAAAATGCAGGCCATTGTCGAAGCAACGTAGAATTTTCATCGCTCCAAAATCAACTATCAAAGTAAATTACACATTTTAAAAACAAGTTCTCAGATTTATATGCCTTGGCACATTAATAATACCAGATAAGAGATGCGTCTCAGGGGTGAAGAGTGGTACACCTCAAGCAAACAACATCATTCTATTAAAAACAGCAGCATTTTACTTGCAACAATTCTCTGTCAATGAAAGTAAGAAAGATAATATTTTAGTAGTACATTACTATGAAAATAATGTTCGATGGCACCCCGTCTTGGCTGTCACCAGGAGCGGACCGCGCCCCTCGCATTCCATTTAGTACCCCACTGCCTTGTGGCGCTGGCGATCAATTTATTTGTTTCTTTTAACAGTTCTATACTTAGCGTCACGCATCTGTCTACCAAGCTCTAAATGGGGACACGACTCTGCTCATGAGTTAGGAAAGCAATGACAGCGAAGAAGGAAACTAGCCACGCCCACCTCACATAGCTGGACTTAGTATGGCGAAGTGTCTAACACTTCACTCACCCTACGGCAATTTCTGCAAATGGAACTACTACTTTGACCTTTACCTTTATATTTACACACAAACTATTTTCCTGGTCATACTCTACTAACCTTGATCTCTCTGCCCCTCCTTTTCTCTCTCTCTCTCTGTCTCTCTCTCTCTCTCTCTCTCTCTCTCTCTCTGTCTTTCTGTACTTCTTTTTGCCCTCCAACTGTGCCGTCTTTATCATGTTTTCATACCTCTATTTCTCTATGAATAGCGCTACCACAGTAACAATAAAAATCAATGAAATACAGACGGATAAACAAGGAGCAATTGAATACTGTTAGCGCAACAATGGCCTGGCTCAAAGAATTCATTGTGACCTGTTGTCTGATCATTTCTGATTTGTTAATCGTAAAACTAACCAGTTCCTGCAATGGCTCATTACTCACACGGGGAAACAATACTGTTGTTAAACTTCAAGGGACATTATTATGATGGTACAGGAAAGCGAATGAGACAAACGGTATGGCTAATTGTGACAGAGTTATGTAACTATATTACACATATCAACACGTTTTTTGCTTCCACCTGTTTTCTACCTTGCTCGCTTATTAATATTCATGTTTTGGTAACGCAGAAGGCATGCGCTTCGATGTCTGTCGAACTCATACTTTAACCACGCCTGTTTTCTTTCTCTATTGTCTTACAGACGCTAGGAATGTTTATAATCAGACCCATTAGTGAGTCCAGAGCCGTTAACTGAATTATAACGCGAACGATTGGACAACCGTTCTATGTCGGACAGGCCAGACTATGATGCATGTAGCGAGAGAAAAGGGGGAAATAAGCTAATGAAGAAAATCAAGGGCGATCGGTTAAGACGTACTTTCGGTAGACATTGGTCAGGGGGAATTAATCTGAGGAAAGGGAGAGATAATCACAAGTTACCCCCCTCATCCGGTTGTTCGGAATGTAATTGAGCTACGGAACGACGAGATCAAAGAGACGATTCGCTCGTGGGCCAACGTCTAGCGGTCGGCGAAAGTGGCAAATTTAGCTTTCATTCAGAATTTGACCACAGATTTTCCCAAAGGCGTGATATCTCGCACTCGTTAGCGATTTTCTACCTTATTGATATATATATCACATCCTTCAAACTCAGTTTATCTAGTACCAACAGATTTTTTAGAACATCTAGCTTCGATTTATAGATCCATTGTACCATTGGAATTACTCAGTTTTTCGATTGGAGATCGTTTTAAATTTCTGTGTTGCGGTAAATATTATACTAGAATTTTGAGGGATTTAATTGTTAAGTCCGGCATTATATTTCACTAAGATTGTATGTGTTGAGTGATTTAATTGTTAAAAGTTCGTCATTTATATTTCACTAGGATTTACTGTGTTAATTGGCTAGCAGAATTAAAATAATTTATAGCTAAATTGCTCCGGCTGTAGCGTTGATTTAATTAATTGCTATTAACCAGTAAGAGATATTTTAATCGACTAGTAAAGGCACTATTCATTATGAGTACTGACGAAATATATATTTATTTCTAATTCATTATGAGTACTTTTATAAATGACTCGCGCTTATTTCACGGGCGTTTTTTTAACGATAATAATAAATTTTAACTTTACGCGGGATAGGAAGGAATTGAGATTGTGGTTAAAATGTTTGTATTGTTTTTCCTATATCTAGTACGGGTCACAAACCCAAAATCTACCAGCGGCCTTAATCTGAGAAAGGGTCTAAGTCTAGTCCAACAAATACAAGAAAAAACATTCTTATTGTAATTATCTGGTCTTCGAGTTTGACCTGGTTGGCCTCCTGTCTCACCTAGAGAGAGAGAGAGAGAGAGAGAGAGAGAGAGAGAGAGAGAGAGAGAGAGAGAGAGAGAGTGCGTACCAATATATAACACTAAGAATAAAATTTAACTGAACATTTAGCTACCCAGATTTCTTTTGCATTTTGATCTACATTCAGCCCGCTGTGGCGAAGAATATCAAATTTAACATTTCCCGACTAACGACCACTTGGGTTGTGGCGAGGATTTATCCAGAAAAGATTTATCTACCTGACATTCTATTTAACTATCGAATATTTCAAGCTACTGTACACTGTGACACTTGATCTCGAAGTTGTATTTCATACCTGGACTAATTGCTGTGACATGAACAGAGTCAATAATAATAAATAACAAAGTAAGCGTTCACCAAATAAGAGGATAAATCAGTCATTTGAGGAACTGGGGCTTACTTTGCCAAAAGAACCGACACTGAATCTGTTATCTGGAGCATGGAGATATGTTCAAGCTGTTGTCAAACACTTATTTGGTAAGCGAGAATGAAATGTGATCACATGTTTGTCAGAGAAAGAGAAAGCAGGGATGAATAATTCTTATAATGTATAAATAATGTACTCACTTTGTTTTTTTTTCTCCTTCTTATGTTAGCTCATACTGTTCATTTCAGATAGATTAACCAGAAACTCTGTTCTTTATAGTATAGTTAAATTCTATACCAAAGTGCTAATCTTTTGACCTTTTGGGGGTTAATAACTTCTTCTAACGGGATCTTGTCTCAACAGAGGGGATTGCACGTATGTGTCTATTTCTTTATTAATTCTGTAACCTATGATTTTATATTTGATATTTTGATAATAGCTGTTGTGAAGTTTTCTTTATGATAAATAAACTTAACATAAAACTTAATTTCCTGTGTCGATCAGCTCGGCTCAATATCCCTACTCCATTAAGATAGTTTCACGTTTGTGTGTCTAATTGTCGTCACTTATCTGTGTGTGTGTGTTTGTGTAAGTGAGTGGTTTATATATATATATATATATATATATATATATATATATATATATATATATATATATATATATATATATATATATATATAAGTTAGTTGCTTATCCTTTACAGGACGTGGCAATCTGTCACGTAGACAGTGACTTAATTTATTTTTCCATCTCGTCTCAATGTTATTACTCTTTAATGTTCTGTTTTCCCAGACATTTTGTTTCTCTTTGCTTTGCTACCTGTGTGGCCCAATTGTTTTCTCCTTCTCAAACCCCACCCGAGGTTGTTTACGTTCGAGCCTGCAGCGGTCAGCGAACGATAATGTTACGTCAGCACACCTGGCCTGATCAGAAGAACGTCTGTTACGCTTAAAGTGTTAGAACGAGCCAAAGACGGTTTCTGTGAAAGAAACGGTTCGTTAGCGGCGGGTACCCTCTGTGGTCCGAACAGGGGAATTTCTCCGGTCGCTTTAAAACGTTTGATCACAAGCGGCTAGTACCCTTTGAGGCCTGGGTAACGAGTTTGATCTGTTTCAGGGGGAGATAACAATAGCGGTCAGTTTGTGGGTTGTTCGCCCTTAGATGAGCAAAGAGCACATAATATTATGATTGTCTCTCTGGGGGAATTTTTGCAAAGTTGTTGCTTCTGAAACCTTTGTCTTACCCGGTATTACGCATTACGCCGATACATCTGTAGAATCAGGCTAGGCAGGTGTCAAGGGTAGAATGGTTTGTAAGCTATAAGATTTGAAATTTTACTACGTCAAACACACTCGTAGAAGATTCCTGGCCCGAGATAGACCATCATGAGAATTAGGCAGACTTTAACAGAACTAAAATGTTAAGGCCTTTCTCTAGTCATTTTCGGGGTGAGTTGACATATCTTATAATTATAATATGATATATTCATGTTGGCTTTTATATCTGATTGGAAGGTGACTTCATCTAGTAATTTAATTCAGTGATAGTGGTGTGCCGTATTCAGCCTTAATTAAGTGGTGATTAAACTGTTACGGTTTATCATGGGTTAAATGTTAAACTTACAATAACAGATAATAGGCGTAGAATCAGTCCACAGATGCTTATCAGGGGTTAAGAATAGGCTAAATTAACTGTCATTTCTGTAAGATAATGTCAGGTGTGGATTGTTCACTTAAAAACTGAATAGTGAGATGCAGGTAATAACTCTGGATTATAGGAGATAGTCACTGATTCCTTTTTGATAGATATTTCTAGTGGCAAGGGAGATTCATTTTATGCTTACTTGTGTGGCTAGGCACTAGTCCATAAATTTCACTGAAAGCAGTCACCAGGCATAGATATAATTATATCTTATGATTTAGCCACAACTGTATTATTATAGCAAGAACATTGCATTTTCTTTGTACTCATTTGGTGGAATATTAATATATTTTCCCAAAGGGACATATGATTTATTTGTGAAATGTCAAATGCTGTAATCTGTTTATGTAAATTCATTTAATGTTGTAAGATGAATAAGCATATTCATTTAACTGTAACTACAGGTTAGGTTCCCTGTATGTTGAGATTGGGAGAAGAGGAGTAGATTTTTGATGTCAGAACATTTACTGACAGGTACCTGGGGGTGCAAAAGGTATTAAGCCTATGCGGGCGCGTGTTGATAATTGATAGAATGGAAGGAACAGGAGACATGGTTAAAGACAGCCCTAAACTATCATAGCAATAACTACAATAAATTTAATCCCATAGTGGAGCGAAACTTTCTGTATAAAGTTAGTGTGATTTATTATTTGCTTGAAGTTAAAAGGTGTCTTTTTTTGGGGTCTCAGTTTCAGGGATACCGAATTGCTAGAGTCAAGTCTCCAGTCAGGCGAAGAATGTCACATTCTCTTCGTTCTAGAGGGATTCTGAGTACATCTAGCATCACGAGTCGTCAAACCCCATTCCTGAACCTAAACCTTTTTGTCAACGCCAAGTTAAGCTCACGCAATGCAACGAGCCAACGCTAAATCTGGAAACATCGAATGCAGTAGTAGTTCTCTACTCGATTATTGGATTACCAGTCAGAGCATTGCGGCTTCCAGAATATCCAAAACCGCCCAGCATGTCTATAACAGAATCTGATAGCACCAAGCCTTTGTGTGCCTAAACGGGGCACTCAGCCAAGCCACGGTCAAGCAAGCCCAACCAGGATTTACTGCCTAGTACGAAAGGTCAACAGCGCCGGATAAGAGCGCTAGGGACTGCCTTGTCCTCAAGTAACTTCGTCTGGTGTATTTCTGGGTCTATGTAGAACTTCGCACGTATGAGCAGCCATCTATGGACAGAGTTCCAGCCCCACTCGCGCCAGTAGTTGGGAGTCACCAACGATAGCGCCTATACAGTGATTTTATTCAGGTTAATTCCATCACCGGTGGAGGATATATACGAAAAAATCACTTACTGGAGCTTTTCCCTTGGTCCCCGAAAGCGGACAGGCTGTCGCTAAGTTCATTCAGTTGGTCTGCAGGAGATAAACAGCGTCCCCCAGCCCACCTCACGCCAGTAGGGGGGAGTCACCAATGATAGTATCAACAAGGACAGTTTTGTAGGCATAGTCCCTCACGAAGGATCTACAAGTAACACACTGTCTGGACTATTTCATCTGGTCCCCGAAAACGGACGGACTGCCACGCAGTTTATTCATTTTGGTAAACAGAAGGTAAATAGAGTCTTCCAGCCCACCTCGCGCCAGTAGGGAGGAATCACCAATGATAGCGCCTATACAGTGATTTTATTCAGGTTAATTCCATCACCTATGGAGGATATATACGAAAAAACCACTTACTGGAGCTATTTCATATGGTCCCGAAAACGGACGGGCTGACACTCAGTTATTTCATCTCTCTGTGTTCTACAGGTTTTATGAATGGTGATCTGTGTGTGTGTTTGCTGGTGTATTTTGCATATTTGATGATTATTGATGATTTGATGACTTTTGATGATTATGGATGATTGCTGATAATTTTTGATGTCATTTATGCTGTGTATGATGATATTTATGCTGTGTATGATGATATGCATTATTTTCATGCTTTTCTTCATTTAATAAATTTTACACATTTATTAATACGCTGTTGGGAGCCGCGCTAGCGTAGTGGTTACAACACCGCTCTGGCGACCGGGTGATTCAGGATCAAACCCGGGCGACGGCATTTGAGGATTTTTCGTCGACCGGGATTTGGACTGGATTAACTCGAGACCTGGCGAGGACATTTGAAGGAGTGTCGTCGATCAGGGATTGGCGGCTCCTGAGCCGACCCAGCTGTAATGGGTACCTCCGAAATCGGAGAGTATTTGCCTGAATGGCGAGGGACACCTGTGTCTGTACAAGAAAAAGGGATACTCACGTAAAATCAATGTCAGGTTAGACATAAAAATAATAACCTGAGATTTCGCCTCGAGTATTAGCGGGCGTACGAAAAAAAAAAAAAAAAAAAAAAAAAAAAAAAAAAAAAATACGCTGTTCACGACCTTTCCATCCATATTTGATTTTTCAGCTCTTTACTAGAATCTCTATGTATGATAAGAGAAAAGAGTGAGAGCAGGAGGTGCTTAGACAGTAAAAAGTGAGTTGAGGCTTGGAGAGAGAGATCACTTTGATAAATCTTCTTCCAGGTTGTCTCAAGTCCATCTCCTATTTACACCTTTCTGTGTGTGTAATCTATAACTCTGTCAGTCCACTATCCCTTGTCGATTTCACTGCTATTGTCCAACTTGACAAATACTCTACACTTTAACTCAACCACGACACAATCAACCCCAGCTTTTATTGGCTGTTTGTGATTTGTCTAGGCAATTTTTACGTTCAGTAGTTTGCCATTGCTTTCTGAACGGTACGGCGCTTATACCATTGTTAAAAATCCACACAAAGCGATCTGCTACCCAACCGCCTGTAGAAGGTTTCGATCTGCTACCATTAGGCCACAGACGCCTGCAGAAGGTTTTCGAAAACCTGGAATATTATCTCTCCAGGGACAGGATTCACCATTTCACTCGTGAAATCTATTTCTTTACCTTATCTCTCACTGAGGTACCACCTTTTCCAGTTCTATTCAGACGGGACCAGAATCAATCAAAGTTACCTATCAAAAAATTTACGACACTAATGCATAGGTCAAGTAAAATAACTATATTGCTATATGGCAGACAGAAAGGGATATGTAAGAATTGATAGACAAGACCGTACATTGTGTAATAGATAGATAAAAATTGTGCTAGAATCAGGTCGAATGGTGGAAAACACGTGGAGATATGTTCTCTGGAACAATGTAGCTAGGGGGGATTAAAGTGAAAGATTGTTATGACATCTATACTGAGACAGAAGCTAAGATACCAAACAGTTGACACGTCCAATTATAACAACATTCAGAAAATAAAGTTCAGGTAACTATAAATAGATTCTGTAAAATTCTTATTGTCGCTGGTCAAATACCAATGCGAGCCAGGGGGAGCAAGCATTTAAGAACATACTAAACAAATCGCTGTATTCTTTCCGCACACATCAAGATCAAAGTATACAAATAACAGTCTTTTTTCAAGTTCATTAGATTACTAACTACTGACATATTTTAACATTTTCGACTTGTCTTGTATGAACCAGTCAAAATCAAAGTCATCTTGTGTCAGAAGGCCCTTCGCTAACCTTACACAAAGTCGGGAACAGTGTCATTAGCATGCAAGCAATAAAGAAGTGTGAAATAATTTGTGCGCTGTCTTCTACTCTCCATCAATATTGAACTACATTTGTTGTGCGTACTGAAGTATGTGCATTATTCTATTGTTAGCACACTCTTTCTCCTTCCTGTCATTGTTTACGTTTCACGCTTCGATACATGACAGGGCCAGACAAGGGTATCGCCCATCCATGAGAGATTAATTAAATCCATAAAACGTGATAATACCACATTCACTCCAGGTATATGCGAGCATGAAGTGTTTGCTTAAGATTGTATAGTTAATTCTGACTCGACAGCACGGTTAGGTGATTATAGATAAACGCAATCTTGGAAGACATCTGGAAGAGCGAGAAGGACGGATGATGAAGGGAAACTTCCGGACAACCTGGTTGATATCAGGAAAAATGTAAGAAGTTGTAACGTAAACACTACCAAGGATTGTCGGATGTAGCAGCTCCATTTACGGAGGATGACTGTTTGAAATTTTCAAACTCATGAGTCATACATAATACTACATGAGGAAAAGTTTCCATAACATGTACTTTGAATATATTGATTGACATTTGAGGTGCCAATAAACAACCGCGCTGAGTGGGAGTTTGTCAGAAAATCCAGGTGGAAGCGTGGGCCGGGAACTTGCGATATAACGTAGAAAAGGTTTGACACATGGCACTGCATTCCTGAAATTGTCAACGTAGACAGCTTGGACCTAGCTACAGGAAAGAATAGAGGTGGATTCTGAATTTATAGGACAGGACAAAAAGTATTAAGAGCATCTCTGTACATCAGTAGAAAACTCACCAACATTAATACGGAACCACTCACAGGTCACAGAGAGATTCTGAAATATAAATAATACTCCAGACATGTGTTCGAGGCATCTGTGTTAAGTTACCAAGACTATTCTACTGAGCAAGAAGTCTAAGAATTCTCAATTATTGAGTTCGTGGTACCAGTACGACACGACCCGACTAATTGTGGTACGACCCGGAGAGACCATTTACTAGACTACTAGACTGTGGTTCAAAGCTTGAAATCGACAGCTGAAGATTCTTGCATTGACCCGGAGCGGTTACTTCCTGAACTGATCTGCAAACGTGCACTCACCACAGAGACGAATCTACGGAAAAGCAGCATCAGCACTTCAGAATTTTGGCAAGCCACAATTTTAACAGGCCAACAAAACAAACGAACTTTATTTTTCAATATTCATCAAGCCTAACAACTTTTCGGTGAAGAAACCTAATTATTTTTCATAATCACCAGTCATATTTATTTACATTTGTTTCAAAGTAATTGAGATTTAAAAATTTTATATGTCGATTTAGACAAATTCATAGTTGAATTAATCATTACAGAGAGAAAGGCATATGCATGATCCAAAACTTCTAGTACAGTGTTTCCAACCTTTTTGTGTTCACGGCACACTTTTCAATTTTCTAAAAATTTGCGGCACACCTATCAGTCCCAGGGCCTGAATAAAATATTACAGTGGTATATGCTAAATTAAATACACTAATTTGTGGGTACTTTAGAATAAAGAGAACTCTCAATTTGATTTTCTTTTAACTGTTTAAAATAATTTTGAAGTATTTCTATTTTTGTTCAAAGCAGTTAATAGCTCCAATTATTAATGAATGAATTCAAGCTGTAAGATCAGTTTTATATTACATGATGACTAAAAATATACTTCACGTGGTAAATTTACAAAATTTTTGCGGCACACTTTGATAGGTGCGGCGGCACACTAGTGTGCAGCGGCACACCGCTTGAAAAACACTGTTCTAGTATATTTTCATAAATATATATATTTATATTGAGATCCCTGGTTTGGATTCTGTATAAGGTTGGTATTGGTCCTTCTAAACACGTGACTACTGTTCAGTGTATGTCTTTTTTTGGTTTCTGCTTGCTGCGTCCTTATAATACAATATGTGTCGACCGAAAGGTGCAGATATCACAGCTTAGGCGTAAACAGACACAACGCAACCACCGTCCTTTTCAGGACGAACGAAGAAGAAGAAAGAAGAATAATACAATAAGGTTAATTTACACATACTCCTGCCGAGTGAAAATGGGAAGAAAATTTAATTACACTAGAATGTGTTTTTCAATTCGGTAGTTAATGTGTTAATCAGCCTTTGTTTCCTCGCTAATTTTTTCTGTTTGTTTGTTTGCTTTTTTTTGTCTTCTTTTTAAATTTTTTTTTTTAAACGTACGCCCTCTTTTACTCGATGCGAGAATCTCCGGTTAGTACGAGTATATCTGACCTGAGACTGATTTTTACGTGAGTATCCCTATTTTCCCTGTACACTGACAGGTGTCCACTCGCCATTCAGGCAGATACTCGCCGTCTTCGGAGGGTACCCATTAGAGCTGGGTCGGCTCAGGAGCCGCCTGTCCCTGGTCGACGACACTGCTTCAAATGTTTTCGCCGGGGCTCGAATTAATCCAGTCCAAGTCCCGGTCGACGACACTCGTTCAAATGTCCTCGCCCGGGCTTGAACCTGGATCACCCGATCGCCAGCGCTGTGTGGTAACCATTACACCAGCGCAGCTCCCGTTTGTTTGTTTGTTTTTGTTTTCTTGTCGTTACTTTATTTACATACAGCCTGGGCAAATTCGTAACTGGCAATATTAAAATACTCAACCCAAAAATATTTAAAACTGGTTCACATTTTATGACGTCATGTGGTAGCAAACTCAAATGTAGAAATACCATCAAAATGTAGAAGGAAGGGGTTGTCATGGCGACCATTCATTAGTTTATCTTCTGTTCGATTCCTGTTACCAGCGTCTTTAAATGACAGATTAATAGCATTTCGATGAACCAATTTGCAAAAAAAGCAATCAATAAGCTTCATTAATATTAGTAGATACAACGACAACAAAAACACAGCGAAAGCCATACACACAGAAAGGTGCAGCCTACCTTAATTCAAATTGGATGTACAATGTACAGGAAGCTGAGACGATAAATCTCTTTCTCCAATGGAGTTGCATTAGTCAAATCAATGTTAAAGACTCAAAATTATTATAATTGGTTTACGTCATAAAGTGAAGAGTTGTTTAGATTGCAAGTTCTGAACAAACATTACAAGAACTATTTCCTGCCGTCTATATAGTGTTAAATAGTTATACCTGTGGACAACCACGAAATATTTTGGGGAAGGACAAAGTGATAAATGTCGAGGTGCTATCACGTACTGGCCTTCAGTGAATGTATACACTGCTTAGACAGCACAGACTACGCTGGCTTGGTCATGTCCTCCACATGGAAGATGGTCACATCCACACATATATTTTCTACCGACAACTGGCAGATGGCAAACGAAAAGCCGGGCCACCGCAGCTGAGGTTCAAAGATGTGTGCAAGAGAGACATGGAGGCACTGGGCATAAATTCGGCAACCTGGAAGGATGAAGCTGCCGTTCGTACCAAGTTCCGATGCACCCTGCTACGTCACCTCAGAGTGGGCTAAAAGGAGCTCTCACAACAAGCAGAAGAGAAATGAACACGCCGAAAGGAACACAGGGGAAAAAAAGCAGGTGAGGGCGATCATCTCAGTGGTGTATTGCAATATTCAGTTATGGCTGAAGGGGGCTTTACTAATAGACAACTATGTTTATCGGCGTGTATAAGGGCTGACTAGTGATACCTACAGACAACTATATCTAATGGCGCATCACTTGTCCAGTGGCGTAGATAAGAGTTGGCTGACACCTGTAGACAGTCAGGTCCAGCTGGATAGCTAAGTATTGAGTCGTGATACCTATTAATTAGCACTACTAGTGGCATAGATACCATCTCTATGTCCCAAAAGAGTTCTGCGAAAGGAGATTACAATTAAATTTATACTGTGCTATATACATGTATCAAGTCTACTTCACACACACACAGTATATAAGCAAACCTTTTTTCAAAGACAACATTAGCACAGAGAACTCCCTAAGTCATGAGTAACAGAAGCATACCACATCTGGCCACGAAGAGATGAAGTGATAGTTTTCAGAGTGTGAACCGGCCCCTACGCACTCGACTACCATCTATTTACCAAATTAAAAATCCAAAAGATATTTTTCTAAGTGGGGAGACACACAAAACATATGTCCACAAGGACTGTCGCCACCACAAAAGCAGGATGACCGTTTCATCAACCAGTTCGATGAAGATTCTGCATGGCGATGTCATCTGAGATGAACTGCCAACTTCATGAAAGAAATAGATATGGCTATGTGAGCGGAGCAAGCAAAGACATCAACAAGAGAATGAACAAAGCAAGAACAGCCTTTTTTAGTCTAAACAACATCTGGAAGTCCTCTCAATACAGCACAAGCACAAAATTAGGATTATATCAGAGCTGTTTGCTTTCTGTACTTCTCTATGGTGCGGAATGCTGGAGAGTTACAGAGAAGGAAATGTCGAAATTGTCCTCTTTTCACACAACATGCCTAAGAAAAATGTTCCGAATCTTTTGGCCGAATACCATCACCAACCAAGATCTGCTTACTCGGGAGCAAGCAAGAGGACATGCACACCATCATAACTGGCAGACGCTGGAGCTGGGTTGGCTATGTCCTCAGAAGAGACCCCGATGCCATCACAAGAACAGCCATGCTATGGACCCCTGAAGGAAAACGAAAGAGAGGCCGACCAAAAACAACTTGACGGAGGACTGTGGAGGCTGAGATGCAAAGTATGAACCAGAGTTGGGGCACTGTACGAAGGATGGCCACCGACTGAGCAAAGTGGAATCAATTTGTTGTTGCCCTACAAGAGGCCACCAGGTGTGATGGCCACTGACTGCTTTGACGGTCGGTGGCTAAGGATCAAAGAAGAAGAAAGAAGAATGTGAGTGTATCTGTAGTTCTAGTACATAGTAACAACACAAAACGTAACAGCTATAGTTTCATTTCACATTCAGCTTACAAAAGTGACAAGTAATGTGTATACTAAAGAAATTAATAACGACACTGAGTCAGTTTTACAATTGAACTATACACTAGAAACAAAGGAAGTACCCTTATTTAGCCACAGTGGCAAATAAGTGATAAAATTATAAACATAGACAGGCAATGGAAATCTGGCAAAAAAACACGGCAAACAAGTGAAAAAAAAAAAAAGAATTAATAAACATACAAAGACGGACTACACATAAATGTACAGGAGAGTAACACAGCATACGATATGCACTCTAAAAATGACTTCATACCATGTTTTTTTTTTCATTTTGTTTTTTACTTTCTCTGCCAGTTTTACAGAAGCCTTCTTTATTACTCACATAAGGTGGACAATAAAAATATTTTAAGCACAAAAGTTTGACAACGTAAAGAAAGAGTTAGAAGAAAAGTTACAACAATACACGTGCGGGATCTGTTAACGGTAAACTATCATGAGAAAGGTAATCAAGGATTAAAAAGATAAAGCCTTCACTGTTGCTGGTCTCTTAGTAGAAAGTCTGCACCAATGTAATCATGAGCTTTTGTATTAGTGATCTCTGTGGCAACGTTTTACATCGTGATGTTGTCCGCCCCTATGTACAGCCTCATGTTAGTCTCTTTGTACAATATGCCTGAGGGGCGGTAGGCATATTCTTTCTCTGTCTCCTCACAGACACCCCCCCCCCCCCCGGGAACAAAGTGAGATATGAGCACAGTGTCTTTTTACAACAGAGAATGCATAACACAAAGTTGTCAACGACACAAGATAGTTTGATAATTAACCTTGACAAGGACTGGACAATACTGTCTCCTACTTACCTAACAGCAGTGTCAGGACATCAGAAATAGCCAAACTGAAAAGGTAGTAGTTTGTGGCCGTGTGTAAACACCTATTCCTGGTAATGACCACGCATGTGCACAGGTTTCCAAGAACTCCAGTTAGAAATATTAAGATATACAGCACGGTTAGGACCGCTAACGCTGCAGCGCTGATGTGCCGGGGTCCCAGAGTGTAGGACAGGTACTCAGCTTTCGACACAATAGAGGCATTTACCTCAGACAAGTTGCTAGTCTGCACAGTGTTGTTAAAGTCACAGTAAAGTGTGACGTCCCCCGGGAAAGAGGTCGTTATTTTTCGAACATTCTCCCAAGTGATGTTCGTGCCGAGATAGTACACATCATTATAGTAGTGGCTGTTTAAGCACTGGTTATTGTTGGTGATGTGGTGGGGACAATACCTGTCGTCATTATCAACGGAGATGCCGGGTAACGGGTCTGAGATGCCACTGTTATGACCTAGATTCCCAATGTTAAACCCGTTCTGTGAATGTGAGCTTGAAAAGTGGCTTTTCCTTAGGCTTATATTAAATCTGCAGCAAAATGTATCATTGATCTTCAAGAAATGGCTGCCGTCAGTCATTTTTGGATGTTTTAGGCTATGTCATAATTTGAGTTACGTTATCCAGTATGTATCAAGTTCGATGTGTTGTTATGATGCCTCTGTTTGGTTAATCACTTCAGACAGCCATGTATGTATGACACAGCTGTTCCTTAATACATTATAATTGAGAACTGTATACGTAAGTCTTCCAAGGGTTGATGGTCTGTTTGCCTCAGCAACTGCCCGTCTTTATAATTTTATACAGGAAGTGCCCGTTTTGATAATGTCATGCATTACAATACTGTATGTCAGCACTGCTTTTTTGTTCTATGCGGAATATCTTCGCGGTCAGATTAAAATAGTCATCCTGGGCGAAGTTCTGCTTGAATTCACACACAATGTAAGCATCAGTCTGAAAAACAAAAATTCAGTATAGTAAGATATAAGACGTTTTCAACAAGATAGCGTGTATTTAACTCAGGCGTTTCTTAACCATATTCACATAACAGTTTTTAACATTCTTCACATAACAAAGAAGCTTGTATTTAACTCCGGCGTTTCTTAACCATATTCACATAACAGTTTTTAACTTTCTTTACATAGCAAAGACGTTTTCTAACCATCTTCATATAATAGTCTTTCGCAACTTTACATAACAAGACATCTAAATATCCTAGATCAAGTTATCCAATACCATAATTCCCGCCGTAAGGTACTTCGGTCGGTCGGTCTGTCACACTTTGCACACCGTCATTTGCGCACTTTTTCTATTTTCGAGAGAGTGCATTAACTTTCGATCACAGCTAAGGGGGTGCAACTGTGGTTGAAAGTTAGACAATAATTGTATTGTTTCCCCTTATATGTACTCTCGCGAAAATAGCAAAGCGTGACGGTGTGCATGAAATCAACAGACATTCAAGATACTCTTCTGTCCAGTTTCATTCGGGAAACGGATTTAACTCGTCATTTTTCTTAAAAATAACCTTAAACTGTTAGTTTTTTTATTGTTTCTTCAAGACAAAATTTTAATTTAAAGTATTGCAAACATATTATTATGGATCAAATGATAAGATGGCTAAAAGAAAGAGACGATCGCGTCATTCACAGCGAGAGGGCGAGACTATAGAAGAATCAGCAATGTAATACGTTTAACAGAAACAACACGCTACAATTAAAAACCTGCCAGTTTTGGCGGGTTGTTGCTAGTTTCATCATAAGTATGCCCCGGTAACATACCAATTAGCGTCATTTCAATGGGGCTTAGCTTGATTTCATTGTTTGTAAATACAATGACAATCCAGTATATAACGTTTGGTTTGCTTTACTTTGGTTTGGTTTTAAGGACCATCTTCATTGCACACGAACAACTCCGTCAGTGCTCCTATCTCCTGCCTTAGATCACACAAGGAGGATCTCAGCACAGTGCACGCACTCCATAGCACCGGTGAAAATCTGAATTTGGTGTATACAGGAATCACACATTCTATAATTTTTGTGTGTGATGGTGTGTGGATTTCCTAATGTTTACATTTTGCCAAGGCAGAGGCCGTATGGCATACTATTTACGATTTCCAACTACCGAGGAATTTTTAACCTGCGCAACTTGCACACGGGACGTGCTATATTTTTCGCCCGTATCCGAGAAGATTAGAGCGTCCGATTGACCGAGTTGTTAGAGCTCTGGTCTCTGCCAGCGAAGGTGCGGGGTTCGATTCACAGTATCGACGTGCTTCAGTCTACCCAGCTGTAAATGGGTATCTGACTTTGAACTTGAGTTAGGTCAGAAAAAGGCAGCAAGGAAGGTAACTGGTCACCCCCATCTCTCGATGCTGAACCTATATATATATGCTGAAGTCTATAACACTTCACTCCTCTGAGGCAGTATCTACGTTTACCTTTTATCCGAGAAAGCTAGGCATCCAACTACCCAGGGGGCTCAGGTGGGAGGGGGAGTATGACATCGTAAGCCACCACTGGTTATAAAAAAATAAATTCCAACCATTCCCTGTACTGGGAACCGAACCTGGTATCTTCAGAATTAGAGGCGGACGCCATACCGCATAGCCACACCAACCCCCAGTACAGTACATTATATAGCCCCGTGTCATTTCTGGGGTCTCTTATGAGATGAAAAATAAAATAGTCCTTCTGCTCCTTCGGGAATGTCGTACAAAGCGACTAACATGAGGTTGTACAAAGAGCTGGCACCATCATCTTGTTAAAAAAGTTGCTACAGAAACCCCTGCTGCACGACTATGTGATTGCTTAGGGCAGGCTTGATATAACGGGGCCAGCTACAGTGGTGGTTCCATGCTCCATAAGGAGCGAAGAGGGATATGATTATGATGTTACATTATATATATAAATATACTAGTGTACAAGCACGTCATAAGACGGGAATTAAATTCAAAAGCACCAATACCTAACGGCAATTTTACTTATTCACAAGTATTTTTAAAAACCACTGTGCATCACCACAGTACACGAACTACGTAGCAGCAGCGAGGTTCTCAATGTGTGTATACGTGATCACACATTCTATAAATATATTTTTGTGCACACCGTCATTTGCGCACTTTTCTTTGTCGAGTGTTACTATTTTCGGGAGAGTACATATAAGGGAGACAATACAATTAATGTCTAACTTTCAACCAAAGTTGCATCCCTTAGCGTTAGTGACAGAACAATTTGGGATTTTATATATATACTAGTGTAAAAGCCCGTCATAAGACGGGAATTAAATTCAAAATCACCAATACATAACTGTAATTTTAATTATTCAGATACTTTTGGAAAAACAATGTTAGTTGTGAACATTCGATTGTGCATCAAAAGAGCACCTTGATTTTCTGTTGTTTTAATTTGTACTTTTACATTGTTGGGATTTCTTGATCGAGAGAGTGCGACGTACAGCTGTCCATGAGAGAAGACTGGCTCGTTCAAAACAGATTCTAACATGTTCAAATGTTTGCCCCTGAGATTTGTTGATGGTTATCGCAAACCGTTCACAGTTAGATTTTATTGACGCATGCACACCAACACTTGCGCACTTTTCTTTGTCGAGTGTTACTATTTTAGGGAGAGTACATATAAGGGAAACAATACAATTAATGTCTAACTTTCAACCATAGTTGCATCCCATAGCGTTACGCACTGACAGAAAAAGCTGGGATTTTATATATAGGATTGATGATATAGCGGAATATCCATGGACCTTAGCTTGCTTTCATTGTTTCTAAATGCTTTAAAAAAAGACAGTAGGTGTATATTGTACTAGGCTTAATCATTTTCCGTTCCGCTCCTCACGGAGCATGGAGCCAAGCTAGTCACTTTGCAGGAGGCTTTTACAGTCAGTGGTTTTTGTGGCAATTAGCTAGACATAAGATGTGGCCTTTTACGACAAGCCTCAGGTTGAAGTAGTCCTATTATTTTTTGTGTACTAGGTTTATTAGAAATATTGTAACATTCTTGATAGCTGCAAGCGTTGTCAAGGCAACCGTTGGTAAGTTAGCTGTATAGTCAATCTTATTTTTGACTTAAACCAAAGGGAGCCGCCGGCAACACAGTGGTTAGTGCACTGGCTTCCTATTTCGGTGGTCTATAGTTCAATCCCCTGATGAGGTGGGATTTTTTCAGACCGCAAACGGCTCCGGGGTCGGCCCAGCCTCATGAATTGGGTACCAGAGCAATCTGGGAAGGTTAAGGCGGCCAGCGTGATGCTGACCACATCACCCCTAGTGTGCCGATGGTCAAGATAATATAAATCTGATTCCTTACGCAAGATCTTTTAAAAGAGGCAACGGCCGACCGTTGTGGCCGCAAGATCTTTTAAAAGACTCTAATTAATTTCGTTGTTTCTTTCCACTCTGATATTTTATACTTACTTACTTACTTAGTCGTTCCCCTTCTACCGTGAGGTGTAGAGGTTTGGAAGAGAGAGCGCCAGACTATCCTATCGGCTGTCTTCCTCCTGGCCTGGTTCCATTCTAGTCCTCGATCCTTCAAAGATTGTCTAATGTTGTCCTCCCAGCGGACTCTGGGTCGTCCTCGGGGTCTGGATCCTTGGCTCTTTGTTTCCCATCCTTGTCGTGGTATCCGATCTTCTCCCATTCTGCAGACATGGCCAAACCATCTTAATTGGGACTGTTCTACTTGGGTCTGCAGGGGGTAGGATTTAAGGCCTTGACGTATCGTCTGGTTGCGTACCATGTCTCTTCTTGTTACTTCAACCACCTTCCTCAGATACCTCATTTCTGAGGTTTGGATCTGGCTTTTATGGGGTGTAGTCATTGCCCATGACTCGCATCCGTATGCCAAGACTGGGACATAGGTATAGCGGTATACAGCCATCTTCGTTTTCTTACCAACCTCTCTCTTGCTGAGGAATCCTCGATTTATGGCCTGAAAAAGTCTCCCAGCTGCTGCTTTTCGAGTGGCCAACTCTTATATTTTGTACTGACCGGAATTTATTTCGAACAGAAGTAAACACAAAACTGCGCAAATTTCAACAAGCTTCAACTTCCTTTGTTTGAGTTTGAAGGGAATTTTTCACATTTATCTTCATTTTTCGTCGTGTTTTGCCGTTTCACTATAATGGCCGAAAACACGCAGGATATGTTACTAATATGTGAACAGTGAACAAACTGTGTGATCAAGCACAACTTTCTTACTTTTTCTGTGCTTCTAAATGGATTACCTTCACAAAGAGAGCAGTGAAACTGTATTGTGATAATAATTTATGTTACAAGCCTTAGGTAAGTGGAAAATTTATGTTTAAAATTTCAAGTTATCTTTTGTTCTGTGTACATATTATCGGTCATAACATAAGCATAATATAAAATTAGCTAGAAAGATATATATATTCATATTGTAATTCCGTCCAGAGCTGAAAATAATTACGTAGGGAATCAGATAAGCCTAACACCATATTCCCAATATGCCTCAATGGGCGTGTAACGGGATCCTTTACCTAAATCATACGACAATGCAAACCTCAAACAAAAATATACGCAGTAAATGTTTTATTTGAATGTATAACATTAGAGGCTGAAGTAAACGATGAACTAAATTGATGTAGGCAAATGTAACAATTCAAGCTAGACGGCGAGTGTTGTATCAAGCCATTACCGAACATTTAAAATTGTCGCTTCTTTCAATCTCCACATGTGTACGTTACATAACATCAGGTTAGCTACACATCTTGAATCTGAGCTCTGGCACCACTCTCGGATTTATGTTCTAGCTAAAATTCATGAATGAAACGGTACTGCAAGACTGATACTTTCGATGCAAGTGACCATTCCAATTACTAGTTCATGTGTGTCTGAGGAGACAAGAAAAGATAGGAATACTGCAACCTCAGAGGGACTAATATGAGGTTTTGCGAAAGAGGTGACTAATATGAGATTGCGTATAAGACTTGCAACACCATCATGCGATAATAAATAGCCGCACAAGTCACCGCTGCATGAGCACGTTGATACTTTGATGCAGGTTTCCTGTAAGGGAATTAGTTGTAGTGGGTTCACCATGTTCCATAAAGTAGGAAAAACGAAAAGAAGAGGACCCTTCCATGTGCTGTTGGACCTTTGCTTTGTTTGACCAAGCATGTTTCCTTCTTTGGAGTTTCACCTACATGTTGGCGCAACATCCATTTAAGCCTAGATACAAGGTGTGTTGGTTTATATTAGGATGTGTGTGGAAGTGCTAAAAATGTTTGGTCTGTAGGCGGTAGAGTGGGGGAAAAGGTAACACGTCTTACTAGGATAAAAGACAAGAAACAACATACGTTGCACCCACAATGCCTTCGTCAGGGACTGACAAACAACTGAAAAGACAGAAGGTGTGAATTAAGTAGAAAACATAAAAATAAAAGCAAAAAACTCCCTGATTAGGATTACAAGGCTGGACCAAAACGGTGACCGGTTCCTTTCTTTGCTGCCTTTATCTTCCCTAACTCAAGAAGAGATTCAGGCACCCATTTACAGCTGGGTAGATTGGAGCGCGACTCTACCAGGTTGTGAACACGCATCCTGGTAACTTTGCCGTGAGTGGCAAGTGCTCTGACTTTCGACCACATTTAATTCAGATCTACTCTTATTTGTCCTCTCTACCGACTACCACCGTCTTACTGCAGCCCTCCTCATTCCTTCATATCATGTGACCTGTAATGAGTGTTAAGTATCATTATAACCTTAAGGTGGCTGGCTGAAACTTCATTAACAAAGGCTCTCAGTCCATGCTTCGAAAGCTTTAAAATGGTTGTCTACGGCATGAATGAAAAACATTCATAGAAGCTTCAAATCTGCAGGAGCTGGTGTGAATCTACTACAATGGTCATGCATTGATCCGCTGCAATGAAAGAGCTGACAGACTAGCATCAAGATAAGGAAAAGATACCGAGAATAATTAATGATCGGCTGTTAGAGAATGACACTGCAATAGATGAATCACCAAGGTTAAGGCTGTTGGAATTTGTCATCAAACGTAAGGTTAGCAGAGATATACGTATAAGAGGATGCATCCGTCGTGTATAAAACCAGCGAGCTACAGGAACAGTTAGCATTCACACTCTTTGACATATACTGAGGGAAATTAAGCACCTATGGGTTTACTCGCAGTGCAATGTTGTCGATTCTGTTCAACAACGTCAACAACATAATCTTTAGCTGCTCACAATCCCCATATTATTAATTGTCTAAGTGAAGGGTCCTGTAACGAACACTGAAATAAATCAAGCCACCTTTCGGAAACATATGGACACATCGCTCATTGCACCGTAAAAGCTATTTTGAACACTTATTAAAAGAGCACGAAGGCTTGTCACTTTTCTCTTGGTGCATCGATCTTTAACGGTAAATCATGACGTATTGGACTACACAGATCTCATGACGTATTGGTCTACACAGATCTCATGATGTATTGGACTACACAGATCTCATGATGTATTGGACTACACAGATCTCATGACGTTTTGGACTACACAGATCTCATGACGTATTGGATTACACAGATCTCATGATGTATTGGACTACGCATATCTCATGATGTATTGGACTACACAGATCTCATGATGTATTGGCCTACACAGATCTCATGATGTATTCGTCTACACATATCTCATGATGTATTGGTCTATACAGATCTCATGACGTATTGGTCTACACAGATCTCATGACGTATTGGTCTACACAGATCTCATGATGTATTGGTCTACACACATCTCATGACGTATTGGTCTACACAGATCTCATGACATATTGGTCTACACACATCTCATGACGTATTGGCCTACTGTCGTAGATTTTTGAAAGGGGAATTAAGACATTGGTTGGTCCCTTCTCAATAGAAATAGAACAGTGATAGCTCAGTGGGAGATAATAATAGAAATAGATTTCACGAGTGAGATGGTGGAAGTTAATAGAGTCTGTCCCTGAAACGCGAGAAGATTCTCTCGGTCAGCCTATCTTCTACAACAGATCTAGATTTGTCAGACAGTCTATAAAAATATATATTAAATATATATACCCCTCACATACACACACACACATAAGTGACGACAGTTAGATTCACTGACGTGAAAACTGTAACAATGGAATATAGATATTTGGGACGAGCTGACTGACACACTGGTATAAGTTTTATGTAAATTTTATTATCATAAGACAATTTACCCACACCATAAATTTGAATATCAAGCACATATAAATACACATAAGTTAATGCATTACAAAACACAGATAATAGACTCATAGGTGTAATCCTTTCCCCCTCTGTTTAGCTCACGATCCCGTTAGAAGAAAAGTTAAGCCCCCAAAGAGTCACAGATTTATACGCTATGGTCTAAGATTTTCTTTTATAGTTAAGAACAGAGTTGATACATTAGTCTATTCTAAGAGGAAATCTGCATTAGCAACAAACTTGCATAAAGGAATTTCAAAGTGGGTGCATGAATATAAAATGAAATAATCACTCGTTCTGCTTTCTCTCTGTTCATTCAGCCGGGGCCCCTGACATACTTTCTTACCTATAAACGTGATGTTTTTTGCCTTCTGGCGCAAACTTCAGGACACTTTGATGCGTGATGCCATATGATGATGGATGGTATCCGCATGTCTGGTTTTGTGTAGTGTGCAGATGTGTTCAGTCAAACAATGTTCATACGAAAATAACAGGGCAATCCACATAGGACGTCAGTAAACTCACGACGTATAAAGTCAATGATTCTTGTAACAGCCGTTGACGTTTTTCTTCATTATTTATTGTGGACGCCACAGTGACAAAATGGTTACGCGAATATGTAGGCACATCAAACAGTCATTATCACAGCAACATTCAATACAGCAATAGACGGTAGACAGCATTACAATGATGAGTCAGATGCATGTTATATTTCATAGTGCTGTAAATGTAGTCAGGTGAAAAACTCCATCCTTTTCTATAACAGCCAGGAGATAACCAGATGTATGAGATCAGTTCACTCTCCTTAGTCTGACTTCAGCAAGACAGACACGTCTGCCGAAGTATAAATAATGTCCTCAAAAATATCCTCTAGATAATAAAGGTTTTCCAAACCTAGTTCATTTAACAAAGTAGCAAGTAATGGTCCTTGGGACATGCATCAACCGATGCAGTACAATACAGCGACATGTGAGCTGGGAAAACATCTCGTGACGACGACTTTCGAAGACAGGCTATGAATCGAAATCGCTCACGACCCAAAATCGATAGAGTTAATGAAAAGTCAATTTACCTTGCCTTCAGGAAATACACAGAAATATCACGCCTCCCGACATGTGGGAAACACTAGAGGTATTATCTCGAATAAACGAAATATCCATTAAGAGGACTACACATCCCTGACAGAACAAAAAATAGCGGAGATCCCCTCTTCAACGAGGCATCTCTTTCGCCATTCAAATCGCTCACTCCACTAGTGGTGGGCGGAAACCGATCGACCAAAAAACAAGACCAGTCATGCGCAGTCCAGCGCAAAAAGACCACAGCTCAAAACTTAACTGCATTCAATACCAACGCGGGAAGACAAATTCTTACCGAGAAAAGTGACTATAAATTTCAAGCAGTTGTTGCCCTTGCGTTATAAAATAGATATTGTAATAAAACGATGTTGCGAGAATTTATCACGCAACATATCACCACCTCCTCCAGATAAAAAAAAATGTGGAACATATTTTTTTTTTAATATCAAAGAGCATGCGATAAGCGGCTCAAAACGCACGAATTATGCGCTGATAATTAATTAAATTGCCTAACATGAGGCTAAATATAGAGTGTCTGGTGAGGATATACCTCAACAGAAAAATAAATATGTCTCAAAAAATATTCACATCGGGGAGGTGTCACCAACACACATCACGTTAGCATGTAAACACAATATACGTATGCAAGTTACCATAATCATCATTAAACAGCATACTCTAATATTGTCTTTAAAAATGGATGTACAAATCTGATAGGAAAATTTAAATAGTACATTCTTTGACATGTAATGACATAAGTACATAGTAAAGTTAAACTACATGACGATCCAGGACATATGCTCTGGTATTCCGAGGGTAAGTACACAATCTAGAACTCGTCATGCTTGATACTAGTAAGGTAAGTCCTCAGCTCAACAATGACATTCTGAGAAAGTACAAGCAATATAATGCTAATTAATAACTAATATGCTCATAAGGTACAATACATTATTAATAATTGTGGCTGTTTAGTAAACTAACGGCCCTTATATTAACTACTCAGTCCTCCTCTATCATCTTAAAAAACGAACAGAAGAAGATGACAACAAAGCACGATAGTGTGTACATATAAAGTAAGTACAGATGTGCTAATCTATTGTAGAAATATAGGTGTGTTATGACTCTGTAATATATGGAAATATAGGACAGAAGTATTAGTTGGAGTCATGTGGGCATCTAGACAAAATGTCAGCCATCACATTATCCGCACCACGGATAGCTCGTACCGTGAAGTGAAAAGGTTGAAGAGCTATAGCATATCGAGTGGATCTCGAACTCTTCAAATTCTTAGTCTGAATAGCTGTAAGAGCTTTCTGATCAGTCTCTAGAATGAAATGTGCGCCCAGGAGGAATCTTTGTAGCTTTAGAATTGACCAAACCATCGCTAACAACTCACGGTCTAAAACCGAGTAGTTCCTCTCTGCTGCATTTAGTTTTCTAGAAATGTACATAACAGGATGCAGAGTATTTGCATATTCTTGCATCAGTGCTGCTCCAATCCCAGTGGATGAAGCATCACTCCGAAGAACAAAAGTCCTATCAAGAGTAGGTAATCTTAAGATGGGAGGAGAAGAAAATATATTCTTGATTTGGTCTAGTGAAGATTGGCATTCTTCAGACCAACGGACCAGATTAGGCGAACCTTTCTTCAACAATGTTGAGAGAGGTGCCATGATCGAAGATAAATTTGGAATAAATCTCCCATAAAATTGAATTAAACCTAAGAGACTCCTAACTTGTTTCTTCGTTTTAGGAACAGAGATGTTCAGTATTTTGGAAGTATTGTGGTCTTCTGTCTTCAAGAGACCATGACCAACACGATGACCCAGGAAAGAGATTTCACCAAAACCAACAAAAGCTTTAGAAGGTTTCGCTGTCAAATTATTCTCACGTAGAGTGGACAGTAAGTCATATAACCCTAAATAGTGATTTTCCCAGGTATCACTGAAGAGACAGATGTCATCTAAGTATGCGATGACATCCGAACGATGTGACAGAATTCGACGCATCATGCGAACGAAAGTGGCAGGGGCGTTCATGAGACCAAAAGGCATAACATTCCATTGAAATAGACCCCTAGGTGTAGAAAAAGCAGTAAGAGGTTGGCATGCTCTGCTAAAGGCACTTGCCAATAACCTTTAGACAAGTCAAGTTTAGTGAAGAATCTAGAATTAGAAAGTCTAATCAGTAGATCTTCTAACAAAGGCATCGGTTCAGCATCGAACTTTGTGACCTCATTCAATTTGCGATAATCAACACAAATTCGTATGTTCTTATCCTTCTTCCGGACAATAACCATGGAAGAAGAATATGGTGAAGTCGATGGTTCAATTATATTTAATTGAATCATTTCATCCAATTCCTTTTCCACTTGCGACTGAAAGTGTATAGGAATAGGATAAGGCCTAACCCTAATTGGATTATTGTCGGTAAGAATTATGTCATGTTCTATGACATCTGTGTGTCCAGGAATGTCAGTGAGAACATCCTGAAATGTTTGTAACATCGACGAGACTTGTCGATGTTCGTCACCAGAAAGATTAGGAGAAACAGAAACGTTTTTCCAAGATTCCGTAGAATGTAATGGAACCACTGGAAGGGGAAGATTAACATCAGAGAAGGTAGATTCCTCATCCTGTATGACAGCCAGGGATGAATAATGACCGTGAGGTGCAGGAGCATCATCCGTTGCATGGAAAATAGGCAGCAAATAGTCCGGACGTTCGTGAAATTCCGAAAGCATGTTTATGTGGAAAGTTTTATGCTTTCCATCAATATCGACCACATAGTCAACATCGGAAATCCGAGAGACTATTGCATACGGACCTTTCCATGCAATAAGAAGTCTATTTTCCCTACTGGGGAGTAGGACGAATGCTTTGTCACCTGGACAAAGTTGTCGTAGACATCTATTCTTGTTAGCAAACTGTCTTGCCTTCTCTTTAGCAATTTCTGATGAAGCAGTTGCTAGCTTACATGCCTCAATGATCTTTTGTCTAAGAGCAATGACATACTCATATGAGGATTGAGTTTCATCGCTAATATCATCGGCAGTGATGAGATCGTGTAATAAAGACATAGGGCCGCGTGGACGCGCGCCAAAGACAAGTTCGAAAGGAGAAAATCCTGTGTGTTCATTAGGGACTTCTCTATAGGCAAAGAGAGCCGCGGGTAAAACCCTGTCCCAATCTTGAGGATGATCTCAGTTATCTTACCAAGCAAAGTCTTGAGCGTTCTATTCAGACGCTCAACTAACCCATTAGACATAGGATGGTAGATACTACTGAGAGATCGTTCAATATGTAAGGTAGACATTACCTGTGACATAGTGTCAGATCTGAGTTGAGTGCCATGGTCTGACAATACTCTAAGAGGAATAGCCTCTGGCCAACGTGTGCACATATCGACACATGTAAGGATAAACTGATGTCCTCTGGCCGACTTGACCTTAAAAGGGCCAATAATACCTATGGCCATTTTCTGAAACGGCCGAATAGGAATGTCAGCAGCCTGGATAGGCGCAGCATGTCGTGGTCCTCTAGATTTGACCTCCTGACATACCTTGCATGATCGGCAGTAAATACGAATGTCCTTATTGACAAAAGGCCAAAAGAAAGCCGCAAGGACTCTCGACTTCGTACGGGCAAAACCCATATGTCCAGCACATTGCGAGTCATGAGCATGTTGTAATATTTGCACTCTCATGCTCTTGGGAACAAGAATTTGCGAATGTGCCGACGTAGTCGAATCTTGTACCATACGTACAAGTACGCCGTTTCTCATTGCAATCCAAGATTTTCTATTTGTATCCTGATTCGGATCACCTTTCTTCGCAAGAACGAAGAATTTTTTTAAAGAAGGATCTTCTTCTTGCAATTTTATGCAAGAGTCACGAGTGATTACTAAGTGACTATCTTGGCTATCAACTTCATTATCACTATTCAGTGAAGTTTCGGGTGTTTGTAGAGCTTGTGCTCTTGTAACTACTGCATTTGTAGCTTGCATGTTATTCTCTTCCCAAGCAGCAATCTGCTGTGGGGTACACTCCCTAACTCCGTGAATACGACCAATAATAAGGTCCGCAATAGGATTAGGTAAGAGACAAGCATGCACATCTCCAGTAAAGAAAGGAGTGGCAATGCGAATTACAGCAGTAGGATATTTTTCTAGAGTGCCGCCAAATGTGACACATTTAATAACCCTTCCTGTAGCACAAGATGGATCTACAAGCTATTGTCTAACACCAATAGTGGTGCATCCGGAATCGAAAAGTAGTGAGACCGGAGTATCATTAACAAGACCCTTATGTAGAATTAAAGAACCCCTCCCGTCATGCGCAACAGCAGCAGGAAGAGCGGGAAGCGGGTGACCACAACTCAAAGTAGTTATGGTACCCGGTTCGAATAAAGTACTGCATTGGGGGCATTTGTTTGCTCTCTCAAAGTCAAAAGCAGAACTAGTGACAGCGTCAACGTTTTTATTATCAACAACATGATTACAGGCTCCCTCAGTTTCCTGTTGTACAGCATTAGCCTGCTGATATCTCTTTTTTTTGTGTTGAGATCTACCCCGACTATTATACCTCTGAAGTTATCAGAGTTATTATTATCTCTGCAGTTATTATTGTCTCTATTGTAATTGTTATCCTGGTTCGAATTCCAGTTTCCACGATTACTATCATGTTCACATTGATGCGAACATCTATTTGTTTGGTTCTGAGGTCTTCGGCAGGAATAACCTCTATTACCATATCCTCTTTTGAAATGCTTATAATTATTAGGGTGATAGTAACGAGTACTATCAGTTTGTCTCCAATTCTTCGAAGAAGAATCACCATGAAATTGATTTCCATGATTTTGACAGAAATTACCGCTACTCTTTCTATCAAAATTTTGTTGGGATCTACGAGCAAAGTTTTGGCCATACGGAGCTGCCGAAGCAACTGGTAAACCTTCTTTCACCTTAGAGTTACCCATGGTTATGTGTGGGTGCGCAGTTACGTATTGGCAACAGAAATCTTCCATTTCTTTTATTGTTTTAGGTTTAAGTTCATGAAGGAAAGCAAGGAAAGACTCATTGACAGACGACATGACTTTGTCTCTAAGTATTAAGTCCATAAGTCCTTCATAAGTTTTTTCCGTCTTAGATAGTTCAACCCATCGTGAGAAAGTAATGCGTATCTTGCAATAAACTCGGAGAATTCAACTCCATTTTCAGGTAACATGTTTTTAAATTGTAGACGATAGCCGTCTTCGTTAAGCTGATATTTCTTTAACAAAGCGGCCCTGACAACCTCATAATTGTTCTTGTCAGGTTCATCCACCATATTTAATATACTAAGAGCTTTACCTGTCAGTATCCCTGATAACTGATAAACATATTTTGCTTTGTCTATGTTATGAGCTGTACATGCTTGTTCAAATCTGTCCAGATAGAACATTATGTCATCACTGGAAGGACTAAATGTTGGTAACTTAATCTTAAAAGTATCATTATTAGCCTTACCAGAAGATGAACCCTTGTTTGAATCATTACCATTACTCATGCTCGTCAATTTCAATTTTTCCAACTCTAAAGCTAAGACCTTTTCTTCATGTTCCATTTTTGCTTTCTCTTTCCTCTCATCAGACTCTCTCTGTAATCTTCTTTCCTCAGCCTGAGCCTCTTTTTGAAGTCTTTCATTTTCAGCTTCTTTTCAAGTCTTTTATTTTCAGCCTCTTTTTCAAGTCTTTTATTTTCAGCCTCTTTTTCAAGTCTTTTATTTTCAGCCTCTTTTTCAAGTCTTTTATTCTCAGCCTCTTTTTGAAGTCTTTCAGCTTCTAGCTGTAGCTGGAGTTTTCTCTCCTCAGCTTCTGATTCCCTTTTTTGTTTTTCCATTTCCATTTGGAATCTTTTTTCATCCACCTGCATCTGCAGTTTCTTTTGTTCAGCTTCCATTGCTTTATCATATCGAGCAGTTGCAAATTCTTCTAACTTATCACCAGTCTTCCCAAGCAATTTACCCTGCTCAATAAAGTGCTCAAATGTAGACATGTTGTCTAACAGATGAGTCCAAAACCTGAAATAATTAACTAATTTATTTCAAACCTAAGTGTAACAAGTCTTAATTAAGCACTTGTATATTCACATCACATTATATTATCCCAGTCTCTGTGGGAAACAAGTCTCCAATCAAAGAACTTGTATATGAAATATCAGAACTCAAATCTTGATCATAAGTGCACTTCTCATTCAATAGTGCACGACACTATTCATCATTCATTTATCATCAGTGTAGTAGTAACAGTGCATTAGCATAGCCCATTAACTAATTACTAGAACTGTAAACAATGACTATGTAAACACATGCAGAATGTAAACATTGAAAATGTAAACAATGCAAACAATGTAAACAATAACAAAGTAAACAATAACAAAGATCAGCAACAATACAAAAACGTTCGCAGAAATCAACTAAAAATAAAGCAGAAATTAATGAAATATCACAAAAAATGTGACGATATCTGCGCTATAATTAAACAAAATACATGACACCACAGTGTATAAACAAAAATGTTGTATGAAACTAAATTATAGACAAGAGTTGGCTAACAAATACAAACAAATCAAAACAAAACTAAAGAATGCGAAATAATAACGAAAACAATATTAAAACATGTCATCACAGCTAACATAAATAGCAACAGAAGTCGCTTAGCAAATTCCAGTATCGAAAATTTGCAAACCCTACAGAAAACGCTCACAATAGACGACCTCTATGACGTGGCATAATCTAACGGAGACACCACCCAACCGAGAACCCGCTGAAATATAAACATATAAATATACAAATAACATATAGACATCTAACATATAGAATGAGATGATACACAGAAGACTCAGCAGAAGTATAAGGGCACAGTTTACATACAAACAGGCCACTTAACTTATAGGCTTCCAATCGTAGAACAGCCGAAAAAACGGATGTCAATCAACGTCCTAAAGAGCGAAGCTCCAACGATGATGGCACATCTGAACTGCTTCCACTGCTAACACGATGGTACAAGAGCTTCTGAAATACTGTGTGTTGAGTTGTTTCGGCACTTGACCTTCTAATCCAAAAGTAAGTTGATGGAAATCGGTACTTGGCCTTCTTCAGAAAACAACCCGTTTCAACCGGCACTTGACCTTCACAAAAACGACAGCACTGGAACCTTGACAGCAGCAACTTGCTTGACTTGCGTAAAAGATAACAGCAGTCCGAGTTATCCGGCAACATGTAACAACGCCGGGTACTGTCAAATTCTTGTTGCCGTCAAAAAGTTGAAATTTTGACTTTTACCGGGCAACGCCGAGTACTTTGAAAATTTTGAAGATGTTGACTGTATTGAAGAATGTTAATTTCTTGAAGGATGCTGATGAATTCTTGTTGAAAATGAAGTGGGTAAGGGACCCCGTGTTTGCTGGTACCAGAATCAAACCAGCTTATGGCCACCAAATGATGCGTGATGCCATATGATGATGGATGGTATCCGCATGTCTGGTTTTGTGTAGTGTGCAGATATGTTCAGTCAAACAATGTTCATACAAAAATAACAGGGCAATCCACATAGGACGTCAGTAAACTCACGACGTATAAAGTCAATGATTCTTGTAACAGCCGTTGACGTTTTTCTTCATTATTTATTGTGGACGCCACAGTGACAAAATGGTTACGCGAATATGTAGGCACATCAAACAGTCATTATCACAGCAACATTCAATACAGCAATAGACGGTAGACAGCATTACAATGATGAGTCAGATGCATGTTATATTTCATAGTGCTGTAAATGTAGTCAGGTGAAAAACTCCATCCTTTTCTATAACAGCCAGGAGATAACCAGATGTATGAGATCAGTTCACTCTCCTTATTCTGACTTCAGCAAGACAGACACGTCTGCCGAAGTATAAATAATGTCCTCAAAAATATCCTCTAGATAATAAAGGTTTTCCAAACCTAGTTCATTTAACAAAGTAGCAAGTAATGGTCCTTGGGACATGCATCAACCGATGCAGTACAATACAGCGACATGTGAGCTGGGAAAACATCTCGTGACGACGACTTTCGAAGACAGGCTATGAATCGAAGTCGCTCACGACCCAAAATCGATAGAGTTAATGAAAAGTCAATTTACCTTGCCTTCAGGAAATACACAGAAATATCACGCCTCCCGACATGTGGGAAACACTAGAGGTATTATCTCGAATAAACGAAATATCCATTAAGAGGACTACACATCCCTGACAGAACAAAAAATAGCGGAGATCCCCTCTTCAACGAGGCATCTCTTTCGCCATTCAAATCGCTCACTCCACTAGTGGTGGGCGGAAACCGATCGACCAAAAAACAAGACCAGTCATCCGCAGTCCAGCGCAAAAAGACCACAGCTCAAAACTTAACTGCATTCAATACCAACGCGGGAAGACAAATGCTTACCGAGAAAAGTGACTATAAATTTCAAGCAGTTGTTGCCCTTGCGTTATAAAATAGATATTGTAATAAAACGATGTTGCGAGAATTTATCACGCAACACTTCTCTACAGTGAATCTGTTTTTTGCTTTTTGATGAAGAGAATCCCAGCTCTGCAGATACAGCTTTCTTCCAATGTTCCGGGGAGCATTCGCTTTATAACTATATTTTAAAATTACTGGTAATGTCACTTGAATCCGTTCAGGTAAGAAATTATAAACGGGCTCACAAGGTCTGAATCTTGGGGTTTTCCGTACTTAGGAAAAAGGCAGGTTGGTAACGTCTCTCAAAAGTAAAATTCTTGATCACACCCCAATTAGTTTTAAAAAAACGTCGGAAATGTTACTGTTTGTAATTTCTCTCGCCACAGGGGCTGAATGTACACTGAGATTGTTGGGAAGAATTATAATCTGGCTCGATAGGCCCAGTTATTGCATTTAGTATTAAAGTTCGTGAGATGAGTACTCTGTCTTTTTCTGGATGCAAACACAATGCCAGGCAGGTGGTAACTTGGACACTCACTTATTTAAGTATAAAAATGTTTCTTCTAAGTTAGTCTCAAATGTACTGAAACCAAACCGCTGGTAGATGTTTGGCTTTACCCAGAATACTGTATAAAGAAAAAGAAACATACATAATACTTAAACTAATATTACACACATCCTATCTACCCTCGCGTAAAACATAATATTCACTTCGGTTATTAACTTTAAGTTAGAGACTATAAGCTTAGCGATTTTCTCATCGTTTAAACTTCCGTGAAATAAATTCTAGTCATTAAAAGAATCAATCATCATGAATTAGAAATACGTAAGTGTCTCATCAATACTCAATGATGAATCAGTGCATTTACTAGTTAGTTAAAATATTCTCGGACTGGTTACTAGCAATTTAATTAACTTTATTTATAGCTGTATGAGTTTTAGCTAGAAATTTAATTTATTTTGCTATCCACTGTAACACAGTAACTTAGAGAAAATTAACTGACTTTCATTTAATCACTCTTCACATAAATCTAGTGAAGATATAATAGGCGATTTACCACTTAAATCACTCACAAATACTATCAATATATTTACCTCACACAGTACTACTTAAAACTATCCTCCAACGCAACTGAGAAATTCTACTTAAATAAAAGTGATTTCTAGAACGTAGCTAGGTTGTCTAGCGAGACAGTGGATGTCTGAATGAATGAAGTCTAAAACTGCTCTGGTATAAATATATCTCTGATGAAAGGAAAATCATTACATTATCGAAACCCCAGACTCTCTCTGCCACATGTTCGCCCCTAGAGGAAAATCTACATAAATTCTTGCTCATTCTACAAATGAAACGAATTTCCCACGCTGAAGCCGAAACAGACTCGCAAATCGAGCGGACAGTCTCTCTTAGATCTTGCGTAACATGATTTACCAAACCGTGCAAGAGATTTCTGCTCTCGAGAATTCACACTATTACTGCCTCCGACTATGGTCATAAACGAAATACACGCACGCTCGTCTTTCATCTCAAATCTTTCACCTTGAATAATTAACATAGGCGAGCAGATTAGTGAAAAGTGATAGACAATCGTCTTACTTCTTATCCCTGTCGAGAACGAATTACCACGATTCGGTCTCATCAAAGAACTTAGCTTAACAGCAATAAAATGCGTTGCTAAATTAGCAAGGAAAAGACAAAGGTATGAATGGGAGAGTTTATCTTAACAATCGAGCGTATGCGAAATGAAAAGGTAAAAGAGCGGAAGAAAGGTAAAAGAGCGGAAAAAGAGTAAATGACAGGTGTAGAACAAAGAATAGATATCTGAAATTTATTAATCATAATATCTCTGCCACAACAGATCTCATGACGTATTGGTCTACACAGATCTCATGACGTATTGGTCTACACAGATCTCATGACGTATTGGTCTACACAGATCTCATGACGTATTGGTCTACACAGATCTCATGACGTATTGGTCTACACAGATCTCATGACGTATTGGTCTACACAGATCTCATGACGTATTGGTCTACACAGATCTCATGACGTATTGGGCTACACAGATCTCATGACGTTGAAACGGAATGGAAAAGAACGTAATTCTTCTTCGTACAATCTCAGACGTCTACTTACATATTCTCAAAGAAAGCAGTGGTCAGATTGTTGCTATTTGCTTCACCATAGAGTTTTTCAAGGAATGGTACTGGTGACAGCCTGTGACGGTATTGCCTCCCCTGCTTTGCAGTAGTGGTCCAACAGTGGCCAAAACTCAAGAGTATCTACTATGGGCTTCAAAGGTATCTACCTTCGCACAAGATTACTCTTGGCAGAAATGTAAATAAAAGAAACAAAACGCTTTTATCTCCAGGGAGTCTTCACAAGATATTCAGATAAGCGAAAACAATGTTGCTTTTGCTGAGCACGTTAATTCTAGAATCTGCAGACAACTTTAGTGAAGGAATTAAGCACTTATTAATTTCAGCTCGTTCAAGCCCCCACCCCTGATTTACTCAGTGGAATTCTTACTATTCTGGTAAAGCTCTGTTTAGAGTGTGTGTAGTAAATTGACTGAGACAAACATGCAGTACGTGTAAAAGGATTAAATCGAAGTTAAATTTGTAACATTACATATAACAAAATTTAATAATCACTTTAGGTTTTTGTCGTGAGAAATTCTAATCCACATATATAAATCAAAACGTAAATGTAAAGCCTAACAAATAAAATTAATAAAAGGAAAGAAGAATGGTAAGGAACAGTGCTGTCACAATGACTGTACTCGAAATCCCCCTTGTTTTCTCCTGCGTCTGCAAATTGTAACGTTTCACGTTGATAGTAAAAGCCTACTGCAGCATACACGCTTTCTACGATAAAACGGGTACTGCAGTTCTAAGAAAAACCTTGAGATACGCAGCTGACCTAGATTTAAAATTCCATTCATATCATTTTATACACTATGTTACCAAAAACGAATGGACAGATGGAATTAGGATAGAAAGAAGGGAGGGGCTGAAAGCCGAAATGCAGGCAATACTACCACAGTCGCGCGATACACAATTACTACCATCCCGCGTGTAAGGCCACAAGCACTGGCTTTTTTTTTTCAAATAGTCAGTGAAAAAAAAAACACTACTACTACAAGAATCAGGTTTAAAAACATGAAAAATGCTTATTAGGAAATATGAAATTCTACTGAATTACATCTAAGCTCCTGAAAGTACAGAAGACACCCTATGACAAAGAAGTGAACGCGTGGTAAAAAACAAATATACGACCATCTTTGGAAAACACATATTTTGAACGCCGCCATGTAGCTCGCTTTAACTTATATATTATTGCACGGCAGGACTTGCTAACCAAGAATATGTTATGTGTTATGCCTTTAGTCTATTAATAAAATAATTATGGCCAAAATAAAATAGTGAGGGTGCCTGACAGCATGGAATCATTTCTGCTCATAAAATTTTTTTATAACGTGTTTGAAAAACATTACGTTACGGAAATAGCCTACCATGTTAACTCCTATTTGATTGGCGGGAATGAGATGTAAGACTAAACACGATTAGTTGGACTGCAAATACTAGTTTTTGTTGTTATGGGAAACGAATAGAAGGGGTACTTTTTTGAAAAGATGGGTAAACATGGCATGATTGGTTAGATCTGCCAATATACTGAATTCAGGGCGTCTGTTCCGTGCCACATCTTGTAATAAACCTACTAAGAAGCAGTGCGTTGAGCACCAGTGCATATTTTTTCTAAAATAAAAGCCTGGGACAAGAGGCAGATCGGAATTTGTGCCTATTCATTGCCAGTCAACGAAACTGTTTATTATTTCTATTGAATTGTGGTAAGCTGAAATATTTGATATCTTTTTAATGAAAATTGAATGTGAATTGATGATTTGTGTCTGTATATGTGTGTAGTTCAGTGGCCAACTTGAGAAAAGCCTAAATATTGCTCCAACCTGAATAGGAGGTGTCGAAAAAAAGTAAAACTGCATGAGATTGCCAAACAGTACACTGACACCTATCTTATGGACTAGAAAGAAATAATGCTGGAATGGCAGAGGCGTAGTAACCATTAGGGAGGAGTATACTGGTGTAATTTGTTTCAGATGAAGCTAGCAGTGGCCTACAGCACTGAACGCAAGTGTTTGTTATGTATTGTGCTCATTGGGGAAATGGATTATGACTTAGTTTTGAAATAGGAGGTACAACCTTCTTGTTTCAGGGACGGTGGTCAAAAGTCATTGAGGCAGCATTTGGCCTGAGTTACTGAATCCTGAGGCTGACAGCATACTACTGGGTCCAGATAGCGACCAGTGAGGTGGCTCCAGAACTCATTGAAGTAATCGAGCAGAGGAGTCTTTTACTGCAGTCATCACGAAAGTTAAGAAAGTGTGGCAAAGGAGCTCAACATTATGTGCCCCCCCCCCCCTCTAAAATTGACAGTAAATAAAGAGGGACTATAAACTGTTTAAATTGACAGGAACTGTGAACTTTTCCCAATGATAAACCAGTTGAAGTCATGATGACAAACAACACTCTAGCTTGAAAAACAAAACCAGTATTAACTCATATTACTACTTCACACTTACACACATAAGATAAGAATAATAAAATATGTCAATAACAAGATTAAATTGATAAACTGTGTACATACTACTTGTAAGAATATTGATTGTGATTCCTGGTTCACTGTGTAGTTGAATCAGGATATCTCTATGTAAAGAAATTAATACATATATATATATATTTGACTTTTCAAACTGACTCTTTTAAGATAGTCTTATAAAGTGTTACATGTGTGTGATTGTCACAGTGTTGTAAAGTGCCGTGAAATAAATTAAATTGTTTATCTGTCTGTTGTTGTTGTGACTTACACTTGTCGTAGATTTTTCGATAGGAGAATTAAGACTAGGTTTGGTCCCTTCTGAATAGGTTAGAATAGGTGATAGACTCAATGAGAGTTAGTGAAAGGTAATAGAATTTCCACACACGTGAGATGATAGATTTTGATATAGTGGCTGTCTCTGAAAGCGAAAAGAATTCTTCTCTCTCTCACCTATCTTCTACAACAGTTGTTACAGCGTCAGACAGACTACACCAATATACATATTACGTATATTTCTATCACTCACAGGCACGCACATACACGTGACGACAGGTAAACACACAGACGTGGGAAAACTATAACAATGATACATATATATCTAGAACGAGCTGACCAAACACTATTATTAAGTTCAAGAGCGATTTTAATATCAGGAAAAAATCGGCTCACAACATCAAAGAAAGTACATCAAGGAAAATACATATACACATAGTCATAAAAATTCAAGGAAATGTTGCAAGGATGATAGCCCCGTTATAGTGTTAACTCTAGGTTTAGCCCGGCCCCGTTAAGAGAACAGATGATGGCGCCCGAGTCACAGATACATAGGGTTTGAGTCTAAGAGTTTTTCTTTGTTTTATCTCGTAATTATATGCACAGAGTTTGAAAAAAATCTGATTTAACCTAAGACAAAACACAAGAACTCTAGCCTTAGCAACAAATTATGCAGATTGAAAAAAAAAAAATAGGACAGCAACAGGGTGTCAAAGATATAATAGTGAAAATATCACTCAAACCAGCGTACACTCATTCATTCCGCCATGGCCTCTCATACAGGTACTCACGACTTTGCTCGCTGCCTCTTGGAACACACTGATTTTAGATTTTCACACAGACTCAAAAATGCAGTCTTCTGCCAAGAAGTCCCCAGTTCCAAAAGACGTATTTAACTCGGAGTCTCCGGGAACGACTACTTGGGTGTGCAAATTTGTTCAAATGTCTGATTAAGTCACCTAACAGTTATTCCAGGCGCGGGAGTTAGCAGAGCACAGTGTCAATAGCGTAGGTTTCTAGAAATGATGAATGTCAGGTCGGTGCCTTCCCTCAGTATAGGATTCACTTTAGTCACACCACAGATTTGTCCACAAAAAATATATATATATATATAGTCGGGAAATGTTAGTTAATACTTGAAGTATTTCGCGCCACCAGGCAGAAAGATTACGTAGAGTTTTTTTTCTAGAAGAAATTAAGATCTGGCTCCAAGGTCCAGTATTTATCATTACAGTCTTTGAAAACCCGTTATTGGGATATAGTATTTCTGGCTAACTCGGGTTGCATAGGCACTGTTTAGACCAGTGGTACTTAAGAAACCCACGTGGTTCAAAATAAGGACTGTCTGTTTCTTCACAAGTATGGAAACTACTACTAGGTGCTGGTAAAGTTAGGGTCACCCCAAAACTTTCACTGTGTGGAGGAAAAATAACACATATAATATAATAAACAGAATCTGTACTGGTTATAACTTACATTTAAACTTGCAAGCAGAGAGCTTTGCTTATCATTTAAACTTCCCGTGACGTAAGTTATATTTAAAAATCAGCAATCCTCATGAATTAGGAACACGTGCGTATTCCGTCACCATTCATGAGGCTCGATTCTAGAGTTTATACGTTAGTTTAGAAAAATACACTCGACTGAGTATTAGCAGTTAAATTAAATTCATAAATAGCTACACTTGCCGTTATAAGCTCATCATCATGTGACATATTCTTTCCAGAACGTTGTCTCCATTACAGCTGCTCTGAACGCATCACGATTCTGGGCAAGTCGACCTGCATCAGCCAAAGACAAGTTCAGACTCTCTGTGATGTCCTGGGTCCACCGTCGTCTAGGTCGACCCCTTCCCCTTTTTCCAGGGACCATGCCTTCCATCACTGTTTTTTCCAGACTATTATGTCCTTTTATATGACCGAAAAATTTCAGCTTCCTTATTGTGATGGTATTTAGGAGCCAATGTTCCTGTACGTTTAGTGAGTGCAGTACTTCTCTGTTGGTCTTTTTTTCTGTCCAGGGTATTCTCAACATCCTTCTGTAGCATTTCATTTCGAATGATGTAATCTTTTTTGCAACTGTTTTATTGAGTGTCCAAGTCTCGCAGCCGTATGTTGCTTATAAGCTAGAAATTTTAATTTTATTCTGCTTTCCACTGAATGGTTCCCTAGAAAATATAATAGCCTACCACTTTATTTCTCTTCTGCGCTAAAGAAATAGATTTAAAATGAATTAAGCGATTAAACACTTTAACACTCACAAAATCTATATATCTATCATATTAATTACCTCAACCACAGAATTACAGGTAGTCGCACAACTTAAGAATAAAATGCTGAAAGTATTTCTGGAAGTCTAGAAGTTCGACAAATTGCCGAAACAAACTGAGATACTTCGCTAACAGCTATTCTGTTTACGAGCAACCTATCTACTGTGAGTCTATGAGCGAGAATGAAATTAAAGTTTCAAACTTGGCCAATATCTTTAAAATCGGACACAGGATCCTAATCTTATTTCGCCAAGCGAAATAGTCTCCCCCGTCCGTATAACACCTTCGTCCGCTTATCGCGTGACGTAACAGCCATCAGTGGCCGAGGGCTTGCATGAGTTGCAAATCTCAGACCACCGTCTGCAGTGCGGAGTGGATTTTCACGCTAAGCCGGGTTTTTCCTGACGAAAAACCTCAAGCGTTTACTGAAATGCAGACTCTCTGTCTACTTTCCATGTCCCTCGGGTGAATTTTCACGCCCCAGGCCAGAGACCCTCAGACGAATGTCTAGCGAATGCTGTAAATTCACGCCTATTATCCGACCAGCGCGACTGACATGTACGCAATACCACCCAGGTGCGATTCTCAGTTTTAGAGAAAGGAAAACAGGTAAAGTTTGCGAATTATATGAAAATAATATTCGCAAAACGAATGGATGAAAAATATACAGGAAAAAGGAAATAGAGAGATAATAAAAGAGAGAAATCGGGTGAAAGAATAGGAAGAAGATGTAGGAAATTAAATGAATATAAACCCTACGTGACAACACTTCATCATATGCATAACCCTAGACATTCAACGTAGTCATCACTATATTCCAGAATAGGTCTGACTGAGATATATATATGTGGTAGCAAGTAAGGTGATCTGTAATACTCCACATTATTAGATACAGATACCTTCACAGCTGATCTCAGTCAGTACACTAGTCCCCTATAAATATTTATATCATCCCACTTTACCACAGTTTTAACAAGTTTAAAGAATTCAATAATATTTTAGGAAAAGGTTTTCATCACTGTGGTGATGGAGGTCACTGAATAAAGGAGGTCACTTTTGGCAGCAGATATTTTGCACTTAGCTGCCAATGGTAGTTTTTTCTCCCGCTGGGTTGGTTCTTGGTAGACTGCTCGCTGTTTACGCTCGTCGCTGGGCAATTTTAAAGATGCCACATGTTCCCAGAACGTCAAGGAGTAACGGCAAAGTTGGTCTTTCGTCTTAAAGCGCAGGCCACTGTTCCCTTCTTGTTCCAGAGATAGTACCAGTCAGCTGGTACCACTACCAATAACTATGGTAAAGAATAGAAACGAAACTCTCTTCTGAGTATTGCATTTTCCAACCCATGGTTATGGGTCCCTATCTTCCCATTCCACCATCCCATTTAACTCAGAATTTACCCTCGATGAGAATTAAATTTACTCCCTCGGGATAAAACTTTCCTTACATTTAAATTGAATAGCTTTCATAGTTACTTTATATTTAAATTGAAAGGTTAACAGTACAGATAGAATATGTTTACATCTACATTTCCACTTTGAAAAGTGTTCACAATATAAATTTAATATGTTTTCATTTATGTTTACACTGATTGAAAAGTTAGAAACTCCCAGTAATTAGTAATATTAAAAGTGAATATGTTAACATCGACATTTACACTGGTTTGAAACTGTAAGTATTATAATTAGATTGTACATCATTTCTTTTATCTTTTCCCCCCTGCTCCAAATAGAACCTGGGACTACTTTATGCTTTTAGTTCTCTTTACGAAACTAGCAATAAAGCAATCACCAGCCCTTTGCAGTGGTGGTTCATGAAATCATCATTCTATACGCTGAGTTTGCCAGCATCAAAGGACTTATACATCCACGAGCGATTTTCGCACATTAGAATTCACGTGGCAAAACACATATATATGTTAGTTCACATGTTAGTAATAAAATATAGAATGTAAAATGACAACTTACGCCAATCCTGGCTCACAGACATTTTGCTCAGATGAATAAAAGAGACTTGAATCGGCCTCTTACACGCGTCTGGGGTGTCGTTGTTTTAACTATAGGTTCTCTCTCTGACTCCGTGTGTGATACTTCAGTTCCCTCCGTCCCGGTTTCCTTGTTTAAATGATAGATATTTCGTGGGCTCTTTTTGTAAGTTCTGATAAATACTCAAATAAAAGGTGTCCGGTATATTGTAGAAGGAATTCTGAATTCTAGGCTTCACTCTGGCAAAGTCTGTAGACTTGGCAAGCGATATCTCACAGTAGTTTTGACTGACTGAAGCGTCAGGTTATATTCGCTGCCTTCCCACGCATTCGTTGTTATGGCGCACAACTGATCAGCCAATCTTATTTGAATATTTTGCATGACTCATCTAGTGCAACATTTCAAACATTACTTTTCTGAAAATGGGCTGTAAACATCCGTTTGCCCTGTGAACCAACTCACGAATACGTCGATACCTTACACGACAATGTGTGTAAGATGTAACAAATCATTACTTTATTAGAAAGTAATCTCTTATCTGTGTCTGTCCATCAGTTGTCTCCCCGTACGTAGGCCTTTATCAGCGCTAAGCGGGAGCCGCGCTGGTGTAATGGCTACAACGTTGTACTGGCGACCAGGTGTTCATGGTTCAAACCCGGCCGTCGGCGTTTGAAGAAATGTTTCCGGCCGGAAATTTGACTGAATAATCTGAACGGCTCCTTGCACATAAATCCCGTGTGGATGGGAAGGAGCGAAGCTCCTGACCGGGTTGGAAGGAAAATCCACTGACCCCCCCCCCCCCCCCCCCCCCCCCCCCCCAGCCTCGCAATGACATGTCATTGGGCCGAAAGAGCTGGAAAGCTCGAGTGCCGCTGGTTATTAAAAAAAAAAAAAAAAATCAGCACTAAGCAAATACACTAGCGATTTTCGTGGAGCTAATCCTTCGTGGCCAAGATTCGGTAGAAAGGAATTTTACCATCCTGCCTGTCGTTAATATTATTTCTGCCGCTCCTTGCAAAGCTTAGCAAAGGGACAGGAAACAAACAGACGTAATAACTTATCCCTGAGAGGGGTGTAAGAAGGAAAATTAATAATATCTGCTACTCATAGCAGAGAACAAAAGAAAGAAAGTGCGACTACTGAAAGCACGCAATAAAAATCAGTACCACAAATGTACCGATACTGTCAAAGTGAAGCAGAGATCGAGAGGAGTCGCCCCATTCTGTCACACAGCCATATGTACTTTCTATGTTCCTCATGTGTTTGGCATCTTTGATGCAGATGTTCAGCAGTCATTTTGTCAGTGCCACATTTACATTCTGGGTAGTTCCTATCTTTAGCTTGTTGAATAGATGATATCACAATCTGTTGTGGCCAGTGCGGAGTCTGAAGATTACCACTTGTTCTCTTCTGCTGAGCTGGTGATATGCATCATTTTGTGTGTGTGTGTTCTGGTTGATCTGCATCCCATTTGTTTCTGTATCTGGTTCGGATAAAACTCTTTGCCTCTTTCAAAACTCCGCCTATGCCGGTCCCAAGCCCGGATGAAAAAGGAGGAGGGCGGCCTGCATGGAGGCCGTAAGGAGGCAGCCCCTCCACCATGCAAAGGCACAACAGGCCAATCACCTGTTTGCTTTAAATCATGATTACACGAACTACAAGAGAGAAAACCGGACTGATTCTAAAGGCGACGAGCTGGAACGGACTACGGACTACGACTTATGGAACTTGGAACACAAGAAGTATAAATGGGAAGGAAGAGGAGCTGGTGGAAGAGATGAGGAAAGCAAAACTAGAAATCCTGGCTATAACGGAAACGAAGAAAAAAGGACAAGGAGTCATGGATCTCGATGGCAACACGTTGCTCTACAGTGGTGTACCCATATCTGAAAGAGCTAAAGGGGGCGTGGGTTGCATTGTGGCCCAAAATCAAAAAGATAGTATCAAGGGATGGAACTTTGTCTCGGAGCGCATTATGGTTGTAAAACTAAAAGAAGGAGAAACCATAGTCAACCTGGTCATAGTGTATGGGCCAAATGAGGATGAGAGAGCAGAGGTCAAGGAGGAATTCTTCGAGCTGCTTCAAAGGACAGTAGATGACTGCCTAGATGAAGTTATTATGCTCGGAGATTTTAATGCCAGAGTTGGAAATGACCATGCTAGATGGGGTGGAGTTATCGGAAGATATGGAGAAGATACCCTCAATGACAATGGAAAGCGACTCCTTAGATTCTGCAGTGAGCAGAATCTGATCATTACAAACACAAAGTTCCCCCATAAGCGCATACATGCATACACTAGATGTGAACCAACCAAGAATGAGAAGTCAGTGATCGACTATGCCATTGTTCGGAGAAGCTCATTCAGATATGTCCGAGATGCAAGAGTCTGGAGGGGGCCAGAGATTGGAAGTGATCACTACCTGCTAACAATCAAACGAACAACTGAAAGAGTTGCTCAGCCTAGGAACTGCCCAACATCACGCAAGAAACCAAGTAAACGAGCAGGAGAAATGAGCATTAGGACCTACAAGCTGAGAGAGCCAGAAATTAAGACCAGATATCAGGGGCTTATTGCTACAGCAGTGAGCAACACAGAAGAACGACCTGATGACTTGGAAACCCTCTGGAATAAATTCAAGGATATCATAAAGACAGCTGCTGCAGAAGCATGCGGTGAAGTCCGACTTGGGAACCAGAGAAAGAGGACACCTTGGTGGACAGAGGAAGTCAAAGAGAAAATAAGAGAGAAGAAAATGGCATGGAAACAATACTTAGGAGCTAAAAACACAACAGGACAAATGGAAAAATATAGAGAATATGTGACACTCAGAACAGAAGCAAAGAACAAAGTGCTAGGAGCAAAACAGAAGTCCTGGGAAGAATTTGGAGAAAAGCTAGAAAAAGATGCACAAGAAAACCAGAAATTGTTCTATAAGACCCTAAAGAACATGAGGAAAGAAAAACAATGCCCTCTCAAATTTATAAAGGACAAGCAAGGCAAATTGCTTACTGCCCCGAAGGAAGTAATGGAAAGATGGAAAGAATATTTCTCAGAACTCCTGGATGGTGAGCATGGTGAAGCATCAGAAATGATAACCACTAGCACAGAAGAGAAAACCAATGATGGTGAAGATGACATAAAGATGGAAGAACTGAGGGCAGCACTAGAGAAAATCAAGATGGGCAAAGCAGCAGGGCATGATGGTATAACACCAGAAATGGTTAAGTACATGGGAGCACCAGGCGACCTATTACTCTTAAAGGTCCTACAGGCAGCATGGTGCAACAAGACCATACCAAAGGATTGGGAGATTGCCATCATAACACCAATTTTCAAAAAGGGTGACAATCGACAATGTGGAAACCATAGAGGCATATCTCTTCTCAGTGTCCCTGGTAAAATCTACTCTATAATCCTAGAGCAGAGACTCCGACGCCTAGCTGAGCCACAATTAGATGAGGTCCAGTGCGGATTCCGAGCAAACCGAAGTACTCAAGACCTAATCTTCACACTCAGACAGCTGAGTGAAAAGGCCCTTGAGTATAAGAGTTGAGATCCATCTTTGTTTCATAGATCTGGAAAAGGCGTTTGACAGGGTCCCCTGGAGCAAACTTTGGGACTGTTTGGCAAGGAAGAATATTCCAGCACCTCTGATTCATGCTATACAGAGCTTCTACAAGTCTTGCAGAAATTATGTGAGGACAGCAAACCATAAGTCAGAAGAGTTCAGGACCACCACTGGTGTAAGACAAGGTGATATTCTATCACCTTACCTCTTCATACTCCTTATGGACGATGTCATCAAGGCATGTAAGGAGAGAACAAGAAAGTATTCAGTGGGGTACTGGAAGATGAGACAGGTCTATATTTCGGAGCTGGCATTTGCTGATGATGTTGCCCTGATTGCTAAATCAGAGGCACATCTCCAATCCAACCTGCAAGTCTGGAAGGAAGAGCTGGAGAAGAGAGGGATGGTCATAAGCAGCTCTAAAACAAAATCCATGGTGATATCAGGAGAAGAAAGAAAACATCAGATTAAGTTGGGAGAACAGGTCCTGGAGCAGGTCGACCACTTTAAATATCTCGGAGCTATTATAGACCGAAAGGGAGGCATCAAAGAAGAGTTGGCCACTCGAAAAGCAGCGGCTGGGAAACTTTTTCACGCCATAAATCGTGGATTCCTCAGCAAGAAAGAGGTTGGTAAGAAAACGAAGATGGCTGTATACCGCTCCACCTATGTCCCAGTCTTGACATATGGATGCGAGTCGTGGGCAATGACTACAACCCACAAAAGCCAGATCCAAACCTCAGAAATGAGGTATCTGAGGAAAGTGGTTGAAGTAACAAGAAGAGACATGGTCCGCAACCAGACGATCCGTCAAGGCCTAAAATCCCATCCGCTGCAGACCCAAATAGAACAGTCCCAACTAAGATGGTTTGGCCATGTCTGCAGAATGGGAGAAGATCGGCTACCACGACAAGCATGGGAAACAAAGAGCCAGGGATCCAGACCTCCAGGACGACCCAGAGTCCGCTGGGAGGACAACATTAGACAATCTTTGAAGGATCGAGGACTAGAATGGAACCAGGCCAGGAAGAAGACAGCTGATAGAATGGTCTGGCGCTCTCTCTTCCAAACCTCTACACCTCACGGTAGAAGGGGAACGATTAAGTAAGTAAGTAAGCCTCTTTCAAAGTTACGCTTGTATCAGGCTGAGGTAGCTTTCCGCCTTCCTTTGCCAATCTGTCAGCCTCTTCATTACCTGTGATGCCAATAATGAGTTGGGATCTATTGTATCACACCGCCTTTTGAATCGTTGACATAGTACATGTATGTGGAGCATTACTCTTGGAAAACAGGAAAATAATGGAATGGCCACAAGAGAGAATTAGTGGGTACTTCAGGACATGAAGCTGAATGAGCATAACATGATTACCCCCTCCCACCCCCCCCCCCCCCCCCCCCCACCCCAGAAATGTTTTGCTCGATGCAAAAAATAAGTCGAAAATGTACTTAATTAGAACGAACGAACGAAATCTTTATTTCATCAGGGTAAAGAAATAGGCATAATTGCCTAGAAGAAAGTGTGAGGCATGTCGGGAATCCACGAAAAAAGGCCATTTAAAGTTCAAGTGCACCGACAGACCAGACGTGCAAATACAACTTGAACCTTTGTTTTTAATACGCATGAGCTAATTCTTCTTCGCAAACGTGGCAGAAACTTGCCAAAAACTGTACTCAGACTCCTCTCATGGCATCACTCCAAACTGATTATTTTTCCTTTGCTGTGTCTTCTAATCTTCTAACGAATAATTAGACGACAGGTATAGCAACATAAAATAAATAAATAAAAAAACTATTAAATAAAACAAGTAAGTTTACAGAACTCTTTTAGCATTCAGGCAGAAAAAAAGTGGAACCTGCGTCAGCAATTTCTTTGGTGGCTGATAATGTTAAACGTTTTTCATTAACTTCTAAAGGTAGTCCCATAGGCTATACTGCCGTAAGGGAGTGAAATGTTTGAGACCTCATTATATTAGATACACGTTTTATGAGGTGGGGTGACCGGTTCCATTCCATGCTGCCTTTATCTTCCCGACCTCAAGAGGAGATTCAGATACCCATTTCCAGCTGGGTCGATTGAAGCACGACATCACGAGGTTTTGAACGCGGAACCTGGTAGCTTTGCCGTTTGTGGCTGGTGCTCTGACTTTCCGCCACAATTAATTTAGGTGTTCGTAAAACATTCCCTTAAGCTTTCTAACGACCTGGTGGGAACATTTATGGAAATCAGGGTTACAGAATCAGAAAATAACAACAAAAAACAAGTACTTCAACATGCAGATTCCTATCATGGAATGATCCACCATAAAGAAACGAAACAATAAAACATTATAAGTACATCGTAGAGATTTGAAAATTGTGTATGAGCCATAGTTCACTTACCATTTTGCTTACAGCATACAGCTTTAATATGTAATGGTATGTGTAAATGAAATACACCATTACAATAATTGAACACTAACGTTATTAACTCAATCAATACCCTTTAGCTCCCCTAGGAGCATAGATCCTCAACAAACACATGCCACTTACTCCTGTCACGTGCCACCCGCTCAAGTTCTTTCCATGTTTTCCTCATCATTTTCACTTCAAGTTATTAACTGACAATTACAAAATAATTTATTTTTCAAAACGGTGTTCGTGAGCGGTCATAACCTGCTTGCCAACCAATCTGATTACGGAAACAATGATAGATTGTTTGGTCTGTTTTTGTTCCAAGACAGGCCGGTGGAAACAGCGATAATGTTTTGAAGCGCCACTTTGGCCAAAGCTTTGCCGGTTGATGGCTAAGGATGGAAGAAGAAGAAGAAGAAGAAGAAGTTAATGTTTGAAGCTTTCCAAAGACACTTTGACATAAATCTTTGTCAGTTATTTGAAACTCCACTTTTATTGCTGTTATGAGATCCTTTAACGCTTTATGTTTGTGACTATATACCTTGTCCTTTGAATATCCCCTTAAACAATAATTGCTGAGGCTAAATTATGAAATCTAGCAAGACATTTCCTAGTCTGATTGTTATAGAATTTGTTATTTTAAAAGAATGACAATAAGAGAAAGTAAAAAATTAAAAAATAAATAAAAATTGGGGGAGAAAAAACGGATAAGAAGATGTAAACCTGGTGTACTTGAAAATTTAGGGTGTCCTGCAAAAAAATAAAATAAAAAATAAAATAAATAAACAAAACGAGGAAATAAAATTCTTAATTATAATCCACTATGCATTTCTTGACACATAATATTGTGAAAAGTGTAAATGGTTAATTGCTCACCCTGGACTACTCCGGTGAACAGTACCGTTTGGTGGTCATTGTGTAGCTGGCACTTAACGGATTTCTTTTTCTTTTTTTTTCTAGACCAAAATACAACAGTCATGCAAATAGCTCTAATCTAGTGTTTCTCACACTGTTTGTTCACGGAACACTTATTCATTTAATATGAATTGACGGACTATGATCCTAAAAATTGGGTTTAAGGTAGCATTTTACAAGTTTATATTATATTTTACGATTAATTAAAACTACGTTTAAGCTGTGTAAATAAGGAAAATCGTTAATATAGCTAAAATAATAATAATTAGAACATCAATCATTTTAAATTTAATGATGTTATTTTTTATTACAAATAAAGTAAAGTACATGCACAAGTAATTGTACATTCGACATCAATGAGAAGATGCTTTTGATTTTTACCATCACATATTGGCTTACTATTTGGTACAATGTCTGAAAATTGAATCCCTATGTCTGGGGAAGCGTGAAGACTTTCCTACATGTTGTCTTCGAAGCTGCATAGTAAGAAAATTATGTTTCACATAGGTATGTAATGGCAAGTGGAAGAAGCACTCAAATAGCCCGTTTTGCAATGTTGGGGCATTCTTGCAAAAGACTGCTCCAAAAATAATTTAGGGAAAGTTTATTAAATCTTTGTCTGAAGTCAAATTAATCAAACTCTCATAATCATGATCTGATAAGCATGCTGGTTTGGCTGTAATTGCATATGGATTTCGTATCCATTTTAAAGAAATCTTTCAAAATAAGTTGTTAGCAACCGGATCTACATTTTTTCTCTGCGGAACACCTGTCAATAGCTCTCGGAACACTAATGTTCCGCGGAAAAAACTTCAGAGACTCTGCCCTAATCCAATAATTGGTAATTCTTTGCACATTTCCCACGTTCTTGAAACAGAGGGGAGGTGCAAAAGCACATATTATTGCAAAAACTGATGTCCATAGAAATGAAATGTTTACATTAATGAGTATTAAGGACCTCTATGTTTAAGTAAATCAGAAATTTGAATATTCGAATACAGAATTGATTGGAATCCAGTGAGATGTAGGCGGACTGACATCGATCTGCCACCCTCCCCCCTCCCCCCTCCCCGGGAAACAATGGTCATTAGCCCGTAACCACCCATCCTGTTGATTAAGGTAGATGAAAGCTAGGAAAGAGTGGGCCACCTACTACTGTGTGCCCTGGGGCACTTCTCCATTTACCCGATCATTATGTCCGCCCCTGCCATTGACAGGTACGAAATTTTAACAAGGCATTTTCTAAAATAAGAAAACTGGGACACTATAACAATTAGAAAGACGAAAGGAAAACGAGAGGGAGGAAGACAGAGAGGGAAAAAGCTAGATACATTGAATGCATGGCATAGGAGGACAACTCCAAAAACATCTTATGCACAACACTAGAGCTAGTGGGTTGTAGAGATAAATGAAAGCCACCGCCACGCAGCACGGCACATCATGATGATGAAACCGGAGAAAAATATTTACCCTGATCGACAGGTCGTTGAAATTCGGCATACCCCCTTAATATAACCACTTCTGCCTGTGTCTAGTTTAAACAGTGCGGGCTACGCCTAATCGAGACAAAACCATTTGTAAATATATCAATAAATACAAAGTGATATCTACTGATGATTGTTAAAACAATAACCACAGTTTTATACCAAAGAGAAGTTATAGCGAACAAGTGAAGGACGACAATAAAAGAAGTTTTAGGACTCACTTCTTTTTCTGTTACCTAATGCGCGCGCATACACACACACACACAGAGACATAAACAACGTTTCTTTTAATTCTGTTGTTTGGACTAAAAGTGGATGTCCCTTTATCATTAACCTGTAATTAATCATATCGTTCACACATACACATAAATATAAATTTTGAAAGATTTGACGAGTTACAGATCAATTATAACTGGCCATCCATTTTTATTCAAAACGGTCGAAAATATGGAAAATTTATTTACGTAGTTCGTACATTTGTAAGCAACAATAAGAGTTAATCCTTAAAACGTTTTCTTGACTTGTTTTGCGGTTTTAAGTTATAACTGAACATTAATTTTGTTTTGTTCGGAAACGTTGTCACCTCTTTTGAGTGTCATTAATCTTTGAATAAAGTACACGTTATTATGTAAAGCTGAAGAGAAAGTCGGTCATTACTGAAGCTATGTTTAAAACAAAGGACTCGCTGGCCTAATTGTTTGACGTAACACCTTGAATAAATTGGCCCATCACCGTTTAATATCCGACGCCCGCTCCTTTCAAGCACGAAACACATTCTGTGTTCGCAGTTCTTTATTTTCCTTGCTTTATTATTTTAATTAAGTAATTTTCAAATTTAGAGCTGTTATATAACATCGGCTGGAAGAATGCCGATCAAAACTTGGGAGATTAAAATTGACCACAGAACGGGAGAGATGAAGATAGTCACATGACAGATGCTGATGTAGGGGAGCGAAGTGTTAGAGACTTCATCATACTAGGTTCAGCATCGACAGATGTGGTGACCAGTTCCCTTCCTCACTGCATTTTCATTCCGTAACTTAAAGTGCAGAGTCAGGTACCCTTTCACAGCTGGGTAGACTGGAGCGTGTCGTTACTGTGACAAAACGGGGCGGCCCCTATCGATCTTTGTTTCTCTCCGACAGTATCGGTACATTTGTGGTACTGATTTTTATTATGTGCTCTCAATTATCGCACTTTTCTTTCTTTCTTCGTTATTTGTCTGCTAAGTAGCAGATATTTGATTTTATCAAATCATTCAACACTCCCTGTAGGTGATAATAATCACATTTGCTTGACGCTACCCAGATTTGCTGAGATAATTACTCGCAGTCGCGAGGGAGAGGCACAGCTTGGCTAAGATTAGCACAAGATCTCGTGTACGCAGCGGAGACTTATGACATAAGCGTTTCCTGTTCTTCTTGTTATGACAAGAGTACTTTCTGATAAAGTAATGATGATTACATTTTGAACACGCGGTTGTATGAGTTTACCGATCCGTCTGTAAGTTTGTACACAAGGGCATCGGACATCTTATTACCGTATATGGGAGAGTTAACCTCTGCCTTACGTTCAAAATTATCCGATGTCGGAATATTTTAAAATTACCCCATAACCCGCCTGTTTGAATATGATTGGAGTTTTTTGATAGCTCATAACAAACGAAGGCGTGGGAAGGCAGGGAATATAATGTGATCATTTTTTCTCAAGCTATTTCACTTGAGAAATCGCTCGCCAAGACACCGGACTGCTACAGTGAAGAATTAGAATTCAGAATTCCTTCTTAAAATACCGGACACCTTTTATTGGAGTATTTATCAGGACTTACAATATAGCCCAGGAAATCTCTAACATTTTAAATAAGAAACCCGGGACTGAGGAAACTGTAGGACCACACACGAAGTCAGAGTAATACGTCCCCTCTCTGACTCAGTAATTTAATAATTAACGACACCCCAGACGCGTGAAAGAGACCGATTCAAGTCTCTTTTATTCATCTGAGCAAAAGGTATGTGAGTCAGGATTGGCGTAAATTGTGAATTACATTTCATATTTTATTACTTACATGTGAACTAACACTTGTACGTATATATTACCATATGAAGTTTAATATGTGAAACTCGCTATTGGATGTCGATGTCATTTGAGGCTGGCAACCTCAGCGTATAGAATGATGATTCATGAACCACCACTGCACGGGCTGGTGATTGCTTTATTGCTAGTTTCGTACAGATAACTAAAAGCATAAAGTAGTTTCAGGTTCCCTATGGAGCAGGGAGGGAAAGGTGAAAGAAATGATGTACATTCTAAGTATAATACTTACATTTTCAAAGCAGTGTAAATGTCCCTATAAACATAGTCACTTTAAAATTAATGTAAGTTTTCAAGCTTTAAACCAGTGTAAATGTCTATGTGAAAATATTCATTTTAAAGTTAATGGAAGTTATAAACTTTTAAATCAGTGTAAATATAATGAAAACATATTCAATTTATGTTGTGAACACTTTTCAATCAGTGGAGATGTATATGTAAACGTACTCTATCTGTATTCTTAACCTTTTCATTTAAATATAAAGTAACTATGAAATCTATTCTATTTAAATGTAAAGAAAGTTTTATCCCGAGGGATTAAATTTAATTCTCATCGAAGGTAAAGTCTGATTAATTGAGATGGTGGTATGGGAAGATAGGAACCCATAACTATGGGGTGGAAAACGCCATACTCAGAAGAGCGTTTCGCTCTATTCTTTTACCATAGTTATTGGTGATACCAGCAGAAAGTACTATCTCTGGAACAAGAAGGGAACAGTTGCCTAAGCTTTAAGACGAAGGACCCACGTGGTAGACTCTCCTTGACATTTCTGGGAAACGAGCTACCACCGACAACCTTGATCAAAGACGAGCGTGAGCAGAGCGAAAAGAACCAACCCATAAGAAAGAGCAGAATCGTCATTGGCAGCTAAGTTCAAATATATGCTGGCCACTTGAACTTCTTGTAACATCTCACATTCCATAAAGACTGTGATTATAACTTATCTTGATCAATAACTATTCAAATTATTTTCCAACTGTTAAAACCTAAAGTGATAATTAAATTGTGTTATTTGTAATGTTACACATTTAACTTCGATTTAATCATTTTAAAGTTACTGCATGTTTGTCTCAGTCAAATTACTACACACACTCTAAACAGAGCTATATTAGAATAATAGAATTCCACTGAGTAAATCAGGGGTGGGGGCTTAAACGAGCTGAAAGTAATAAATGCCTAAATCCTTCACAAAAGCGTCGGCAGAATTACAGAGTTAACATACTCAGCCAAAGCAGTATTGTTCTCGCTTATTCTGAATATCTTGTGATGACTCCCTTTGTAATAGAAGTGTCATCATCCTTCTATCTACATCTCTGCCAAGAGTAATCTTGTGCGAAGATAGATACCTTTGAAGCCCATATAAGATACTCTTGAGTTTTGGCCACTGTTGGACCACTACTGCAAAGCAGGGGAGGCAATACCGTCACGGTTACCGTGATTCGAACCAGGCACCATTGCCGCGAGAGACCACAGAAGGGTAAGGCTTGCAAAGTTTCAACTCTCTAGGGGGGGGGGGGGGGGGGGGGGGGGGGGGGGTGGAACATAAAGATTTAGACCGAGAAAAATTTAGAAACGAGTTATTATTGTTGATGAGAAACGATATAACTGCACTCCGGGCAAACCCTCAGGTGCTCAGTCTTCCGCAGCAAATGTCGAAATGTATGAATGATAATTCTATCTGTTGCGCGTTGCTTGTATACACACTGGATGCCGACTTTCATACGTCCATTCCTGTTAGTCATGCCGACTCTCATACGTCCATTCCTGTTAGTCATGCCGACTCTCATACGTCCATTCCTGTTAGTCATGCCGACTCTCACACGTCCATTCCTGTTAGTCATGCCGACTCTCATACGTCCATTCCTGTTAGTCATGTCGACTCTCATACGTCCATTCCTGTTAGTCATGCCGACTCTCAAACGTCCATTCCTGTAGTCATGCCGACTCTCAAACGTCCATTCCTGTAGTCATGCCGACTCTCAAACGTCCATTCCTGTTAGTCATGCCCAACTCCAGCAATGTTACCCTTGGTCATTCATCCATTGCATTGTCGTTCTCTAATAGGCGATCATTAATTGTCCTCGGTTTCTCTCCCTTATCCATATCTAGTGCACCCATGAAACCAGACATATATATAAAGCGTATGTGAACTAAAATAAAAGAGGTTAAAAAAAAAGCAATTCCAAACACAACAAATTCCAAACCTGGGACTACATAATAAAAGCCAGGACAACCGAATTTTAAAATAAAAAATTAAAAAAAAAAAATTTTAAACACAATTTCCAAGTTTAAAAACAAGTTTAAACAAGTTGGAATGCACTAAAAAGCCACAAATAATTTTTAAAGGAGTCTATAGCTTGCAGTAAAAAAATTTAACATCAAACTGACAAAAAGCGTGAGGCGCTTAAGCGCTTATCATATATTTTATCCATAGGTGTGTAATGAAGTATAAAGCAGAAGTTAATTTCATGTAGAATTAAGCGCCCCAGGCTTTTTTGTCAATTTGTTGTTACATTTTTTAACTGCAAGCTATAAACTCCTAGAACAATTGTTTGTGGCTTTTTAGTGCATTAAAAGCCTGTGTTTAAAATGTTTATTTTCTTCTTTTTAGTGTTATTGTTTTTTTGTTTTTAAATTTTAAAGTCAAATGTAATCGATCCGCTAATGACATTATCAGCTTGCGATAAGCGAGGCCAGAGCACAGGAGGCGGATTTCATTATTCAGTTTATTACACGGAAAGTTAATTTTTTTTTTTTTTAATTTTTAAAAAAAAATTTTGATAAGAGTTGTAAATTACATTTTTTTTAAATGTAGTTGTCAGTTGTGTGTATGTCTGTGCACGCGCGTGCGATAGTGTGTGTGTGTGTGTGTGTGTGTGTGTGTGTGTGTGTGTGTGTGTGTGTGTGTGTGTGTGTGTGTGTGTGTGTGTGTGTGTGTGTGTAAAGGCGGGGGGGGGGAGTTTCAATATTTCTCTCAAGAGAGACAATCTTATTGGAAAGAATATACCTAGATTATTTGCAGTAATCGCCTATTTCACTGATGATACAATACCAAAACAAACAAAAAATTAATATTAATTTTCATTGTATTCATGTTATTATTTTTACGACTGATTATTGTATTGTCATGGGGAATACATAACTATGCCAAGTTTTCGAGCTATTGTTCTTCTGGAAGTGATTAAAATATCGATTGCAAGATTTGAAGGTGACAAGAGAGTGACATACGTTGCAAGTTAAAGAAAAGCCTGTACAAATCTACTATAATAGACAGCCTTCACTTCACCTAGAAAATAATCACCCATTAAAAAAAAAAAATTTTTAATTGCTGGTCAACTTAAAAATGTTTTCTCATGGTGAGCTGTCATGTTTAATAAAGGAAATCTACACATACTTTTTGCTGCCACTTCAATGTAGACGCAGGAGCCATGACACAAAAGGTAATTTAGCTTCTTCACCCTCCCCCTCAACTTTTTTTCCTTCCAAGAAAAATATACACACACATACACACACATACATGCACATACACACATATATATTTGTAAAGATTGCATTAATTCACGAGTTTCGAGCAAGCAATTCAATCTGTGAACATTGCTCTAAACAAATGGACAAGTCTTGTTACCCGTGGCTTTGACATAACCTGGAGAATAATAACAAGATCTCAGGGACGAGTGATCTTTATCTCGGTCTAGAAAATTGTGGCCTCCATTACCTCACTTCTTTCACTCTTACCCACTACATCCACACGAAGGAAATATTTATAGATAATACGATTAGATGCCTTTTTGTACGCAGTGTGGGTAAGTAATGTGTACATCATCCACGGAAATTCATTTTGGATGCGAATAATACAAATGCGGGAGCGGACGTTTCAAATAGGACGTGCACAGTATTAGCAGCCAGACAGTTTTTAAGATATCTCTTGACCTGAATTTAAATTTTCAGCCACACAGACATGTGAAATATCTTTAAGGATGTTGTTCAGCTTGCTGTCTGATTTCTAGTGATCAAATCAACAAGTATGAAAATACTTTTTTTAAAAGGCTGCACTGAAAACATAAACAGGAGCAAAGCCTTGACAAATATTAATGTTTTGGCCAGCGAACAGATTTGTAATCACCAATAAAAACAATCAAAACAACGGGGAATGAAGATTATTATTCATTCAGCTTTCCAAAACGCACAGCACTTCAACAAATACGCGCCACGTTCTCCTGTCGTGTGAAGTCCGCTCAAGGTCTTTTTATATCTTCTTTATTCGTGTCCTTGCTGTATTCACTTCTCTTTTCTGTATGTCTTCCTGTTTCCCTCTACCTCTCTGGCCCCGGGGATTTGAGAACAAGGGTTGCCTGGTAATACTATTACCAGGTTTCTGTTCCTTTATTTCTCACGAGTGCCTGAAACATACCTTTATGTCATTCCCATTCTACCGTGAGGTGTAGAGGTACCTTTATGTGTATATTATTTATTTCCTCAAAGTGTGTCTTATTCATTTCTAGCGCCTTCTTTTCATTTCAGTTAGTGCTTCTCTGGTTCTTGTCATCAGCTCCACATTGGTGATCCTGCAAAACCATTTCAATCCTTCAATCAAGCATCCCATTATTTACGTCTGTAACTTCCTGGTTGTTATTTTATTGTGTCCTTTATGTTTCAGAAGTGTTCAGTCGTATTGACTTAACGTTTTAGTTGACGATTCTGTTGCTTATGTCGGCTCTGATTCCTTTTGATAACCATATCAAAGAAAGCTCATCTTGCCTATTTTCTTATTTTCATAACTATATATTTTTCCAGCTCTGTCTGCCATTGCTGTCAAGATATACCTGGTATGTATAATTCTACATATTGTACGGGTGTTTCTTCAAGTACATTACTTTTGTTATTTGTTGACTTTACATTCATTATCTTTGTTTTGTTATTCGTCTGTGTGTCTTCAGGTTACATATTAAGTATTTTCATTTTGTCTTGCATCTGGTTACATTTATAGGATAGAAGTGCCACGTCGTCGGTAAATTAATGAAAATGTAGCTAGACTGAAAAACAAGAACAAAGCCAGAATACTTTTATTAAAACTGTTTTTGTCTGCGAGTAGACTCTACAAACATAAATAAAAACAACGAAAACAACGGAGAATGAAAATCATTAGAAAAGATTTATGTGGAAAAAAGGATAACAAGTGTTATCTTAAAACAAACTCAATTATAATAAAAGTATAACAAGTGTTATCTTAAAACAAACTCAATTATAATAAAAGTATAACAAGTGTTATCTTAAAACAAACTCAATTATAATAAAAGTATAACAAGTGTTATCTTAAAACAAACTCAATTATAATAAAAGTATAACAAGTGTTATTTAAAAACAAACTCAATTATAATAAAAGTATAACAAGTGTTATCTTAAAACAAACTCAATTATAATAAAAGTATAACAAGTGTCATCTTAAAACAAACTCAATTATAATAAAAGTATAACAAGTGTTATCTTAAAAAAGTATAACAACTCAATTATAATAAAAGTATAACAAGTGTTATCTTAAAACAAATAATAAAAGTCAATTATAATAAAAGTATAACAAGTGTTAAAACAAACTCTTAAAAAAAGTATAAACTCAAAACAAACTTATAATAAAAAGTATAACAAGTGTTATCTTAAAACAAACTCAATTATAATAAAAGTATAACAAGTATAAAACAAACTCAATTATAATAAAAGTATAACAAGTGTTATCTTAAAACAAACTCAATTATAATAAAAGTATAACAAGTGTTATCTTAAAACAAACTCAATTATAATAAAAGTATAACAAGTGTTATCTTAAAACAAACTCAATTATAATAAAAGTATAACAAGTGTTATCTTAAAACAAACTCAATTATAATAAAAGTATAAACAAGTGTTATCTTAAAAACAAACTCAATTATAATAATAAAAGTATAACAAGTGTTATCTTAAAACAAACTCAATTATAATAAAAGTATAACAAGTGTTATCTTAAAACAAACTCAATTATAATAAAAGTATAACAAGTGTTATCTTAAAACAAACTCAATTATAATAAAAGTATAACAAGTGTTATCTTAAAACAAACTCAATTATAATATCCCGACTTTTTCAGACCTGGGATTTCATACATCATCCTCATCGTTATCCCTGTTTTTTAAAGCTTTTTACGAAGCATACCGACACCACAATGGTTGTTCCCCTTGCATGAAACCTGTGTCCAAGCACGTGCTCCTGTATCAGTGGCATCTTCACTATTTTTTTACATGATAGGTTGTCCATGCACAATCTCATATTAGTGGTCTCTTACGACATGCATACAATAGCAGCTGTTCTATTCTTTCTTAGTCTCTTGGCAGACTCCAGACAACTCCACGGTTTTGTATGACAGACATTGTCTTCCACGGTCTTGTATGACAGACATAGTCTTCCACGGTCTTGTATTGATAGACATTGTCTTTGACATTCTTCTACTGTGCTGAAGTTTAAAAACTCTTTAAGCCATACAATAATCATAATTTGATTGTTGCTCACATGCCACAAATATTGATGTGACCTCAATGTCAAGTCAGTCCTATTGTATGGCTCTGAAACACGGAGAACTACAAACTCAGCAACCAAAAAGTTACAGGCTTTCATAAATGGCTGCTTGCGTAGAATAGAAGGACTGAAATTGTATGGCAAGGCCAGCAATGTGGAAATGATGACAGACAAGTGCCAGTGGTACAAGAGTTGAGAAGAAGACACTGGCGATGGATATGACACAGATTGAGGAAGCTTGTTGATAGAATTACAAGGCAGTCCTTGTTCTGGAAGCCCTATGGTAAAGGGGCAGAGGTAAACACCAAAAAAAAAAAAACACACACACACGGAGAAGATAACTAGAGACAGACGTGAAAATAATGAGAAACACGTGAAAAGAATTTCAGCTGATGGCACGTGACAGGAGACATGGCATGTGTTTGTTAAATACCTATGTGCTTGGGGAGCTAAAGGGTATTGAGTGATTGAATCTGACCTCAAATTGTGTCTGGTAGTGTATCTTTTATCGATATTTGTGACGTTTAAAGTGCAACCAGAAGTTACGCATGCGCAAAATTTGGAAGTTTCCAGGGGTCTGTGATAGAGATGTCAGGTCAAGGAATCAGGCATGTTTAAGAAAGTCAAACAGCGTGAGATGAAAGATATGGATTTGTGAATTAACAAACAGAAAATGGAAAAGGAATGAAAACTGAGCTTGAAGCAATAAAAATCGGGGGCAACGAAAATTGAGATGAATACAAACAATGATAGTCGGCTGATAATTCTATCTGGGTCACGTGTCCAGGAACAAGTCGCAATCAGCGGAGTTCATACTTTATTTTTAGCCACCCTGGAAGATAACCTTCCATGAGACCTTCAATAACTACTATTATCCTTGTTTATAATTAATTCCCTTTAAAAAAACCCATTGCTTTTATTCGCTCCCCTGAACATAACCTCCCTTGCGAGCTTGTCTAACTACTATTACTATTTGTTATAATCTTACAATCATCCATTCCCTTGTTTTCACTCACCGTCATCATCAATTAACCTACATCTTTCCACGAAGCTTAGGCCACCAACTAAAGCAAGCCGAGTCCCTCTGTCGTCAGCTATCAGCTTAGGCAACCAATTAAAGCACGCTGAGTTCCTCTGTCGTCAGCTATCAGCTTAGGCAACCAATTAAAGCACGCTGAGTTCCTCTGTCGTCAGCTATCAGCTTAGGTCACCAACTAAAGCACGCTGAGTTCCTCTGTCGTCTGTTGTCAGCTTAGGCAACCAATTAAAGCACGCTGAGTTCCTCTGTCGTCAGCTATCAGCTTAGGCAACCAATTAAAGCACGCTGAGTTCCTCTGTCGTCAGCTATCAGCTTAGGCAACCAATTAAAGCACGCTGAGTTCCTCTGTCGTCAGCTATCAGCTTAGGCAACCAATTAAAGCACGCTGAGTTCCTCTGTCGTCTGTTGTCAGCTTAGGAGTGTGAAGTGTCTTTGTTGTCATTTTTATTTTCGTCTCAAGATCTCTGCTCCTTGTGTTTTTCGTACAACCTCTGTTTCTTGTACCCTGGGGATGTCAGAACCAGATTTGCCTGGCAGTGCTATCAGCAGGGTTCCCTCAATGTGGACACTATCCATCGCCAGCGTCTTATTTTCACCTCTAGTTCCACAGGCACTTGTCTAGTTCCCATGTTCAGTTCCACTTTGGTGAGCTTGTCGAGTCATTTCAATCCTTATATTTTAAGCAAGCACACCCATTTATCAAAGTCTGTAATTCTCAGTTATTTTTGTTGCTCTCCGTGTTTCAGAGCCACACGAAAGGACTGGCTTGATATTTGGGGCTTGTTTTTACTCGCTCCCTCGAAATTAACGTCCCGGCCAATCTTTGCACTGTGTGTCATCTAACCATCCTCTCAACTTCACTATTGATAAGGGTGGAATTAGGATGCCGTCAAATTACCACCTCTATCGACACCAGGTATTACAATGCAAGATGTGGGTGTCTTATCTGGTTTAGATTGTTGCGGTGTGTGTGTTGCAGTAGAACAGTTCAGGGTACACCACAGGCAACATGACGTGTAGAGTCATAAAAATGGTAACTTCGCTTTAGGTTTATACCATTTATTGCACGCCACAAAACAGTCATGATACTTATGTTATCATCAGCATAGTATAACGAATGCAGCATTCAAACTCATGTTAACTGACAGTCATGTAGGAGTCAATACTCAATAGTTGTATGGAAAACAAATATCATAGCGAAGCTTGATAAATAATACATATAACTTCTGCAACCGTGGTCCGCTGCAGATCCTTAATGTTCATAGACAATAATAATTATTTCTTCCTGATGCTAGCAGATCAGATGTATACAATACGTCCGTTTACTGTCTGCACGTGAGTAGCATACATGGATTACAGGTCAGCTCGACCTTTATAACCTTCCTAAGTCTAACCATCTGACTTGGACGTGATCTCTGATATAACGAATCCTGGAACACAGACAATAGTCTTGTTGGTCTAGAGCGACCCATAGATATATAACTAGTTCAGGTATAAAGATACCGATGACTTAATCCTAGTCAAAGTACCTCTCCATTTTGAATCACACAGGCGAGCAAAAAGGCGACAAAATGACGAACCTCTAGATGATAGCCTAAAGTTCGATACAAGAGGAATTACCTTATTTCGGAAAATCAACCATGAACATATGCCTCCAGGCAGGCTTGAATAATACGGGGAAATAGTCTAGTTAGCTAACTAACTCACAAAGACAATGTATTTCCCTCAGAGAATCACAAGACGCAGTCGCGTCCGCTCGCTAATCAGTCCATTTCTCAACTCCCCGACCTGGGCGGAACAACAAACGACAACCCAGTCGAGACATGCGCAGAGTGACAATCTCTGAGTCGCTGTTCACAATAAGACGATTCTAAGAACATTCGAGATAAAAGTCTTACACAGTCGCGCCTTTTATGGACATGAACAGAAGCGTTAAGAAAGGTTTCAAACATCTACAACAGTTGACTGATACTACCAAATAAGGAGATATGGTCACGCTTCGTTCAAGACATTATAGACCGAACGTGTCTCTATACAAGAGGAGGTAAACTCATAAAAAATAGCAGTATCGATATTTCGGGTTCTGTCCCTTTGACCATAAAATATATATAACATGCATTTCAGTCAAATAATGATCATACATACGAAAAACGATCATACAAAGACTTTGGAAAAAAGTAATTATTTGTGCGTAACATTACCGCACCCTCCCGGGAAAAAAAAATGAAACATTTTTTTTTTTTTAAATCCTGGAGCCGGAAAAATCTAGGCTCCTAACGCACGTATGATGGGCGGATATACCTAACAAAATAGCTCAACACTTGGAGCGAAACTGAGATCATATCCCAGGTCCTTAGAGAAAAAATTTATCTAAGTATACGCGTATATATCCCAGGAAGGTGCCACCAACACAAACCACAATGCTGGCAACATCATAATAAAAGTCAAATTATTCTCATACCAATATATGAAATCAAATATATTATTATGATATCATACAATGTGTTGCAAATAGCGGTGTAATATATTAATATACCGCACTATTTTATTACATTATGTAATGCATCAGTAACTAATAAGTAATACATGTGTTGATCTTCGTTGACATAAAACATTCAATAGAAGAAGATGTGGACATCATCCGCTCCCAATCTAGGACAGGACTTGATATACTCAAAGTTCCACAATGGACACAATCTCGCATCTTCAATGATGTGCTGCGAAAATATCAATAACACAAATCTTAAAGACAACTGGTAAATTTCTCAATACAATCCTGAAAATAATTTATTTAAATGTGGCCGAGTGATCTTTTGGCCCGTATATCACTAACTAAGCCTTCTTAGATAATTACATGGTACAATGTTATAAATTCCCCCTCAAAAAAGTGAGAAAAAAAAAAATCTACTAACATGTCATTATAACATTGGACTGTATATCAGGAAATATATATATGACAGAAGAATCATGTGGAATCGTGTGGGCATCTGGACAGAATGTCCGCCATTACATTATCCGAACCACGGATAGCTCGAACCGAGAAATGAAATGGTTGAAGAGCTATGGCATAACGAGTGGACCTCGAGCTCTTCAAGTTTTTGCTCTGAATAGCAGTAAGCGCTTTCTGGTCGGTTTCCACAATGAAATGTGCGCCTAGAAGAAATCTTTGTAACTTCAGAATAGACCATACCATAGCCAATAACTCACGGTCTAAAACCGAGTAATTCTTTTCTGCAGCATTTAATTTCCTAGAGATATACATCACCGGATGCAGAGTATCAGAATACTCCTGCATTAGTGCTGCCCCAATCCCAGTTGACGAGGCGTCACTTCGAAGAACAAAAGTCTTCTCAATAGTAGGTAACCTAAGAATAGGTGGAGATGAAAATAGGTCTTTAACCTGGTCCAATGAGGATTGACATTCTTTTTGACCAGCGGATCAAATTAGGCGACCCTTTCTTCAATAAAGTAGAAAGCGGTGCCATAATGGAGGACAGATTCGGAATGAATCGTCCGTAGAATTGGATCAAACCTAATAGACTCCTTACTTGTTTCTTTGTCTTAGGGACCGAAATGTTAAGTATTTTTGAAACATTGTGGTCCTCTGTCTTTAAAAGACCATGACCAACACGATGACCTAGGAAAGAAATCTCACTAAATCCTATAAAGGCTTTAGAGGGTTTTGCAGTCAAGTTATACTCGCGAAGAGTAGACAGTAATTCGTATAAACCCAAATAGTGATCTTCCCAGGAATCACTGAATAGACAGATATCATCTAGATATGCTATGACATCTGTACGATATGCGAGAATTCGCCGCATCATGCGTACGAATGTAGCAGGGGCGTTCATAAGACCAAAAGGCATGAAATTCCATTGGAATAAACCCCTAGGTGTAGAAAAAGCTGTAAAAGGTTTGGCACGTTCAGTTAGCGGGACTTGCCAATAACCTTTAGACAAATCTAGTTTGGTATAGAATCTAGAATTAGAAAGTTTATTGAGTAGCTCTTCTAATGAAGGCATAGGTTCAGCGTCGAACTTCGTAACTTGGTTCAATTTGCGATAATCTACGCAAATGCGAATGTTATTATCCTTCTTTCGAACAATAACCATAGACGAAGAGTATGCTGAAGTGGATGGTTCAATGATTTCCAAACGTATCATTTCATCCAATTCTTTTTCGACTTGAGACTGGAAATGGATAGGTATTGGATAGGGTCTGACTCTGATAGGATTATGATCAGTTAGCACAATGTCATGTTCAATGACATGTGTGTGTCCCGGGATGTCTGTAAGAACATCCTGAAATGTTTGCAACATCGAAGAAACTTGTCGATGTTCCTCAGCGGAAAGATTTGGAGAAACGGTCACGTTTTTCCAAGATTCCGTAGAATAAAGTGGGACCATAGAAAGAGGAAGATTGACATCAGAAAAAGTAGTTTCCTCATCCTGTATAACTGACAGCGATGAGTATTGACCATGAGGTACTTGAGAATTGTCCGTTGCCTGGAAAATAGGCTGCAAATAGTCTGGTCTTTCATGAAATTCCGTGAGCATATTTATGTGGAAAGTTTTATGCTTTCCATCAATATCGACAACATAGTCGACATCAGAAATTTTGGAGACTATTGCATATGGACCTTTCCATGCAATTAGAAGTCTGTTCTCCCTTGAAGGAAGTAGGACGAGAGCTTTGTCACCTGGACAAAGTTGTCGTAGACATCTATTCTTATTCGCAAACTGCCTTGCCTTTTCTTTAGCAAATTCGGAAGACGAAGTTGCTAGTCTGCATGCCTCAATGATTTTTTTCCTAAGAGCAATGACGTACTCATAAGAAGACTGAGTCTCATCGCTAATATTATCGGCAGTGATTAGATCGTGAAGTAAAGACATAGGGCCGCGCGGTTGCGCGCCAAAGACAAGTTCAAAAGGGGAAAACCCCGTATGTTCATTGGGGACCTCTCTATACGCAAAGAGAGCCGCGGGTAAGACCCTGTCCCAATCCTGAGGATGATCCTCAGTTATTTTACCCAGTAAAGTTTTTAGAGTCCTATTTAAACGTTCGACCAACCCATTAGACATTGGGTGATAGATACTGCTGAGAGACCTTTTTATATGTAGCATAGACATTACCTGTGACATAGTGTCTGATATTAGTTGAGTGCCATGGTCTGACAATATTTCTCCGGGAAAACCCAAGCGAGAAAATATCAGCCAAAGAGCGTCTGCGATATCAGCAGTTGAGATGCTCTTGAGAGGTATTGCCTCTGGCCAACGTGTGCACATATCGACACATGTAAGAATAAATTGATGCCCTCTAGCCGACTTAATTCTAAAAGGACCGATAATATCTATTGCCATTTTTTGAAAAGGGCGAATTGGAATGTCAGCAGCCTGAATAGGCGCAGCATGTCGTGGTCCTTTAGATTTGACCTCCTGACATACTTTGCAAGAGCGACAGTACATTCGTATGTCCTTGCTTACAAATGGCCAAAAGAAAGCCGCAAGAACTCTCGACTTTGTACGGGAAAAACCCATATGTCCAGCACATTGCGAGTCATGAGCATGTTGCAATATTTGCACCCTCATGCTCTTAGGCACAAGAATTTGTGAATGAGTGGATGTAGTCGAGTCTTGTACCATACGTACAAGTACGCCGTTCTTCATAGAAATCCAAGATTTTCTATTAGTATTTTGATTAGGATCACCTTTTTTTGCTAGAATGAAGAATTTTTGTAACGACGGATCTTCTTCTTGCAATTTGATAAATGAGTCACGTGTAATAGTCAAGTGACTATTTTGTTCATTTACTTCATCATTATTAGTTAATGAAGTTTGAGGTGGATCCAGAGCATGTGCTCTTGTGACCACCGTATTGGTAGCTTCAATGTTTTGCTCTTCCCAAACAGCAATCTGCTGTGGGGTACATTCCCTAACTCCGTGAATACGACCAATAATAAGGTCCGCAATAGGGTTTGGAAGTAGACACGCGTGGACCTCTCCCGTGAAGAAAGGAGTAGCAATATGTATTATGGCAGTAGGATATTTTTCCAACGTGCCACCAAATGTGACACATTTGATGACCTTTCCTGTAGCACAGAATGGATCTACAAGAGATTGCCTAACCCCGACAGTAGTACATCCAGAATCAAACAACACCGAGACTGGATTACTATTTACAAGCCCCTTATGTAATATAAGAGAACCTCTCCCATCATGAGCAACATTAGCAGGAAGAGCGGGCAAAGGATGACCACAGCTTAGAGTACTAATGGTTTTCGGATCAAATAAAGTACTGCATTGGATACATTTATTTGCCCTACCAAAGTCAAAAGATGAGCATCCGATAGCATTATGGTCTTTATCATTATTAACCTGTTTATCTGCTCCCTGAGATTCTTGTTGAACAGAGTTTGTCTGTTGATATCTTTTTCTCTTCTGTTGCGATCTACCGCGACCATTATTGCCTCTGCAATTATCATTAAAGTCCCTACTGTAATTTTTATCCTGGTTTGCGTTCCAGTTTCCATAACTGTCATTACCATCTCTATGCTGTTGAGAACCTCTATTATCTTGGTATTGAGGTCTCTGCAAAAAATATTTTCCTCTATACCGATTACCTTTATGAAAATTTCTAAAGTTACCGGGAATAGAATACCGTGTAATATTAGGTTGTCTCCAGCTCTGGGAAGAAGAATCTCCCTGAAATTGATTACCCTGGTTCTGGGCATAATTACGGTTACTCTTTTTATTGAAATTTTGCTGGCTACCCTGAAATTTACGCATAAAATTCGGGCCATAAGGTGCTGCCGAAGCAACTGGCAGACCTTCTTTTACCTTAGAGTTGCTAATGGTTATGTGAGGATGTGCAGTAACATACTGGCTACAATATTCTTCCATTTCTTTTATATTTTTAGGCTTACGCTCATGAAGAAAAGAAAGAAAAGCTTCATTAACAGAAGACATAACCTTGTCTCTAAGAAGTAAGTCCATGAGGGCTTCAAATGTACTTTCTGTCTTAGAAAGTTCAACCCATCGTAAAAAAGTAAGACGTATGCCTGAGATGAATTCTGAGAATTCAACTCCAGTTTCTGGTAACATGTTTTTAAATTTAAGACGATATCCGTCTTCGTTAAGTTGGTACTTCTTTAACAATGCCGCCCTGACAACCTCATAGTTGTTCTTGTCAGGCACATCTACCATACCCAACAAAGTCAAAGCATCACCTCTAAGTATCTTGGACAGATGATAAACATATAATGTTTTATCTATATTATGCACCTTACATGCACTTTCAAATCTATCCAGATAAAATGTTATATCATCAATTGAAGCATTGAATGCTGGTAAATTAAGCTTGAAATCAACAGCACTAGACTTATTAGCAGATGATACCTTATTAGCATCATTAGCATTACTAGATAACTTCAACTTTTCTAACTCCAAAGCTAAGAGTTTTTCTTCATGTTCCATTTTTGCTTTTCTCTCATCAGCTTCTCTTTGTAACCTTCTTTCTTCAGCCTCAGCCTGTTTTTCTAATCTTTTATTTTCAGCCTCTATTTCAAGTCTCTTATTTTCAGCTTCTTTTTCAAGTCTCTTATTTTCAACCTCAGCCTGAAGTCTCTTCTCCTGAGATTCTGCTTCTCTTTTTTGTTTTTCCATTTCCATTTGTAATCTCTTTTCATCTACCTGCATCTGCAGTTTTATATTTTCAGCATCTATTCTCTTTTGTTCAGTTAGTTCTTTCATTTTCTTTTCCTCCGACTTCAATGCCTTGGCATATTGAACAGTCGCAAATTCTTCTAATTTATCACCTGTCTTCCCAAGGGCTTTACCCTGCTCAATAAAGTACTCAAATGTAGACATGATGTCTAAAATGTGAGTACAGAACCTGAAATAATTAATTATCTTATTTCAATCTTAATAGCAACAAGACTTAATAAAGTGCTTGTATAATTACTATGTTTACTCCAATCTCTGTGGGAAACAAGACTTGACACCAATTTGTATTATCAGTTGTACAATAATATCACAAGTCACCTCTTAATTATCAGTGCACTACCCAAATCAGTGCATAACCATCAGTTATTTATCATAACTGCACTACAATAGTGCATAAGGAAAAAACCACCAGCTAGTTATGATAAGTGCACTATAGATCAATAGTGCATGAGCATATATGTAACAATAGTGAAAGCTAACTATGCAAGAACTATGCAAACAATAACAAGACAATGTAAACAATAACAAAGTACCAACAATGTAAACAAAACAAAGATCAAAGTCAATGTAAACAATAACAAAGATCAGAGTCAATGTAAACAATAACAAAGATCAACGTCAATGTAAACAATAACAAAGATCAGAGTCAATGTAAACAATAACAAAGATCAAACAATACGAAAACATTCGCATAAGTCAAATAAATAAACAGCGAAACTAAAAAGAATATGATGACAGAATGCGAAGATATGACAAACAAATGACGCTACAGTATATACACAACAATTTACGTGAAGAACTGAATAATAGAAAAGAGGAGACCTACAAATACAAACAATTGAAATCGAAACTAAAAAACAGAAAGAAAGAGAGAAACAAAAAAAAAATATACAAAAAACGAAAATAAAGCACAACTCGTCACAACTAAACAGATATAGCAACGATTGTCGCTAGCAAATTTCACAGTAGGAAATTCGCACAGTCCCTAACGAAAACGCTAACAGTAGAACCTCTGTGACGTGGTATCATCTACTGAAAGACACCGCCCAACCGAGAAAACCCGCAGAAATATAAACATATAAATACAAATCCAAATAACATATAACATGTAAACATATAAAGAGTGCGAAAAATGTGATAGACAGAAGGCTCAGTTAGAACATAAGGGCACAGTTCACAAACAAAACAGGCCACTTAACTTCTATGTATCCACAACGTCAGCACAGTTCAGAACAGGATGTGATCAGCATTCTTAGGACAATGATCCAACATTGATCCATATCTGCTCTCGTAAACTGCCATGACGAAGGAAATGAGCTTCTAACAGGAAACAGCTTCTGACAGGAAACAGCTTCTGAACTTGACCTTCTGAATCTGCAACAGTAATTCTGAGACCGGAACAGTTGTTACGGCACTTGTCCTTCTTCTCAACAGATCAGGAAATCCATTCGCTCGGTACTTGTCCTTCTATTTGTAGACAAACTTCAATACCGCCGAGCAGCGCCGGGTAGTTTCAAAATATCAACAACTGTCAGTACTGCTGCGTCTTTCAAAAAATTTCATCAAAGGTGATGAATAGCAACTGCAATGTTGTCTTGTAGTCTGCTGATGATGTCTGGGTTTGTTGACCCCCTTGAGAGTTGGTACCAGAATAAACCAACTATTGGCCACCATGAATTGATAAGGGTGGAATTAGGATGCCGTCAAATTACCACCTCTATCGACACCAGGTATTACAATGCAAGATGTGGGTGTCTTATCTGGTTTAGATTGTTGCGGTGTGTGTGTGTTGCAGTAGAACAGTTCAGGGTACACCACAGGCAACATGACGTGTAGAGTCATAAAAATGGTAACTTCGCTTTAGGTTTATACCATTTATTGCACGCCACAAAACAGTCATGATACTTATGTTATCATCAGCATAGTATAACGAATGCAGCATTCAAACTCATGTTAACTGACAGTCATGTAGGAGTCAATACTCAATAGTTGTATGGAAAACAAATATCATAGCGAAGCTTGATAAATAATACATATAACTTCTGCAACCGTGGTCCGCTGCAGATCCTTAATGTTCATAGACAATAATAATTATTTCTTCCTGATGCTAGCAGATCAGATGTATACAATACGTCCGTTTACTGTCTGCACGTGAGTAGCATACATGGATTACAGGTCAGCTCGACCTTTATAACCTTCCTAAGTCTAACCATCTGACTTGGACGTGATCTCTGATATAACGAATCCTGGAACACAGACAATAGTCTTGTTGGTCTAGAGCGACCCATAGATATATAACTAGTTCAGGTATAAAGATACCGATGACTTAATCCTAGTCAAAGTACCTCTCCATTTTGAATCACACAGGCGAGCAAAAAGGCGACAAAATGACGAACCTCTAGATGATAGCCTAAAGTTCGATACAAGAGGAATTACCTTATTTCGGAAAATCAACCATGAACATATGCCTCCAGGCAGGCTTGAATAATACGGGGAAATAGTCTAGTTAGCTAACTAACTCACAAAGACAATGTATTTCCCTCAGAGAATCACAAGACGCAGTCGCGTCCGCTCGCTAATCAGTTCATTTCTCAACTCCCCGACCTGGGCGGAACAACAAACGACAACCCAGTCGAGACATGCGCAGAGTGACAATCTCTGAGTCGCTGTTCACAATAAGACGATTCTAAGAACATTCGAGATAAAAGTCTTACACAGTCGCGCCTTTTATGGACATGAACAGAAGCGTTAAGAAAGGTTTCAAACATCTACAACAGTTGACTGATACTACCAAATAAGGAGATATGGTCACGCTTCGATCAAGACATTATAGACCGAACGTGTCTCTATACAAGAGGAGGTAAACTCATAAAAAATAGCAGTATCGATATTTCGGGTTCTGTCCCTTTGACCATAAAATATATATAACATGCATTTCAGTCAAATAATGATCATACATACGAAAAACGATCATACAAAGACTTTGGAAAAAAGTAATTATTTGTGCGTAACAACTATATATATCTCAACTTCTTGCCTTCATTATTCTACTCATTATGGAGCATGGCCACCACACCAGGCCCCAACTGTGCAGGATGCTTATGCCTATGCACTCTTGCTGTGGTGGTTTCTATAGCGATTTGTTTTGAATAGTGATGTTGCCAGCCCTTCGTATAGCCTCCAGTTAGTCGCCAATACCATGGCTGGAGGGACCAGTGATACTACTCTTTTTTCTCATCACAGACGTCCTGGCAGCACGCGGGTCGCGTCTGAACTAAAATTAAACATAAATTAACACGGAAGGACAATTGTGAAACTGAAGATATTTTTATAATATGGCAAACATTGTTAAACATATTTGCCCCATTAATTAGACCATCAGCAATTGGAACACACAAAAGGAATGTAGATAAAATGAGAAATTTACATGTGATGATGGGCGGAAATGTGTGTGGATTAGGTTGTGTGATGTGTTGTTCGTCCATCAAGGGTGATGAAGACCACTCTGTTCATACAATTATTAAGAATATATTAGGTTAGTCAATAGGTACGAAGGTGACTGATGAGCCCAATGCGGGCCTGGAAAGATCTCGGACAGTGTGAGCAGGGAATGTTCGCTTCAGGTGAAGGTTTTATTACACGGTCTTTTCTAGCTTGTCTCCGCTGTTCCGCTGCTGCTTTTCTGGATGATTCGCATGCCGCTGCACCTTTACGAAGAGATGTGCGCCAAGCGGTTCGGTCTTGCGCAGCAGCTTCCCATGTGTCAGGGTTTATGCCAAAGGTTTTCAATGAAGACTTAAGCGTGTCTTTGAAGCGCTTCATTTGGCCACCATGGGAGCGTTTACCCTTATGCATCTCACCATAAAAGAATATTTTTGGCAGTCGATGGTCTGGCATGCGGACTACATGAGCTGTCCGACGAATCTGTGACTGCATCAGAATAGTATCGATGCTAGAGATACCAGCTATGTCAAGAACGGCGGTATCCGGGATCTTGTATTGCCATTTGATGTTTATTACCTTCCTGAGACAGACTGTATGGAAGTGGTTAAGCTTCTTTACATGCCGCCTGTATACAGTCCATGTTTCACATGCATAAAGCAGCACTGGAAGCATCGCAGCTCTGTATACCTTCAGCTTTGTCTGTAGACTAGTGTCACTTCGATGCCAAACGTTGGTGTATAGTCTGCCAAATGTGCTGCTGACTTTGGAGAATCTGGTGTTTACCTCATCATCAATGACGACGTTCTGGGATGGTGTGCTACTAAGGTATGTGAATCTGTTCACAACTTTCAGTTTCTCACCATTTGCCTTGATGATTGGCTGAGTATAAATTGTGCCAGGAGCTGGTTGGTACATGATTTCTGCTTTCTCCGTGTTGATGGTAAGCCCAAAGTAGGAACAGGCTTCGGAGAATCTATCCATGCTATTATGCAGATCAGCCTCTGAGTCAGCATTGAGGGCACAATCGTCAGCAAACAGAAGATCTCTGATGGTGTGTGATTTGACCTTGGTTTTTGCTTGAAGCCTCCTAAGGTTAAACAATTTTCCATCAATACGATATCTGATGTCGATTCCTATGTCCCCGTCTCTGAAAGCATCAGTCAGCATAGTAGAAAACATGATACTGAACAGATTCGGTGCAAGTACACCCTTGTTTAACTCCATTTGAGACTGGGAAAGGCTCCTATAGCTCACCTTTTTCCTGAACTCTAGCCTGCATTCCATCATGCAGTTGCTGCACTATTGTGATAAATTTCTTTAGGCAGCCGTATTTTGCCATGATCTTCCATAGACCCTCTCTACTTACCATGTCGAACGCCTTTGTCAAGTCGATGAAAGCTGTGTACAGGTCACAGTGTTGTTCTTGGCATTTTTCTTGTAGCTGTCTTGCAGCGAACACCATATCGGTGGTTCCATGTTCTTTCCGGAATCCACACGGACTTTCAGGTAGAAGACCTTTGTCAAGATGAGCCGTAAGGCGATTAAGAAGGATTCTGGCGAATATCTTCCCTGCGATTGATAGTAGAGAGATGCCTCGATGATCGTTACAGTCTTGGCAATTACCTTTACGTTTATACAGATGTATAATTGACGCATCTTTGAGATCGTGTGGGATGGTTTCACTCTGCAACATTTGTTGGAAGATCATGTGAAGTTTCTCTATCAGAACTGTACCGCCATCTTTATAGACCTCAACAGGAATTGAATCGGAGCCGGGGGCCTTTCCACTAGAAAGTTGACGAATCGCTTTTTGAGTTTCCTCCAGATTTGGTATATAATCTAGTGCTTCATTTATAGGACTTTGAGGCAGTCGGTTGATGGTTTCGTCGTTAATAGACGATGGCTGGTTCAGAATATTTTTAAAATATTCGACCCAGCGTTGGAGAAATTTTTTCCTTGTCTGTAATTAGTGTTTTTCCATCTGCATTAAAGAGGGGAAATGATCCTGATACTGTTGGACCTTAGACCACTTTAAGTGCATGGTAAAAAATGTTCATGTCATGGATGTCAGCTAAGCCTTGGAGCTCATCTGCTTTATTACTCAGCCAAGAGTCCCGCATCTGGCGTAGTTTATGTTGGACGAATCTACGCATGTTGTTGAAAGCGTCTTTCTTGTATGTAGATTTTGGATCATTTAAATATGCTTTATGGAGATGGTGTTTCTCAGCCAACATCTTCTTTATATCATCTGTGTTCTCATCAAACCAGTCATTTTGTTTCTTGATGGCGGGACCCAGGACCTCTGTAGCAGTGTTGTAGATCTGCTCACTTAGGGCTGCCCAATTTGTTTCCACACTTTAGCCGTCTAACGAGATAGATTTGAGACGGTCTTCTAGGGTGTCAGTAAATGACTGTTTGATTTTAATCTTCTTTAGTTTGGTGACATCCAGCCTTTTTTGAGTTTTCTTCCCCTGATGGCACCTGGCTGGTTGGATACGAATTTTAAGTTTAGACACAATGAGACGATGATTAGTCCAGCATTCGGCACTACACATGGACTTGGTCACCCGGACATCTTGCCTGTCGTTCTTCCTAACAATTACATAGTCAATTAGGTGCCAATGCTTTGAGCGAGGGTGCATCCAGTAGGTCCTGTTGCGGGTAGAAGTCGCAAAATGGTGTTGGTGACAAGGAGGTCATGTTCTGCGCAAGTCTGGAGGAGAAGAAGTCCATTGCTGTTACAGCGACCCACGCCGTATTTTCCGATAGTGTCAATCCAGGAAATGTTATCTGAGCCTACTCTTGCATTAAAGTCACCAAGAATGATGAGCTTATCTGCTTTAGGAACTGATGCAATGACTGCATGCAGTTCTTAGTAAAACGTATCCTTGACGTCGTCCTGGTTTGTCATAGTTGGTGCATATGCGCTAATGATGGTGGAATGTTTCCTTCCATAAAGCAGGGGGATCTTGACCGTCATGAGTCGGTCATTTATTCCCTTTGGGGGCCCCGCTAACTTGCCAACAAGTGCTGTTTCGATAGCAAAACCAACCCCTGCTTCTCGTCTTTCTTCAGTTCCTCTTCCGTTCCAATAGAATGTATAACCTGCACCATTTTCGCAATGTTGGCCCCTCGCCTGCAAGTCGGGGGAAAATTTTCACTCATGTGTCGCCTAAGTAGGGTACCCACCAACCGTTAGGTTGTGAGATGCAGTGATAGTGCAATTATAATTATTATCCTACTAATGCACCATGTTATCACTGGGTGCAACCTGATGATGATTATTTGTGATGGTGTTATTATTACACCGATATGTTGTCGCCATCACTATGAACATCCCTCGCTCACACTAGGCCGATGCAAAGAAAAGAAACTGGTGCTTGACAGGGTTCAATCTTTTATTGTGACACCCTCACCGACAGTGGAGACACTACATCAAAGGCCAAGAATATGAAGCGTTACACAACACCCACAAATGGCAATCAGCCAACAGTTATATCACCCTGTTTTTTATTACTACACTATTTTATTTTAGCGGAGTCTGTATCATTTTTCTGTCTTATATTTCTTGTCCTTGTTGCCCGTTTGTAACTGTCGCTGACGAAGGGTGATACCCGAAACGTCCCGTGTTTCCTTTGTTCCGTTATTTTGTAAAACTTATTCAATACCGTTTTATTTTTTTATATATATGTTTATTTTTAGCTACCAGTTTTCAACTACTCAGAGGTTATTCATTGCACCTGTCCTGTCTGGTAGCAAGGGTGCACTTCTCCATGTCTGTGACAACATTAACATGTTCAGTGATTACCGTCGACTCAGGACTCACATTATGTAATACCATTTTCTGAGTTTTAAACATCTTTCTGGCCGAAAAGCCGCTGCTATATACAAAAAATAATTACTTGGACATCGTGCGACCGTCGATTGGTTAAAAGGTCAGAGCACTTGCCTTTCGGGGCAAAGTTACCGGGCTCCGGGATCTAAACCTGGTAACGTCACACATCAGTTTACCCAGCTGTAAATGGTTATATTTCTCTGCTCTCGAGCTAGGGACGTAAAGACAGGGAGGAAAAGAACTGGTCAGCCCCCACCTCCTAAAGGTGCACCTATATAGTGAAGTATTTGACAGTTCCCTCCCATAGGGCAAGATCTGCTATGGCACGACTCTAAGATGTTGAACGGACTGTCGACTGGCAGAGTGGTAAGAGTGCACGTTTCTAGAGGTCAATTCTAGAGCATCGCCATGAAAATAGAGAACTAAATCGACAACCAAGACGATGTAAGCTTGAAAGAAACAGACGAACAGCAATGAAACATGATGTGAGAAGACGGCGCCGAATTTGGATATGATACAGTGACGAAATGGACGACCTCTTCACGATCTTTGGGTCTCTCCGGCAGTATTGGTACATTTGTGGTACTGTTTTTATTATGTGCTGTCAATTATCGCACTTTTCTTTCTTTCTCTCTTTCTTTCTTTGTTTGTTATTTTTCTGCTAAGTAGCAGATATTTGATTTTATCAAATCACCCTGTAGGTAATAAATATTACATTTGCAAGGAGCGGCTGATATGATACATCACATTTGCTTGGCGCTACCCAGATTTGTTGGTTATAGGCGCGGAAGATTAACACGTACATCGGCCAGCGCTATCGGCTTAATCACCGATAAGACACGGAGTTTGCGTACTCATACGACAGATAATAAAGATTACCGCCTGTGTGACACATGGGGGCAGACAAGTGGGATATAATCGCTTCCGGTCACTTGGTTAAAAGTAATCATGGAGTTATTACATTTTAGAGAATATGAGTCTACAAATGTGCTTGTGAGAGTGTATGCAAGGCATCAGATGTCCATATATGGTTATACCTGACCTTTGCCGGCACGCACATTATTTCACGTGGAACTATTTTGAAATATCACACCCCATCTGCATGATTTGAAATGATTGGATCTTTCTGATTATGTCATAACAAATAACGCTTGGGAGGATAGGAATATAGTCTGACCATTTTCGCAGTTTTATTTCATTGTGAATTTCGCGCTCGCCAAGACAACATCAGACATCGCTAGAGTGAAGACTAGATTCATAAATCCTTTTTGTTAACCGGACCTTTTATTGGAGAACCAGATACGACTTACAAAGCACAGTAAATCCCTTTCAAATTTTAATAAGGAAACACGGGACTAGGAAACTGAAGAAACACGGAGTCAGAAGGGGAATCTATGGTCAAAATTAAAGACATCCCAGACGCGTGTAAGAGAATGATTCGTCTCTTTTATTCCTCTGAGCAATGGATGGACATTCGGAGTCTGTGGCTCGTATGACTGTCAGTGGTGAAAGCCGAAAGGAAGCCACTGACATGAAAACGGATGTCCTGACCGCAAAACAGGATACAAGAATAGGTTTTTGGAATTTTAGGACAATGTACGAGACAGGTAAACTAAGACAGGTCACGGCAGAAATGAGAAAATATAGGTTACACATTCTAGGGATAAGCGAGAGCAGATGGATAGGGGCAGGAAAAGTTAAAACAGCAACAGGAGAAACAGTACTTTACTCTGGAAGAGAGGATGGACAGCACAATGAAGGCGTAGCCATTATTCTACAGAAAGGAATAGAAAGGACATTACTGGAATGGAAACCCATCAACAACAGACTGATAAGATTAAGATTGAGAGGGAGATTCCCCAACACTACAATAATACAATGCTACGCACCAACGAATGATAGCGATGAGGAGGTCAAGGATGAATTCTATCAACAACTGCAGAAAGAAATGGAAGACACACCTAGATATGATCTTGTTATAGTAATGGGAGACCTCAATGCGAAAGTTGGTACACACAATACATATAATGAAAGAACAATGGGGAAATGCGGCAGCGGAACAGTAAACGAAAATGGGGATAAACTAATAAGTTTCTGTAGCATTAATAACCTGGTCATTGGAGGAACACTCTTCCCACATAAATAAATTCACAAATTAACATGGGTGTCGTAAAAATTAACAGTGATACAACGTCAAAATATCTCCAATGATACAACGTAGGGATAAAAAACCAATGCGTAAGCTGCTGGAATACATGATCGCCCGCGCCGCGGGTCATCAGGTGTTAGACTTGAAGGCAAAACGGAACGAGGATCAAAAGACAAAAATCTGACTGAACGCGTACTTGAACTAGCGAGGTTAATGGACGCAAATTGGTGGGGCAAGGAGGAAAAGTCACGTCCCCCCCCCCCCCCCCCCAAGTTGACATAAAGTAAGGAATTCGACAGAAGGGACCTTGGATATGATACGCCACAGTCATTTATTGGACGCTTTTGCGATACCAAGCCTTTTATTTGAATTCAGCGGCTAAACGCAGATGCTTGAAATATTACAAAATTCAAAAAGTAACTTTTTCTTAATATTAATGTTAGGAATATAAAAATTAGCTGGCCGGATGGCCCATTCTGAGCAGTGAAATAATATGCTTTTAATTATACAGACGGATAGATAATAATGAAGACATTGACAAAAGACTGTGTTGTTCACATCAGCGAAAGACTGCATTGAATCAAACATCTCACTATTTGCACAAAAATCGCGACCTTGAAGACTCAAGTGTCCAAATCTAGTTAGAATGAAAGAGAAGGGGAATTGGTGGAAGCTGTGGCTAAAAATAACTTTTCAGGCAAAATTGTAGAGGGGATGAATAGGTTGGTTCAAAAAACAAGTACGTTTTTGTGAAAATGCAAGTAGAGACGGACAGACTAACAGATAAAAATCCATACTTGACTGAAGCATGACTGAAATGACTTTAGTGTAGGAAATTTGAATTGAAAAACTCAAGGCAGTGATTGGCCACAGACAATCATATTATCGGCGCTCAGACGCGCATTTGGGGCCATTCCTCAATAGTTGTCCAGTGATAGACACAGTAAATTTCAAGTGTGGTGATTTCCAAATGAAATAAATTGAAATAAGTTCAGGGACGCCATACTATAGCCAGCAGCTCAGCTGAGTTTTGCTAGCATTTCTGTGTTCTTTATTCATAATCTGGTAAGATTGAAATTATTTCTTTGTATATTTTGAATATTGTTTAATGTTTCGAGTGATTTGATACTGCCATATCGAAATCTAGCCTTACAAACAAGTAAGGATTTGCTCTGGACCCCCCGCCCCAGTTCAGGGTCTAGAGACAAATAAAATACATAAACTCCAGCAAGGATTAGGAAGGACAGATCAAGTGTTGAGATCAATGAAACATATTACCTATACTATTTTAGGGGAGGAAACTAATAAACATATTTCAGAATCTGTAGTCTGGGAGGACCTATCTGATGTGAAACCACCATGGTAAAATGTGCTGTATGGTCAGAGAGATCTGACCTGTCTATATGGTGTTGTTGTTGTGTAGTGTTGTGTCCAGACATGGTTAGAGAATGGACTTTTGACACATAGCCAATACTTTGATTGCAGAGCTGTGAGTTTCAGTTGTCACCAAGGCGGTGTAAACTAAGTTGGTGATTTTACCAGAGTGGATCCGTGCAGTAACGTTGTGTCAGAGCAGACTATTATTGCCCCCAAGCACGGAGAGGTGGGGCCACCAGATCTCAGCACCAGAGCTACATCTTCAGAGTTGAGTGAGCCTCTGGTCTGCTGGAAATTCACCAACTCCATTTAGTTACTAACAATCCCATAAAATTCCTGCCATTTCTGGACAAGGTGTAGTCAATATAGACTGGAGTGATGAGGCCACCCCAACAGCACAACCATTAACTATCCTCCCAATTAGATGACTAGTATAAACATTAATAAAACTAAATAGTCTAGTACTTACATATGTACACTCTTGCATTTATTATGTAATATTCCATGCATTTCTTTCATAATTTCTAAATCTTTTATAAGTTTTGGTCAAAATAAAACTTGATCCAGAACAAAATAAATGTAAAAAAATTTTTCTATCAAAAATTTTACACACTTGAGTTAGTTCAGTGTATTATAACATTTGTTAATATTATTAGACTTAGTAAATATCTGTATGTGTGTCTATAAACTATCACACCACATTACATATCATTACCCTAGACATTTAACGTAGCCACATTCATTAGAAAAAAAAAAAAAGATAAGTGTGAGGTCGTAGTGGTAGCGAGAAGGGCCTTCTGACAACTCTCAGTTACATTTTATCTCAGGAGCCTTCACAGCTGACCTCATGCATCACACGTAGTACCATCACCACCATACAATACCATCAAACCCACTACATATATTGGGGTCTCTTTGTCCCGGGATCATTAGCCCAACAGTAATATTAGGATCTCCTGGTGGGAGAAATAAAATTAGGGAAACAAAATTGTAAAATTCCCTTTAAAATTAAAAGTGTCCCTGCATATAAAAGTTGGTGAATCTTCACAGCCAGTAATAAGTAATTAGTTAATTAATTAATTAGAAGTATTTAGACTATAGTAATTAGAAGTAAGTTAGTGGTTAGAGATTTATCTTGTATATTATTATATTGTCTAAAAAGTATGGCGGAGCTAGCAAAATTCCGATCAGCTGCTGTGCTGACCGCAAAGGAGATGGGAATGGATGGTCAGATTTTAATTCAATACGTAACGGCTGAATGTGATAAATATATTGAACGGGAAGAAAGGAGATTAGAAAAAGAGGCTGAAAGAAAATTAGAGTCTGAAAGGTTGGCTAAAGAGAAGAGGTTACAGATTGAGGCTGAGACTAAGAGGTTGCAGATTGAGGCTGACAAAGAGGCAAAGGCATTAGAGGCAGCAGAAAAAAGATTGACTGCCGAAAGGGAAGCAGAAGATAAAAAGGCCGAAAGGGAGGCAGAAGATAGAAGGTTGCAAAGGGAGCACGAATTACGACTAAGGGAGCTGGAATTACAAGGCCAGGCTCCTGAAAATGGTGCCAGCCCTTTTGCCTCAGATGCTGCGCCTAGTCTGGGAGCCTCAAACTCAGCTATGGGATTTCATTTAGACCATTTTGTTGAAAAAGACGATGACATAGAGGGGTACCTAGGACGTTTTGAGTTATTAGCTACTACCTATGGGTTAGAGAGAGAGGTGGAGTTTAAAGCTATCACAGGGACTGAGAGGTACTTCTTATGAAGTATTAGCTAAAATGAACAGGGAAGACCAAGACAATTATGACATGTTAAAGCAGGCTTTGTTATTGAGGTACGAAAAAAATGGGGAATTTTACCGTAAGAAATTTAGAAATGCCAAACTGTTGTCTGGGGAGACATACCACCAATTCTCTGCCAGACTAGAAACCTATTTGGAGAAATGGACTGCTCTGGGGAAGACCCAAGATCTTAAAGAAATGATCATGATTGAGCAATTGAGAGAGTCCATGGCTCCAGACATGAGAAAATTTCTCATGGAACAAGGTGCAGAGAAGTTGGGGGAGGTTTTAAATGTTGCTGAGAGGTATCAGGCAGCCCAGGCAGAGGTAAGTGGTGCTAAAAAGAAGCACATAGATAATTTTAAAGCTCCACAGCAATTTAATAAATTTGATAATAGGGAGCAGGGAAATAAAGGTAGGACAAACTTTGAACGGCCAAGAAATGACTACAGAGACAGAAACTCACAGTTCAATGACCAAAAATTCAATGAAAGAAAACCGTTGAACCAAGGAAAAAGATGGTGTAAATGGTGCAAGAAGGATAACCATAACACCGAATTTTGTAGAAGGAAACCTTCAAACATTGCTGCAATGAAGTCGGGGACGCAAAGATTAAAGGTTAATCCTAATGGACAACAGGAACCTTATCACCCCCCAGTTTGTGAGGATGTTATTTGTAATGGGGTCACCATAAGGTGCATTTATGATACAGGTTTGGATTATGATTCAGTTGTGAAGTCTAGCCTAGTGGACCCAAGTCAGTATACCACAGAAACAGTGGAAATACAAGGGGCAACTAAGGACATACCACTCATGACACTTCCCATCGCAAGGATAACGGTGAAAACTCGCTATGTGGAAGGAGAAATCAGAGCAGCAGTGATAGATGAACCAATCTACCCTCTGATATTGGGGTGTAGATACGTCTTCTTGGGGAATCCCGAGAGACCTGTGATCATGGCGACAGTGCAGACCAGGTCACAGAAGAAGAAGGAGGAAGAAGGTGAACCTATAAATGCTCATCCAGAGGAGATGAGGAAGGCGCAGGCTGAGGATAGGACACTCAAGCCATGTTTTAAAAAATTGCCCAAATGCCACACACCTCCGAGCAAGGGAGAATATTTCATGAAGAACAAACTATTATACAGGAAGGCCGGAACTGGAATAAATGGTCACAACCAGCTGGTTCTTCCCACTTCATATAGAGATAAAGTGATGGAACTCGGGCATGCGATTCCCTTCAGTGGTCACATGGGGATCAGCGCCACAGGACAGCGTATAGCTTGTCATTACTTCTGGCCAGGGATAACGGAGGATATAAAAAGATATGTCAAATCCTGCCCAGAATGTCAAAGGGTAGCTCCAAAGCACTGGACTGCTCCTGCAACTCTAGGGGAAATGCCCATAGTGGGAACACCTTTTGAGAGGGTTGCAGTGGATATTGTAGGACCTCTCACTCGGACCAAGAGGAGGAACAGTTACATCCTTACTCTGGTGGACACTTGTTCTATGTGGGAAGAGGCGGTAGCCCTGCCATCAATTGATTCAAAACATGTAGCAGAGGCACTACTTACAATATTTACCCGATTAGGATTCCCGCATCAAATCTTGACGGATAATGGATCTCAGTTCAAGGGGAAACTAACGGAAGAGGTTTTTAAACTATTTCAAGCCAGACACTTTCATTGTAGTCCGTACCATCCACAAGGGAACGGCCAGGTAGAGAGGTTCAACGGGACTCTCATTTCTATCCTGAGAAAGCTGGCACACGAAAAACCGGATCTGTGGGATCAATTCCTGCCCGCCGCATTGTTTGCGTACCGGGAGGTACCACATAGTTCAACCGGGATGGCTCCTGCAACTCTGCTATTTGGGAGGCCAATAAAAGGTCCATTAGAAGCTCTATTAAGGACCTGGACAGATGAGAAGGCGGAAGAGACTGTTACCTCATCTTATCAATACGTGAACGAACTGACCACTCGTTTGAAAGCTGGATGGAAACTGGCAAATGATAATTTGAAACAAGCCAGGAAGAAACATGCAGCATATTTTAATAGGAAGGCAAAGGACCGAGAACTAGCTGTGGGAGAGAAGGTGCTTCTTCTACTACCCGGTAGCCAGAATAAATTACAAATTGGTTGGCAAGGTCCATATATGGTTCTAGAGAAGGTGTCTAGAACAAACTATAAAATTGACAAAAAGGGGAAGGAGAAAGTTTATCATGTAAACTTGTTAAAGAAGTATCTGGACAGACCACTCCAGGAAAGCACCCCCTTATTGACCTTGGCTATTGCAACTCAGATGCAAAGGGAACCACTCACCTCACATGAATACCCATTACATCCTTGTGAAACAGCAGCACAGGTAAAAGTCAGTAAGCACCTGACTAAAAATCAGAGGGAGAGAGTTCAACAGGTTCTGGAGGAACATACAGATGTATTAACAGATAAACCAGGACATACAAATTTGCTACAGTATGACATGAAACTGGTAGACTCAAACCCAATCTGTATGAGAGCCTATTCTATTCCGTTCGCGAAGGAGAAGGCATTGAAGGAAGAAATAGATTATTTGTTGAAGGAGGGGATTATTTCGCACAGTGAATCATCTTTTAGTTCTAGTGTCGTATTGCTGAGAAAACCGTCTGGGGAACACAGACTGTGCATAGATTACAGGAAACTGAATGCTGTCACAGAAGGACAAGTGGATCCATTACCAGACACAAAACAGTTATTTGCCAGACTGAACAAGGCAAAATACTTTTCAAAGGTGGATCTTAGTAAAGGCTATTACCAGATCCCAGTGAAGCCTGAAGTGAGACCTTATTTGGCTTTTAGCACTTCGGATGGACATTATGAATTCAATATGCTACCATTCGGACTGAAAAATGCTCCGAGTGTGTTTTCAAGGATGATGCGCAAATTGTTGGATCCCCTGAATAACCCATGTATCACGAATTTCATGGATGATATTCTCGTCGCCACAGAGACATTTGAAGAACACATTGAAGCTCTAGAAATGTTATTTAATAGGCTTCGGGAGGCGAACTTAACTGCTAGGCCAACAAAATGTTGTATTGGATGCAAAGAGTTGGAATTCTTGGGGCACACTGTATATCAGGGTAGCATGACCCCTGATCCTAAGAATTTGGAAAAACTGCAGAGAGCACCTAGACCACAAACAAAATTAGAGTAATGGCAGGTGTAAGGAGAGATTTTGTCTATGTGTATCACTGGTTTTAGAACTTGCCGTAGGCATGTTTTCAGGTGGGGAGATGTGTCGTAAAAATTAACAGTGATACAACGTCAAAATATCTCCAATGATACAACGTAGGGATAAAAAACCAATGCGTAAGCTGCTGGAATACATGATCGCCCGCGCCGCGGGTCATCAGGTGTTAGACTTGAAGGCAAAACGGAACGAGGATCAAAAGACAAAAAAATCTGACTGAACGCGTACTTGAACTAGCGAGGTTAATGGACGCAAATTGGTGGGGCAAGGAGGAAAAGTCACGTCCCCCCCCCCCCCCCCCCCCCCCCCCCAAGTTGACATAAAGTAAGGAATTCGACAGAAGGGACCTTGGATATGATACGCCACAGTCATTTATTGGACGCTTTTGCGATACCAAGCCTTTTATTTGAATTCAGCGGCTAAACGCAGATGCTTGAAATATTACAAAATTCAAAAAGTAACTTTTTCTTAATATTAATGTTAGGAATATAAAAATTAGCTGGCCGGATGGCCCATTCTGAGCAGTGAAATAATATGCTTTTAATTATACAGACGGATAGATAATAATGAAGACATTGACAAAAGACTGTGTTGTTCACAACAGCGAAAGACTGCATTGAATCAAACATCTCACTATTTGCACAAAAATCGCGACCTTGAAGACTCAAGTGTCCAAATCTAGTTAGAATGAAAGAGAAGGGGAATTGGTGGAAGCTGTGGCTAAAAATAACTTTTCAGGCAAAATTGTAGAGGGGATGAATAGGTTGGTTCAAAAAACAAGTACGTTTTTGTGAAAACGCAAGTAGAGACGGACAGACTAACAGATAAAAATCCATACTTGACTGAAGCATGACTGAAATGACTTTAGTGTAGGAAATTTGAATTGAAAAACACAAGGCAGTGATTGGCCACAGACAATCATATTATCGGCGCTCAGACGCGCATTTGGGGCCATTCCTCAATAGTTGTCCAGTGATAGACACAGTAAATTTCAAGTGTGGTGATTTCCAAATGAAATAAATTGAAATAAGTTCAGGGACGCCATACTATAGCCAGCAGCTCAGCTGAGTTTTGCTAGCATTTCTGTGTTCTTTATTCATAATCTGGTAAGATTGAAATTATTTCTTTGTATATTTTGAATATTGTTTAATGTTTCGAGTGATTTGATACTGCCATATCGAAATCTAGCCTTACAAACAAGTAAGGATTTGCTCTGGACCCCCCGCCCCAGTTCAGGGTCTAGAGACAAATAAAATACATAAACTCCAGCAAGGATTAGGAAGGACAGATCAAGTGTTGAGATCAATGAAACATATTACCTATACTATTTTAGGGGAGGAAACTAATAAACATATTTCAGAATCTGTAGTCTGGGAGGACCTATCTGATGTGAAACCACCATGGTAAAATGTGCTGTATGGTCAGAGAGATCTGACCTGTCTATATGGTGTTGTTGTTGTGTAGTGTTGTGTCCAGACATGGTTAGAGAATGGACTTTTGACACATAGCCAATACTTTGATTGCAGAGCTGTGAGTTTCAGTTGTCACCAAGGCGGTGTAAACTAAGTTGGTGATTTTACCAGAGTGGATCCGTGCAGTAACGTTGTGTCAGAGCAGACTATTATTGCCCCCAAGCACGGAGAGGTGGGGCCACCAGATCTCAGCACCAGAGCTACATCTTCAAAGTTGAGTGAGCCTCTGGTCTGCTGGAAATTCACCAACTCCATTTAGTTACTAACAATCCCATAAAATTCCTGCCATTTCTGGACAAGGTGTAGTCAATATAGACTGGAGTGATGAGGCCACCCCAACAGCACAACCATTAACTATCCTCCCAATTAGATGACTAGTATAAACATTAATAAAACTAAATAGTCTAGTACTTACATATGTACACTCTTGCATTTATTATGTAATATTCCATGCATTTCTTTCATAATTTCTAAATCTTTTATAAGTTCTGGTCAAAATAAAACTTGATCCAGAACAAAATAAATGTAAAAAAAATTTTTCTATCAAAAATTTTACACACTTGAGTTAGTTCAGTGTATTATAACATTTGTTAATATTATTAGACTTAGTAAATATCTGTGTGTGTGTCTATAAACTATCACACCACATTACATATCATTACCCTAGACATTTAACGTAGCCACATTCATTAGAAAAAAAAAAAAAAGATAAGTGTGAGGTCGTAGTGGTAGCGAGAAGGGCCTTCTGACAACTCTCAGTTACATTTTATCTCAGGAGCCTTCACAGCTGACCTCATGCATCACACGTAGTACCATCACCACCATACAATACCATCAAACCCACCAGCTGTAACTACACTGAAAAGGTTTGACATCAGCAAATTTAAGGACTCCCTTACCAGAAAAGCTTTTGCGGCTGACATAAAGAAACGATATCAATTTGCCAAAAGTCAGGAAAAGACATTGACTGATGATATAGACCAGAATTTCAACACCATTTCAACAATATACAAAGAAAGCAGCAAATCATGCTTGGGATTCCAGGAAAGGAAGAAGCAAGACTGGATAACACCAGAAACATTAAACACCATAACGATGAGAAAGGAAATGAAAAGAATGAAAACAGAAGCGAAGTCCCCCAGGTTAAAGCAACTATATAGTGAAAAGTACAGTTAGCTGGACAAGGAAGTTAAACGCCAAACCCGAGCCAACAAAAGGAATTTCCTAGACGATCTTGCAAGACAGGCAGAGGAGGCAGCACTGAGAACTGAACAAAGCACAGTATACAAAATAACTAAATTCATCAGCGGAAAACGAGGTGCAAACAATATTACATTAGTAAGAGATAAGCAAGGTAATCTCATCACGACAGCAGAGGGACAGGAAACAAGATAGGCAAAGCACTTCAGAGAAACTCTGAACAAGGAACCACCAGAGACACAATTGAATGTTCCTGAAGCTGAAAACGATCTAGATGTGAATACAGTCATTCCACGCAAAGAAGAAATCATCACAGCAATCAAAGGGTTAAAGAACGGCAAAGCTCCAGGCCATGATAACTTAAATGCAGAGCTATTTAAGACAGACCCTGAGCTAGCAGCAGAACTATTAGAACCACTATTCGCACAAGTCTGGAAAACGGGGACAACACCATCAGAGTGGAACAAAGGAATAATTGTCAAATTGCCCAAGAAGGGAGATCTTGCAGACTGCAATAATTGGAGAGGAATCACTCTTCTCTCAGTTCCCAGCAAAATACTAGGCAGGATAATCATACAGAGAATTTCAAAGGCAGTAGACCACAAACTGAGGAAAGAACAAGCAGGATTTAGAAAGAACAGGAGATGTGTAGATCATATATTCACTCTCAGGAACATTATAGAGCAGTGCTCAGAATGGCAAAGACAGCTTTACATTAATTTTGTTGATTTTGAAAAGGCTTTCGACAGCATACATAGGGACAGTTTATGGAAAATACTGAGGGCTTATGGAATTCCAAGCTGCATAGTGTCAATCATAAAAAGCCTCTATGCCAACTTTACGTGTAGTGTTGGGCAGAGCAACCTAACCTTTGAGGTGAAGACAGGAGTACGACAGGGATGCCCCTTATCAACCACTCTATTTTTAACAGTCATAGACTGGGTGATGCGCCAGACAACAGAGGGCAGTCCAAGAGGAATAAGATGGACAACATTGGAAGATCTGGAATATGCAGATGACATTGCACTACTAGCACATTCACATCAACACATCCAGGAAAAAACGGATAGACTTAATAAGTTTAGCCAGCAGGTGGGCTTGAATATCAATTCAAAGAAGTCTGAGGTCATGACGCTCAATGTGAGCAACCCTGAGCCCATATCAGTAAGGAATCAGCAATTGGTACAGACAGATACCTTCACATACCTAGGAAGCATAGTAACACCAGACGGCGGGGCAGGCAAAGACATCAACATCAGAATGAACAAAGCAAGAACAGCCTTCTTTAGCCTAAACAACATCTGGAAGTCCTCCCAATACAGCACAAGCACAAAATTAAGATTATATCAGAGCTGTGTGCTTTCTGTGCTTCTCTATGATGCGGAATGCTGCAGAGTTACAGAGAAGGAAATGTCGAAATTGTCCTCTTTTCACACAACATGCCTAAGAAAAATGCACCGAATCTTTTGGCCAAATACCATCACTAACCAAGAACTGCTTACTCGTAGCAAGCAAGAGGACATGCACACCATCATAGCTGGCAGACGCTGGAGCTGGGTTGGTCATGTCCTCAGAAGAGACCCCGATGCCATCACAAGAACAGCTATGCTTTGGACCCCTGAAGGAAAACGAAAGAGAGGCCGACCAAAAACAACCTGGCGGAGGACTGTGGAGGCTGAGATGCAAAGAATGAACCACAGTTGGGGCACTGTACGAAGGATGGCCACCGACCGAGCAAAGTGGAATCAATTTGTTGTTGCCCTACAAGACGCCACTAGGCGTGATGGCCACTGACTGCTTTGACGGTCGGCGGCTAAGGATCAAAGAAGAAGAAGAAGAAGAAATGTCTATGTGAAAATATTCATTTTAAATTAATAGAAGTTTCAAACTTTTCAATAAGTGTAAATATAAATGAAACATAAATGAATTTATATTATGAACACTTTTCAAACAGTGGAGATGTAAATGTAAAACATATTATATCTGTACGTTTAACCTTTTCATTTAAATGTAATGTAAAGCCAAAGATATTCAGTTTAAATGTAACGGAAGTTGTATCCCGAGGGATTAAATTTAATTCTCATCGAGGGTAAATTCTGACATGGGATGGTAGAATAGAAGAGGGGGGCACATAACTGTGTCGGAAAACGTCATACTCAGAAGAGCGTTTCGTTTCTATTTCTATTACCAGTTAATTGTGGTTCTAGCAGAAAGTACTGTCTCTGGAACCAAGTGAAGGTAGAGGTGGACTGACGTTTTGCGAGACGCCATCATAAGAGGGTCTTATAGACAGACGCAGAACCAACTTGGACATTACTCCTTGACGTTCTGGGAACGTGCGGTGCCTGAACATTGACCAGAGACGAGCGAGAGCAGAGTAAAAGGAACTAACCCAGCGGGAGAAGAAACTACCATTGGCAGCTAAGTGAAAATATCCGCTGCCAAAAGTGACCTCCTTTATTCAGTTAAATCCCATCCAAGTGATGAAATCCTTTTCATAAATATTCAAATTATTTTCCAACTGTTAAAACCTAAAGTGATTATTAAATTTTGTTATTTGTAATGTTACAAATTTAACTTCGATTCAATTCTTTTAAATGTACTACATGTTTGTCTCAGTCAAAGTTACTAAACACACACTCTAAACAGAGCAATACATTATAATAATAATTCCACTGATTAACTCAGCGGTGGGGGGCTTAACGAGCTAGAATAAACCATTGCTAAATTCTTGATAAAAGGTGTCGGCAGATTACAGAATTAACGTGCTTAGCGACAGCCAACATTGTTTTCGCTTATCTGAATATCTTATGAAGACTCTCATGTGATAGAAGCTTTACTACTGTTCTATCCACATTTCTGCCAAGAGTAATCTTGTGTAAAGATAGACTCAATTGAAGCATATAATAGATACTCTTGAGTTTTGGCCACTGTTGGACCACTACTGCAAAGCAGGGGAGGCAGTACCGTCATAGACACACGTTGAAAAAACCTGCTGATAGCTATACATGTCAGTCTACTTTCTGAAATCCCAAGTGGAAAGCATAGAAGGAGTTTTTTATATATATATATATATATATATATATATATATATATATATATATATATATATATATATATATATATATATATATATATATATATATATATATATATATATATATATACGGAGAAGAGCGATGGAGGCAGACATGAAATGGATAAATAACACCTATGGATACCTTGAAGTTATTGTACAGCCAGGAAGGCCTGGACATATGTTGATGACCTATGCTTCTGGGGGAGCTTAAAGGCTGTGATGAGGTAGATTCCTTTTCAGTACCGTTTCCGTCTATAACATGGTAGAAACTCTAGAGGTCATTTAAAAGCTTCATGGACACCCCGAAAGATATATGGTAGATTTTTTTTTCCTAACCAGCGGCACTTGGGCTTTCAGCCCTTCGGCCCAATGGCATGAAACATATTTCATGGCATTGCGAGGCTGGGGAGCCTATGGACTTTCCTTCCAACCCGGTCAGGAGCTTCACTCCTTCCCATCCATAGAGTGTTTGTGCTCAGGAGCCGCTCAGGTTATTCCAATCCCCTGGTCGAAGGCACTCCTTCAAATGTGTTCGCCAGGACTCGAATTAATCCAGTCCAAGTTCCGGTCGAAGACACTCCTTCAAATGGTGTGAACGTCGATCACCCGATCGCCAGCGCAGTGTGGTAACCATTACGCCAGCGCGGCTCCTATATATGGTAGATAAACGAGAAGACTAACGCAAATAAGGAAGGAAACCCGAGGCCTGTAAACAGTAAATAAATCAACAAACAACCCACAAATGTCACGTGTTATCAGGCACTCAGTGAGAAATAAAGAAGTAGAAGACTAGACAACAGAAAAACAACAGAAGTGATAGGCTTACCGGAAATCGAACCACACGGGACATTGACGAATATCATCATCATGTGTTACAAGTGGTTATAGTTTGCTATCGGCTTGTTTTATTTAAGTGTTCTGACTTCAGCAAATACACATGGCACTAGGAACAGCGAAATATTAGACTGTTCAATTGTGTGTGCGCAGAGCTACACCGAAAGTTACCTATTTTCTTTAACACGTACAGTTTTAAATTATCATTTATCTTTGCTTCCATTATCAACATGATAAGTCTCTTATATACATATAAATACCATTTTTTAATTTTAAAATAAGAAAGAATGGAAAGACGGATATAAAATAAAACATGGAATATTACCTCTCCATCACATAAGCCTTTTTCATAAATTTGGTTATAAGGCGGCAATCAGTAATTCCCTGGATACAGGTCTGATGGAGAAAATATGTTTTATTTGCATACTAATCCCTTTCAGCATGCAGCACTGGCATTTTTGCTTCTTGTTTTTTCTTTTAATTGAAAGCGAAATAATGTTGCTTTTTGTGTCTCGTATCGAAAACTCGTTTGCACCAAACCCTGGTCTCACGACGCGACGGTTAAGGTAATAATGTGACAGAGTTTGTGAATAAGAGTCTAGAAGTGCTCCTAAGAATGAGGGAATAATGCAAGATCAGGAAATGACATTGTGTAAGAGGAGTGAGTGGATGGTTGAACTCAGAACTTCTAGTTTCCATGCCTTGTGACAGGTGGTAGGGGTTTCGTCTTATTCAAGCTATTACAAAAGCACAGTTTTATTATCTTATTCTTCTTACATGCCACTTCGTATCTCTTCACATGCCACTTCGTATCTCTTCACATGCCACTTCGTATCTCTTCACATGCCACTTCGTATCTCTTCACATGCCACTTCATATCTCTTCCCGTGCTGTGGTAGATTATGATTAAGTGATTTCATATATCTTTTTCTCTATCTTCATTTTTTTCTTCTACCTTCTCTGTCACCTACGTCTGTAGGAATTTAACTCTCCCATTCAAACCTTTGTCATTTCCTTTCTAATTTTAGCAACGCATTTTATTGCTGTTAAGCTAAGTTCTTTGATGAGATCGAATCGTGTTAATTCGTTCTCGACAGGGATAAGAAGTAAGACTATCGTCTATTATTTTTCTCTGATCTGTTCGCTTATAGTTAATTATTCTCGGTGAAAGATTTGAGATGAAAGACATTGATCGCTGGGAACGACCATATGAAGCAGAATGTGTAAAACGCACACTGGAAGTTTTATTGCTGATGTCTGATCAGATCTAGAGAACTTACTGTAGGTGTTAAGTCTGGTTTCGGTAAGGGTGTGTAGAATCCCTCTGATTCGTAGAATGAGTAAGGAAATATGTAAATCTGGACGTAGGTGCTAACATCTGGCAAATGAGTCTGTTCGGGTTATAGACGTAACCTTCCTTTGATTTCAAAGAGATATATACTCATGAATTCCAACTTAATTCATCCAGTAAAGCCAGAAAGACTAGAACCATCTAGCTTTCGATTCCTAAGATCTCTGTTAATAGAAGTATCATTTAGTTGGTCGATTGGAGATAGTTTTATTTCTGCGCTAGTGGTAAATATATATATCTAGTAATGTTGAGTGATTTAAGTGGTAGATCGCCTATTTCATTTTTACTGGGTTTTTTTGTTCCAGATCCCTTCTTCGCTGCCTTTTTCTTCCCTAAAACTGTGACGAAATGAACGATCTCTTCACGATCTTTGGATCACTCCGGCAGTATTGGTACATTTGTGGTACTGATTTTTATTATTTGTTCTCAATTGTCGCACTTTTCTTTCTTTTCTTTTCCTTTCTTTCTTCGTTATTTTTCAGCTAAGTAGCAGATATTTGATTTTATCAAATTATTCTACACTCCTCTCCGTGATGTCACCGGTTTGTTACCCGGTCATCCTAACTTGCGGTGAGCAACTGATATAAGATAGTCGCTGGCGTGTTTAGATTGAACCGCTGATAAGACGACTCGGTTGGTAACCCAGATGGGCAGACACGGAGTTTTGCGTACTCATATGACAGATAACGAGATTATTGTCTGTGTGACACATGTGGGCAGACAAGTGTGACATAATCGTTTCCGAGCTGACTTGTTTTGACAACATTACTTTCTAATAAAGTAATAAGTATTACAGCTTACACATGTAGTCATGTGAGTTCCCCGATCTGTCTGTAAGTTTGTACACAAGGGCATCGGATATTATATCACCATATATGGGAGACGTGACTTATGCAAAATTTTTCCATGTCGGAAATATTTTGAAAGTACCACACCCGACCTGTTTGAATATGATTGGAGCGTTTATTTAACTCCATAACAAACGAAGGCGTGGGGAGATAGGCATATAGTCTGACCTTTTCGCAGTTTTATTTCACTGTGAATTTCACGCTCGCCAAGACAACATCAGACCTCGCCAGAGGGAGACTAGATTCATAATTCCTTTTTTTAACCGGACCTTTTATTGGAGAACCAGATAAGACTTACAAAGCAAAGGAAATCTCTACATTTTAATAAGGAACACCGAGACTAGGAAACTGAAGAAAGACACGGAGTCAGAGGGAATTGAAGTTAAAATTAACGACCCCCAGTACACGTGAAAGAAGGCAACTGCCAGTGCCTTTTTTAAGTCTTCTGAGCAAAAACGTATGTGAGCCAAGATTGGCTTATTGATAGTACCAGCAAAAAGGACCATTTATGAGACAAGAAGGGACGAGTGGTTACGCTTTAAGACGGAAGACCAGCTTTGAAGACTCTCCTTGACGTTTCCTTGGAAATGAGCTTCACCCTACGAACCTTGACCAGAGACGAGTGAACGCAGTGTACAGAAAACCAACTCATCAGGAGGAGGAGGATCAGAATCGTCACTGGCAGCTAAGTTAACCCATATGCTGCCACTTGAACCTTTTATCAAAAAACCATCACCCGAGTGATAAAAACTTTATTTTGTAATTAACTATTATTCCTTTCTTTTAAACTGTTAAACTTAAAGTGATTATTAAATTTTGTTATTTGTAATTATACCAATCATTTTAAATGTACTACATGTTTGTCTCAGTCAAAGTTACTAAACACACACTCTAAACAAAGCTTTATTATAATAATAATTCCACTGATTAACTCAGAAGTGGGGGCTTAACGAGCTAGAATAAACCATTGCTTAAATTCTTCACAAAAGTTGTCGGCAGATTCCAGAATTAACGTGCTCAGCAAATGCCAGCATTGTTTTCGCTTATCTGAATATCTTGTGAATACTCCTTTGTGGTAGAAGTGTAATGAACCTTCTATCTACACATCTGCCAAGAGTAATCTTGTGCGCAGGTAGATACTTTAGAAGCCACTACTAGATACTCTTGTGTTTTGGCCACTGTTGGACCACTACTGCAAAGCAGGGAAGTTAATACCGTCACAAAAACAAGAGCAAAATCTGGTACCAATTTACTGTCGGGTAGACTGGAGCACGTCGATACCGTGAATCGAACCCGGAACCTTTGCAGCCAGAGATTTAACTTACCATCCCTGTCATGCTGTCTCAAATTACCGTTACTATGTGTTTTTAAGGGTTTTTTTTTTTTTTTTAGTTTTGGGGATTTTAGAAGAAACACAGCTTTGTAATGTAGCCAGCAGGACATTGGGTGGTCCATCTTTCCACAGTCTTGTCTTCGTCACTTGCTCCACAATTATTTCTCTTGTTTTTAATTTGTTTTACGATCTAGTCACAACGTTTTAATCCTCCAGTTCTGCACATGTATTCAGCTATGACATTCTGTATCTTCGTGGTTGTCGTTTTGTTGTCGCTGTTACGTATTCCGCCATACTTAAAGGATATTAATTACGCTGTTATTACTCTTGATTCCTAGACATTCATCTTGGGCCACACTTATTGTCTTGTCATGTACAATGTTTGTTCGCACTCACTCATGGGCTTTCAGTTTTATTCTCCACAGACAAGCTAATCCAATTATGGGCAGACTTCCTTTGTCTTGATGTCAGTCCTTTGGTTCAGTTCTTTTAAATTCGGTGGACTATATTTCTATGCCAAATGAGTGGTGTTACAGATTACAATATGTACTAACGTGGACTTAAGACCATTTGACAATTTAGTTTTTCAAAGTTATAATATCCAGACTCGTGTGCCTTACTATACTGCAGTGATAATGATTTTGGAATCACAAATATATTTGAGAAGCAGCCCTGCAGATTTATTGACTTTGTCAGTAAATTCAGTCCTGCCTTCATGAAACCTCTCATATTTCCACTTTCTTGTTAAACTTACTTGACCTCACTCTGAAGATTGCTACTACGGGTCTCACAAGTAAAATTTATTAAAACTCACTGATTCTCAAAATTTTCTCCTTTACACATCTTCTCACCTTAACAGTTCTAAATATTCTAGTTCTTTCTATGGCCTTTTCAATGTACGTCGTATATGTCACGAAGAAAACGACTTTTAAGAACGATCTCACGAGATGCTAGAGTTCTTTGTTCAACGTCTGCGCTCTTAGCGTGTTTTATCTGATGCTGGCTAAACGCATGACGTGCGTTCATTCGCGCAATCATACTCAGCCAAAAACCAATTTCGACATCGGTTAGACTCAATTTTCCCCTCACACTCTATTCCTATTGTTTGAAGCTGAAGAAAATTTTATTCTGTCATGTACCTATTGTTCGTTATGACCCTGAGACACATGACATCATCGGTGACATCCCTGTGGTGACGTATCTTAAGGATAGACATTTCAGACATTCTAGTTCACAACTGTTTGATAAGTAATAGCCCTTTAGGTTTTGGCACTTAGGCTTGTCATCGCTATAAATACTGCACTTACTCTCTTGTATTCTAAGCTCAGACTGTTACATTTCCGAAAAGCCTCTGTTACAAGTTATTTTGCACACCACAATGGGTTTGCTTGTGGAGAGCGTTATTATGCTCTAACAAATTCATATTATACCTAACTACACCGCAATAGGATATGACGTAGGCTAATGTATGCATGCAGAAGATATGAAAAGTTGAGCAGAAGTGAAAATCGTCTGCTGGGGTCTTCTTGGTGTGTGTCTTTCAAGAGAGAAGACGTTTTCTCTGTGAGCTCCGGCTCTTATGCATGTGTCCGCTATTTTATTCTCAAGTTCTTAGATGTCGGCATGTCATGTGACTGCCTGACGAAGTACTGAATCTAAGGAAGTATGCTTATCGTCTAATATTGGTATATTTTACGAATGTCGGTTTGACTGACTACAGAGCGGATTTTGGACAGACAATATGTCCTGTGATTCTGATGTTTAATGCTTAAAGAAGATGAGGCCGAAGATGATGGCCAATACTGATGTCATACATATTTGACTGTGGAGCCTTTGTGCTGTAATAAAAGTATCGTTTTTGTGAATCGAGTGTGGCGCACTTATTTGCAGTTTCAAGTCTCCTGTTGGCGTTGTCCCATTGGACTTTTAAAGTTGGCTTATTTACTTCAAATACATTCATACATAATTGACAACGCAACATCATCTTTGTTATTAGGGAGGTCTTTACTTGTGAATGCAGGAATCTCATCTGCGATATTTTTAAAATAAAAGGTGTGTGTTAAGGTCAAAGGGGAATGATACGTACTATACTGATTATACAGTGTGAATTCAGGGTTGTCGCACTTGTTAGCTGGTTTAATTGTGAGTTGTTTAAACATTTATATGTTAGAAAACAGAGTGTACAGAAAGCGTGTGAGCGCTGGTCATGTAGTTATTCTGTACTGGTTTCGGCCGGCTGTGAATAGCTCACGGGGAGTCCGTGAACAGCCGAGTCCGGTGTCTGTTTGGCGGGAAGTGTGTTCCCGTGGCAGTCGGAGAGGAGTCTAAGTTTGGGCGTTGATTGGAGTCAGCCCAGTGTCTTGTGTGTGTTCCCAAGGGTAGTGTAAGGGAACGATATTTGGCCATTGTTCGAGGTGTACTAGTACTTGCCTATTTAAGTGTGTTTATCTGCAGATAAGATGTGATAAATCTGCAGATAAGATGTGATAAGGGAAGATAAGAGAAGATAAGGTGTACTTTATGTTCTGAGGCCTTGGTGTCTACAGGCCGATGTTTTGGATCATATTTACCTCCCTGATAGATTTCTATTGTGCAGGAACGGCGCTAGGAGGTAGTAAGGCCATTGTTCCTTATGGAGGGAGAGTTATTGAAGAGATTATAAGGCCAGGAGTTGTGTAGGCCAGATTACTTATAGACTACAGAGCGGACAGTCTTTTGAGTATATATAGATTTCAGGATCCATGAACAGATATCAGAGTTATTGAAGAGATTATAAGGCCAGGAGTTGTGTAGGCCAGATTACTTATAGACTACAGAGAGGACAGTCTTTTGAGTATATATAGATTTAAGCCTGGGTGGCGTTTTGTAACTGCAGTGTCAGCAGTCGTTCTGGTGGAACATTAGAACTGCGAATATATATAGATCTAAGCCTGGGTGGCGTTTTGTAACTGCAGTGTCAGCAGTCGTTCTGGTGAATTTACTGATGTAACATTAGAACTGAGATGTAAACAGGGTTTACATCATACTGAACAGCTTTTCGACTTTAACATTTGGTGGGCCAACCTTACGGGCGTTAGACCCATGACTTCGCGTTGTAAGATTGTTTCTACGGAACCTTGACCTGTTTAAGAGTGTGCCCTGTGTGTGGCGTAAAGTACTAAGAAGTTCTCGCATTGGCCACGGTAGTTGTGGGCGTGGCTTGGATTTAGAACACCGTTTCTTACTTCTACATTGTTAAGAAACAAAGGCGAACCTTCTACAGTTTTTGTGTCGATCGTGACCTGTAATCGGCAACGCCTCTACTATACACAGACAGTGGTGTGTCACTCATGACCTGTAATCGGTGACACGATGATGCGTCTTGTGTTTACATGCCTCCATATGACATTTCCGCAACGTTTCCAGCTCTACGTTTCGGAGGGAAATTTTCAAGTAAACTTTGACATGGTTATGGCGACCTGTCCTGATTCGTCATCATCAGCGATATCTGCATTATGAGAATTACAGTATGTTCCAGTTTTATATGCAAGTTCGAAATATCAGGTAGCTCTTTTCAACAAGAGTGACAGACAGTGTACCTTCGCGACGACAGGGAGAACAAGTGGGTAACTTGCACTGTTTCAAGTTTCCTGTGCTGTGTACGATCACATAGCATACTGTTTCCAGTTTCCAGTTTCCTGTGCTGTGTACGACAACATAGCATGCTGTGTCAAGGTGGAGTGAGAGTTGACATGGGACTCTGCTTATGTTGTGTCATCTTTGATGTTGATGCCCATCCATTGTAACGGGAAAAGAAGGACGTTTTTGCTATTTGCAAGATAAGTGGTGTTCGTTGTTGTGGAAACTGTGTTTATGTATGTATGCTATCAAGTCTTCTCATATTGCTCATTATGAATTATATTAACTGGTTAATATAGGATTTAGTGCATAATTGATTGATTGCTATGTAACATAACCTTATTAGAATTATAAGTGATCTAAAAATATAGTACATTCAACGATTGAATCACCATGGATTGTGACATTAATCCAGGCGATATGAGGCCTATGTTGAGGTTTGCATTAGTAGATGGTAGGGATAATGAACGATTGAGAGGCTCACGACTTGAAGCATGAGTGTTGGACGATTTTTTGATGAATGCGTCTAGATCCTTAGAGTTGTTTGCTGAAGATAATTTTCGGTTTGATCATAATTTGATAATGGCTAAAGATTTGGTGGAGTTGATACAGCACCTTCGTGTGTTTGTGTATCAGTATAGGAAGGTTGAACACGGACAGATTGTGCAAGGTATATCCAAAATAATCCACTACGGTGTTTCTGACGTGCAGAAAAGGGAATTGAAGAATGAGAAACAAACAAAAGTAAACAAACAGAGTGCTTTACAGGAAAGAGATAAGTTTTTACAGGATGGTGCTGAAAAGAAAAAATTACAAGAAACAGTGTCTAAGCTCACAAATGAGTTACAGAAATCAAACTTGGAGCTTACTAGTGTAAAAACAGCATTAGACTCTGCGTGCATTAGAGTAAAAGATTTGGAAGTTCAGATAGAACATAAGAATAGCGAAGTATGTAATCTCACACGAGAAATTGAAGAAAAGAAAGACATGTGTTGCAAATTAAAAGTTCAGGCCAGGCAAGATAAGAAGTCTTATCAAGAAATAATTGCGGATTTAAGAAGTGAGGTGGATTTTTTACAAAGTGTTGCTGTAAAGAAGAATATTGTATCTCTGGAGGAAATTGATGAGCTTAAAAATAGCTATGATAATAAGATCAAAGTACTTCAACTGGAGTTAACACAGTTGAGAGCACAAGCTGCTCAAGTCGAAGGTCTTGAGGCCCAGGTGGCCCGACTTCAACCACAGATAGCAGAGGTGCAGAGGAAAAGATTAAGGAAATTGGCACGACAGAGGAGAGAAAGCAAAGAAAAGGATGTAGAAAAGAGAGTAGAGGAGTTATCGTTTAAGAAAGAAGAAATGACTCATATTGAGAAATTACTCATGGAGGAGAAGAGTAAGGTTTTAACATCTAATAACTTAATTAAGAAACAAACTGAAGACATCTCACTTAGAAATGCTGAGATTAGTGATCTGAGAAATAGAGTTTATGGTTTGGTAGATGTGGTTTTAGGTATTAAGGGTTTGTCTACTGTCAATGTTGACAAAGGTAGACAGAATGTTTATCACCAAATAAAACAAGCAAGAAGCCAGCCCTTTACACAAGCTGAGACGAAAGTCGAACATGATGGACGGAGATCACTACGTGGCAAATACAATTTCCCACGTACTACTTCTGGTAACATTACTGACTCGTGGCGTCAGGCCAGCAAAGATAATTCTGCTATAACAGTCAGTTCTATAGATTGCAAAAAAAAATGGAGATAAATTTCAAGGCAGATCTAAAAAGACCAACCATTATTCTGATTATGGAAATACTGATAAAAAGATAATAAGGGACAAAGCTATTAGTAAGACTTGTACCCAAAATAAAACTCAACATGTTGATAACCATAAGAATTTTGTTATCACTGGTACTGATCAATTTAGTAAGAATATTGTTACAAAGGAGAATAAAAACAGTTTTGGTGAAAGAAATAACTACAATAAAGGTTATCAGCCTTATAATGATGGTTCTAGAACACAACAAAATCCATCGGTTAGATATTTTTATAGAAGTAGAAATACTAATCATAATAATGTTGCACAACAAAAGAACAATCTTGGTTGTAAACAAGGTAACAGTAAGGGTATTGTTTCAAATACTACTGCTTGTTATGCATTTTGAGTTCGAGAGAATATCTCGTTGTGTAAGTAGGATTTTATTTCAGCCTACTGTTGTGATGACCTTCATTTCTGTCAGGATGTCTTATCCTTCTGTGTTATCTGCTGTGTGACGAGGAAATGATGGCATCATATAGAAACCAGACGTTTTCACTGCCACACGTTTGGGTAAATGTAAGACTAACTTTCCGTTTTACTTCAATAAATCTCACAAGTTGATTGAAATAGACATTTTCATTTATATTTTCCCACAGTATTCGGCTTGTTAAGAATCTTCGCACCGAAGTTATTTTTTACTGTGAGAGGAATGTGGGTCAACCTGTGACCAGGTGTCTAGTCAAGCGCAACCCAGCCAGCCTGTTGACCCGGTGTTGTATGACATCGCCCCGTGCGGTTTTACAGAATGCTATCGAGGACCGCGGATTTGTGACCTATTTTTTTTTTTTTTTTTTTTTGTTTAGGAGTTAGTTTAAGATTGCTACAGTGTTTCTTATACTTAATTTATTTTTTGGATAATGAATTACTGTATTGTATAGTAACTTACATTACATAATGTCTTAGGTATTGTGTATGTTCATATGTATGCACTGTTGTGACTGTCATTATTTACATGATTGTTTTGTTGATAAACATTGCATGTGTTATTATTACAATGAAATTATAACATATCACTTTGTAGTGACTTATCTTTAGTTTTTGTATTGGGATAGTGGATTTTTTGATTTTTTCATACGCTAGTCGGAAGACTATTCCACTTAGACCATATTATGTATGACCATAGGTGCTACGTTGTGAAGTTTGAAGCAATGATAGTTGATTCATCAAACATTGATATGTTTTGCAGCGTTGGTTCTTGGGATAATTTTGTACATGATGAGTTTGCCAGCCCTATGCACAAACTCATTAGCGACGAATATGCGTTAGTTGTTTCAGAGAGTCTTGTTATTCATTAAATTTATTTTTTTTTCTTATATTCTGGTGCTATGTCTAATTAATATATTACCATATACAGAGGTTATATGCAGTAACTATTGTGTTGTGAAAGGACTTGAACAATTACTTCTGTCCACCAAAAAACACAGCGAGGCCCAGAATCTATACCTAAACACCAAGAAGACCAAAGTATTGACAACAGACAAAGTAAAGACCAAACCTGAAATTGAAATTGATAACGAAGAACTGGAAAGTGTCAATGAATTCGAATACTTAGGATCAATCATTAACAGCTCTGGCGACTGTGCAGTAGAAATTAAAAGAAGACTTGCAATTGCTTCACATAAGCTAATACAGATGAAAAACCTATGGCAAGGCACAAGCAAAGAAACAAAGTTACAACTGATCAGAGCATGTATATTCCCAGTAGCAACATACGGCTGCGAGACTTGGACACTCAATAAAACAGTTGCAAAAAAAAGATTACATCATTCGAAATGAAATGCTACAGAAGGATGTTGAGAATACCCTGGACAGAAAAAAAGACCAACAGAGAAGTACTGCACTCACTAAACGTACAGGAACATTGGCTCCTAAATACCATCGCAATAAGGAAGCTGAAATTTTTCGGTCATATAAAAAGACATAATAGTCTGGAAAAAAACAGTGATGGAAGGCATGGTCCCTGGAAAAAGGGGAAGGGGTCGACCTAGACGACGGTGGACCCAGGACATCACAGAGAGTCTGAACTTGTCTTTGGCTGATGCAGGTCGACTTGCCCAGAATCGTGATGCGTTCAGAGCAGCTGTAATGGAGACAACGTTCTGGAAAGAATACGTCACATGATGATGATTGTGTTGTGAAATGTAATTTTGAAACTAAACTTGTATGTGTTATTTATGTATTTGTATTTGTAAACATATTTTGAAACATTGGTTTCTGGTATTTTTTGCCATGTGCTTTTTTATGCTGAATTCTGTTTAAACTAGTATGTGTTTATTATGAGTCTACTTAAGAATTGGAATTCTTTTTTGTTAGATGTCATTAACTTGGTTAAAGATAATTTCATTTTGGTATATTAGTTATAGATTTAATCTAGAAAAAAATTAAAATACTATTTTTATTTAACTTAGCTTTAAAGAAACTTTTTTGTATTGTAATTTTTTAGGGAAATGTATTTTTCTTTGACATTGTTATATTTTTTCTGCGCCAAAGCGCTTAATTAGGTGTAATAATATATGTTGATATTCCATTTAAAATAGTAATTATTTTTTTGTTTGTTGAGATTGTGATAATTTTATATATCGCACTTTTTTGTGTGATACCTGTGATAAATCATTGTAGTTAAGAATAAGTTTTGTAATTTAGCTAAAATTATTTATTATGCGTTAGTTACTTGGATTGTTGTTGGGATGTATTGTTGTCGTTTTTCTATGCATTCATAATTTGTATTTCTTTCTTCCTTTCCGGATGATTCTTCGTTTCACTACATTTCTTTGGAAGCGGTCTATACTTGGGTTATGCTTCCATGTTTCATCTGAATGTTACTTGATACTATTTGTATACGTTTACTTCTTACACTTCTTATACTTCCATACTTTGTATTCTTACGTATTGTAATATGGATTAGTATATGTAATTATTAGTGACAGTTCTATGTATTTCATGCAGGAATTGATTAGCTCAATTATTACTATCAGGTATTATGGATCTTTCTTCCTATTTCAAATTTTCTGTTGATTTTCTGTGCTAATCATGCTTCTTTTGTTTGATCTTGACTTTACTTCCTATTTAATATGTCATGTTTGGTCTACAGTAATAATACTTAACTTTGTTTGTAAATAATTATTTCGGTGTATTTAGCGGATTATTATGGGTAATTTTTCTATTGTACACTTGCTTTATTATTTGGCGATGTATTATTTTGACCTTATCATAAAACTATTGTTGTAAGCATATATTAGAGCTTAGCTGACCCCTCATTTGTCGGTGATGTAGTTTTTTCAAAAAAATGATAAATCATTTTTTTCTCCGGAGCGGGTGGTAACTGTTAAGGTCAAAGGGGAATGATACGTACTATACTGATTATACAGTGTGAATTCAGGGTTGTCGCACTTGTTAGCTGGTTTAATTGTGAGTTGTTTAAACATTTATATGTTAGAAAACAGAGTGTACAGAAAGCGTGTGAGCGCTGGTCATGTAGTTATTCTGTACTGGTTTCGGCCGGCTGTGAATAGCTCACGGGGAGTCCGTGAACAGCCGAGTCCGGTGTCTGTTTGGCGGGAAGTGTGTTCCCGTGGCAGTCGGAGAGGAGTCTAAGTTTGGGCGTTGACTGGAGTCAGCCCAGTGTCTTGTGTGTGTTCCCAAGGGTAGTGTAAGGGAACGATATTTGGCCATTGTTCGAGGTGTACTAGTACTTGCCTATTTAAGTGTGTTTATCTGCAGATAAGATGTGATAAATCTGCAGATAAGATGTGATAAGGGAAGATAAGAGAAGATAAGGTGTACTTTATGTTCTGAGGCCTTGGTGTCTACAGGCCGATGTTTTGGATCATATTTACCTCCCTGATAGATTTCTATTGTGCAGGAACGGCGCTAGGAGATAGTAAGGCGATTGTTGCTTATGGAGGGAGAGTTATTGAAGAGATTATAAGGCCAGGAGTTGTGTAGGCCAGATTACTTATAGACTACAGAGCGGACAGTCTTTTGAGTATATATAGATTTCAGGATCCATGAACAGATATCAGAGTTATTGAAGAGATTATAAGGCCAGGAGTTGTGTAGGCCAGATTACTTATAGACTACAGAGAGGACAGTCTTTTGAGTATATATAGATTTAAGCCTGGGTGGCGTTTTGTAACTGCAGTGTCAGCAGTCGTTCTGGTGGAACATTAGAACTGCGAATATATAGATCTAAGTCTGGGTGGCGTTTTGTAACTGCAGTGTCAGCAGTCGTTCTGGTGAATTTACTGATGTAACATTAGAACTGAGATGTAAACAGGGTTTACATCATACCTTATTTTTAGGAAATAGGCAGGCGGTTATAAGATAGATTTATGGAAAAAAGAAAGACATTTATATCAAGCTAATAAACCTGTTCGTGATAACTTTCATGGTCCTATTCATTGTGGAACTTCCAATATTCAAGTCACAGCTAATCCGATGACAAGACTCGCTTTCTTTAGCGAAATACCTGATTGTTAAAAAAATGTATCAGCTTTTCCCTGATAAATTTACGTCCAGCACTAATTTAAATTCATTTCTCTCCCCTAGTAGCTACTTACTTTATTAGTTAACTTCGTTCTTTCCTTCGTCATTTCGCCTGTCTCACAATTTTGTTGGTCCTTTTCTGATTTCGAATTTTTCTTCTCGGGCAGTCCTGTTTTCAATTGGCCTCTTCATTTCCTGTATGTGTCTTTAATGTGCCTAGTGACAATGTGTCATTGCTGGATACACGTTTTAGTTAATGCCGTACCTGTCTCTTGATATTCTTCATTATATTACTTTAGTTAGTTTCTATGTATTGATTTTTCTTTCTTGATTAGCATTTTGATTTGTTGATTCATCATTATTTTTTGCCACCTGTCTTCTGTGTTCTTGTCAAATTCTCATCTTAGTTTCCGGTTTTTTGTGTTTGTTTTTTATTTGTTGTTTGTTTTTTTTACTGTAGATGACTAATAACAAACCGGGTTTTTTTTTTTCTTTTCTTTTCTTCCTTTTTTTTTTAAACTGACACCAAGTAACGTGTTTGTTTTTAAAATAAATGAGTATGACGCTTTTCACAGATAGAGTGCTCCGAGGAGAAATAAGAAAAAAAAAACTGGGCTATTGTTCCCTCAAGCATGTGGTAATAGGCGTCTGATATGAGATCGAGCATGTGGCTGGCAACCTCATCATGCAAAACGAAATGCTACAGTAACCATAAGTAGGTAACCACGGATACCTTTGTACAGCTTCCCTGAAGGGGAGCTACTGCCATGGTGTATGTCGGTAGGGAGCGAAAGAAAAGGCTTTTAGTTCAATTTAATGAACATGGGTATTAAAACAACCCGAAGAGATACAAAGTGGCACGTGAAGAGATACGAAGTGGCATGTGAAGTGATACGAAGTGGCATGTGAAGAGACACGAAGTGGCATGTGAAGAGACACGAAGTGGCATGTGAAGAGACACGAAGTGGCATGTGAAGAGATACAAAGTGGCATGTGTGGTATATTTTTGATAGGGTAATTAAGATCAATTTTGCCCAGCCTGAATAGGACTAGTGAGAGATCAGGTAAAGAAATAGATTTTTCACAAAGTGAAATGGTAAAAGGTAGAAATCTGTCCCTGGATTTGAGAGAAAATCAATCCAGCCTATCGAAGACGACTGGGATTCTTAGATCAGACAGACCTTCTTGTAAATATATATTGATATATTCACCCACTCACATCTACACACACACAGATACGTGTCGACACTTAGACGCACAGACGTGAAAAACTATATCTATGGAGTTGGGATCTTTTGTGACAAGCTGACCGACACACGTAAATAAGTTTATGTAAATTTTATTTATCATAAAGAATCTACAACACAACAATATCTTTGAATATCAAAATCAAATACAATTAACATAGGTTAATGAGTAAATTACATAGTTAGACTCATAGGTTTTCTCCCCCTCCCTCTGTTGAGACAAATCCCGTTAGAGCAAAGTTATTAACCCCCAAAAGAGTCAAAGGTTTTTACACTATGGTCCAAAATTCCCTCTATATCAAAAACAGAGTTACAAATTAATCTATTCTGAAATGAAAATAGAGGAGCAGCTTTAGCAAAACTTGCATAAGCAAATACAAAATAAGTACATGGGTTAGATTCAAATAGAATTATTCTTCTCACGCTTTCTCTCGCTCTGACACCCTGTGATCACTAGTTCAGTCTTTCTTACCTACAAAAGGTGCATTCACCATATCTGAAACAACAGTTAATGGCACCCATAGCCCATCCACGGTTGGTTGATTGGCGAATCAAGCCCCAGCTTCTCCAACGACTAATAAATCAAATGTTGGGAAGCGCTTGATTTACTCTGGTAAGTAGGATGCTGGTAAAGGTTGCTTCAATTTTTGTCCAGGTAGTACAATAATTAAAAGATCTAAATGTCACAGTGTACGTTAGCTTGGAATCTTCAATAGTTACATCACATGTCAGGTAAACAAATCGGTTCAGGGTCACTCTTCTTCACAACACGTGGTCGTTATACAGGTATTGTTAATGTTAGTTTTGATAGCCACAACAGGCTGAATGTTTATGAAATTGGGAAAAGAACTATGGATATGCTATAAGTCCAGTTATCATTTATTCTTAATATTATTTTTGGGTTAGTGCTCGGTCTCTCACTGGGTGTACCACGAGACTAGACAAGTCACCTTGAAAAAACCCGATCTTATATCAGAAAGTTTTTTGATAAAGTTTAGTTCCGTTTCATATGGAATGGAAGCCGCTGGTAAGTTTGTAAGGTTTGACCCAGATACTGTATATCTCTCAATTCTAGACCTAGTATAGTGAAGTCTCAAACACTTCACTCCCCTACAGCAGTATCTGATATGGGACTACCCTTAAGCCTTATAACAGGGATAACAAAGACATGGACACAAGTTGAGCGGGTGGCACAGGACACGAAGGCTTGGCTTGAATTAGTTGGCGGCTTATGGTCCAAGGGGAACTAAATGGTATTGATGATATAATCCGATTCACTGAGGTCCGTGCTGACGATCTTGTCTCTCCCATCCCTACGGGCTTGGTGCTAGTTGTGTGATCAGTCACTTCCTATTTATCGTTTGTCAGTGTGCAGAAGTATTCATCTTGTATTCATCTTGTATTCATCATGTATTCATCTTCTTACGCTTGAAGTGAATTTATCAGTTATGACTAGGTTCTCAATTTCATAACTGTCGTAATTTTTGATGAGATAGGTCTGAGAAATGTATGGTCCCGTCCGAGCAGAGGTGATAGTGATAACTCTGTGAAGATAAGGGTAAGAATTAGATTGCTGTTTCACGAGTGTGATAGGGTAAGAGGAAGGACAGTCTCTGAATCGAGTAGTTGCTCTAATCCAGCCTATCTTACGACATTAACTTAACTGCAGACGCACTTACTCTCCTTGCTAAACAATTTTTTTACAAGTTACCCTACACTCATGTACACACACCAATTTGGTGACACAAATGCACAAATGTGAATACAACCTACGTATAACATATAATGGGACAATGGGGTTGACCAACACGGTAAGTAAAGGTTTATTATGTTTATTATCACTAAACAAAAAGCACAACATCAATCATGATACATTTATAAAGCATAGTTACAGACAAGGTGGAAAAAAATAGTATCTCAATAGGCCCTCCTCTCTTGTAAAGGAAAATAACCCAAAGAAAATTACTATCAGAGGTAATTAACCCAAAGAGAGATCAATTTTAACGATGGGATATGCAATAATCAGTAAGGGGTATAGGAACAGGTTCTTAATTTTTTAATCTATCCCGTGACTAAGCAGATTAGGGAGGGAAAGAAAAAACACAGAAGAAAAAAATTAAGTATACTGATGTTAGCAAGAAAAAAGAAAATTAAGGTTATCTAATTTCGTTCAGATTAAGTTGGGAGAACAGGTCCTGGAGCAGGTCGACCACTTTAAATATCTCGGAGCTATTATAGACCGAAAGGGAGGCATCAAAGAAGAGTTGGCCACTCGAAAAGCAGCGGCTGGGAGACTTTTTCAGGCCATAAATCGTGGATTCCTCAGCAAGAAAGAGGTTGGTAAGAAAACGAAGATGGCTGTATACCGCTCCACCTATGTCTCAGTCTTGACATATGGATGCGAGTCGTGGGCAATGACTACAACCCACAAAAGCCAGATCCAAACCTCAGAAATGAGGTATCTGAGGAAAGTGGTTGAAGTAACAAGAAGAGACTTGGTCCGCAACCAGACGATCCGTCAAGGCCTAAAATCCCATCCGCTGCAGACCCAAATAGAACAGTCCCAACTAAGATGGTTTGGCCATGTCTGCAGAATGGGAGAAGATCGGCTACCACGACAAGCATGGGAAACAAAGAGCCAGGGATCCAGACCTCCAGGACGACCCAGAGTCCGCTGGGAGGACAACATTAGACAATCTTTGAAGGACCGAGGACTAGAATGGAACCAGGCCAGGAAGAAGACAGCTGATAGAATGGTCTGGCGCTCTCTCTTCCAAACCTCTACACCTCACGGTAGAAGGGGAACGACTAAGTAAGTAAGTAATTTCGTTCATTCAATGCACGCTTACAGTGGCCACTTTCATCTTCACTTACCAATCGTTGAAGCAGGCATTCCATGGAATAAAAAAACTCTAGTAAGTACTAAAAAACAATCAGAGTCTTTTGCTTTGTCTATTTCAGCCCCAGACTGACGGGGTTTGCTGTCGACTATTTTTCCGTAGTCGCTGAAATCGAGGCGTTACTTTTTTTGTTCCAGGATATTCCTCTTTTCACTGCAGTTAATGTTTGGGGTAAGGGTTCTATGGGGTGGCACTGTCCTCAGAATTGATCAAATATATATATAAAGATATATTGGTCCGTTGGGGTCTCGCCGCTGGTACCTAAGACACTCTATGGCGTGATGAAAAACAGAACTTCAGGAAAATTATACTCCTCGGCTGTTCAATGAAGTGATGGCAGAGTATGACCAGTGAGTTTTCTTTATGGGGGGTAATCCAGTAGGAAAACGTTTACTGTCATGTGTAAAAAAATAGTGATATAAAATCTGCCCCAGCAGATCAGTAATATTTATGGAAAGGCTTCTGGCAATTGTTCTTCTCCAGTTATACTTTAAAATGGCTTATTGTTAAAGTTCTTGGTTTTACTACTCTCATGGATGGAGAGGTGGACGACATAGGGGTCACAACACGAAGATTTAACCACAATAATCGCTGAATGGTGTATGAACCAAAGTCAGTAAGACCACAAGAAACGCTAGGACGCAAGGTATGACCAGCCTATATGTAGAAAATAGATAAGCATGTAATCATAATATAAATCATATTTTGACACGCGTTAATTCTTAGGTAAGACTATTTTAACCACTCCGGTATTTAATTATATATATATATAAAAAACCCGCGAATGTCTAGTTTATCTTAAAGGTTTAAAACACGAGATATGAACGCTAGTCGTTTAGAAAATGACAAACGTATGAATAGAATTAAATTGCGTTACATCAATTATCAATCGCCTAGCGGCTTATAAATTACACTAGTCAACAACCAAAATGTACCAGAAATGAAAATAGCTGATCTTAACTAATTTTGGTGTGCTGAAAACGAAAATGACATTAAAAAATGTTGATTGGCTCTAGTTTTCAAGATATATGCTACTAGTTTATTTAATTACGGTAAATTTATATATATATATATGACGCAACTGTTGTGGGCGATTGCATAATTTTTTCTAATGACCAATAAAAATGTTACTAGAAGTTGATGATGCAATCCTACCTATGATTACATCACCTTTGTGTATAAATACCTTATCTCTGATAAAATTTTGCCATTAGTTAGTGCATTTGTCCTTATCAAAAGTATCGTAGTTAGAAATGCCAGAAGGCGTACAGTTTGTATTTTGGCTGCAGAATAGGAGATCAAGATAAGAGCTGGGTGCCACACATATGCTGCCATACATGTGCAGCACATCTTAAACTGTGGTTGACTGGCAATAGGCAAGCTATGCCTTTTGCAGTCCCAATGATTTGGAGAGAGCCCACTGATCATCTCAACAACTGTTACTTTTGCATGGTCCCTCCAATTGGGAAAGGCATATCAAAGAAGAAAAAATGGACTCTGGAATATCCAAACATCCCCTCTGCAATACTTCCGGTACCACATGGCGATGACCTACCAGTTCCCAAAGTGCCAGAATCCTTTTCAGCTGCTTCCACTGATGAAGAGGACATTGGTGGTCCTGAACCATCAACCTCAAGTGACACAGATTTTGAGCAAACTACATCCACTAACCCAAGGTGAACTGAATGATCTTGTAAGAGATCTGAATTTACCGAAGAACAAGGCGGAGCTTTTGGGTTCCAGATTGCAACAGTGGAATCTCCTGGCAGAAGATGTTACAATTTCTGTGTATAGGAACCGCCAGAAGCCGCTTATTACATTCTTTTTCAAAGAGGGTGACCTTTCTGCGTGCCACAACATTTCTGGTTTAATGGCAGCCCTCAACATCAATTACATACCGGAAGAGTGGAGGCTTTTCATTGATTCATCCAAGACAAGTCTTAAAGCTGTTTTGTTGAATAATGATAATGTGTTACCGTCAATTCCAGTTGGTCACGCAGTTCATATGAAAGAAACTTATGAAAACATTAAGCAGCTTTTGAAGTGTATAAACTACGATCATCATCATTGGTCACTTTGCGGTGACTTAAAAGTGGTCGCTCTTTTGCTTGGACTACAGGGTGGATACACCAAGTACTGTTGCTTTCTCTGTGAGTGGGATAGCCGTGCACGAAGTGACCATTACATCAGAAGACATTGGCCAATCAGGCAGTCATTGCAGCCTGCAGTAAGAACGTTGAGAACCCAGCAGTTGTCGACACCAGCAAGATTTTGTTGCCACCCTTGCACATTAAGCTGGGTCTCATGAAAAACTTTGTCAAGGCAATGGAGAAAACAGATGAGGCTTTCAAATACCTCATCAGAAAATTTCAAAGACTGAGTGAAGCTAAAATAAGAGAGAGAGTATTTGTTGGTCCGCAAATTCGAAAACTTCTTCATGATGACGAGTTTCTTTGCGTGTTGCATGGCAAGGAAAAAGCAGCATGGCTAGCATTTACGTCAGTGGTGGACAATTTTCTTGGAAACAACAGATCTGATAATTACAATGAAATTGTAGAAAATCTCCTTCAGAAGTATAAGAGTCTTGGCTGCAACATGTCTTTGAAAATTCATTTTCTGGATTCTCATCTGGATTTCTTTACGTCAAACTGTGGAGCAGTCAGTGATGAGCATGGTGAACGATTTCACCAGGACATTGCTGCTATGGAGACAAGTTATCAATGCAATTGGAGCCCTTCAATGCTTGTTGATTACTGTTGGACTGTGACAAGAGACACCTCATCGATTGACTACAAGAAGCAAGCAAAGAGAGCTCGAACAGCGACTGAATAATGACGGAATGGGTTCAAATGTGCCTTATTAAAGCATGATATGTGAACTTTAAATAATGTTTTTATTTTTTCTATCATTTTTATGTTAAAATATCAATTAATTGAGTATGTAACCACAATTTTTATAATGCTAAAGTAGAAAGACTAGTTGTTTAGCCCAGAGAAGTAAACAAGCATACATTATTTGTATTACTGTAATATAAATTCATCATTTAAAAAAAAAACCAGAGCCAATTGGTGAATTTCATTATGATATTTGAAATCAGCATGTCAAAATCAATAAGAAATGGTACATTTAATTTCTGGTACAAAAAACTTTTGAAAATTTGTTGACTAGTGTTATTTGAAGCATCTCTCACTGGGGATATAGCGGGTAATTAAATTTACCTTTACCGCTGGAGAATTTTGCTACATGTTTATTTAATACATTTCAATTAACACAAAAATCCCAGTGAAATATAATGAAACTTAAACAATTAAATCACTTTGATGCTAATAACTATATATTTACCGCAGCACAAGAAACTAAAATAAATCTCCACGTATTTCTATAGGAAATCAAGATAAATAAAACTCCAAAAATGCGCGCTAGACCATTCAAGAAATCCTGATAGCAAACTGACAACTGAGTTTGATGAGCATGACAATATATATGAAATTGCGGATTTTTCCCTCTCCTATGAGGAAATTCACACCTCTCGTAGATTCTTCGTTCAATTCTTGAATCAAAGTCAAAAATCACACCAAAGCCTACCGTAGATTCGTTTCCCTAGCGAGCGAGCTTTTAGGTTCGTTTCCCTAGGTGAGCAAATTTGCGTCTCGTGGACCACGATCAAAGGGCTTGCAGTCGGTGAGTAGTTAACGCCCCTTGATACTGCATTAACGAACCGTTCTCTCTTTAGAAACTACAAAACCCGTGGCCTCGCCCTCCCCGTGTTTCAGGGATTAAGCGCTGACGTGATGGCGTAATCTGACAGCAGGTAAACGTCCTTTTTTTAAAGAGAAGACAGTTAATTATGAATAGTTGGATTATTAGTGCTTGAAACAAAGACAGGAGGCATGGCTAAACTAAGAATCGGACAGTTGGGAATAGAGAGACCTGGCTTTCACGTGTTTAATTGTGCATGCTTATATAGCCAGCGAGGGAAATCCACGTTCGATCATTGCTTGAACCCAAATAGTGAGGGGCCCCGATGAGAATACAGTGGATCGATCAGGGTTGCCTCAATTTTCATGGAGAGAAGTAGATTGTTAACATATGCTACTCCGTACACTGCTGTATTTTGGGCAGGACTGTAGCACATATACAGATACGTTTCTGAAAATCCAGGTGTCCATTACACCTTAACACCTATAATTACATAAACATTGATCTTACATTTTTATAACTGCTACTTTATTGCAACTACCTGCTTGAAATTTTTTGACAGAGAGTGCTGAAAACTCTGAACAGCATGTGGGTATAACACAATTTTCTTTTTTAAATTACTACTTACCGTCGTCAGCAGGGGAGTTTTATTGTTACGTCAAGGCTGTCTTTTATTTTTATGCAGTCTGTTGAAGTAAATTTTGTTTTTCTGTCTCGATAATTTTATATCTGGCGCCAGCTTAGACAAATCCCCAGATGAACGGCAGAAACGAGAGATAGGCATATTGATAGATTATAAGGGACAGACAGATACGACACCGAGAAGTAGACGGAAAAAACACATAGACAGAGTGATAGGCAGACTTGTAGGTACGTAGCAATAGATAGATAGATAGATAGATAGATAGATAGATAGATAGATAGATAGATAGATAGATAGATAGATAGATAGATAGATAGATAGATAGATAGATAGATAGATAGATAGATAGATAGATAGATAGATAGATAGATAGATAGATAGATAGATAGATAGATAGATAGATAGATAGATAGATAGATAGATAGATAGATAGATAGATAGATAGATAGATAGATAGATAGATAGATAGATAGATAGATAGATAGATAGATAGATAGATAGATACGAGCCGGACTTAAGTCGATAAGTATGAAGAGTTTTGTCCCCGGTTAAATAAACTTTGAGTTCTGATGTTGCGATGTGAAGTGACTTGTGTCCATTCCGGCGTCCCAAGAAGAAAAAACACAATTTATTGAAGCCGAGCCATTGCAGAAACTTAAGCTTCAAAGAAAACAAAGAGCCCCAAACAAACGAAAAGACAAATGGTAAACAGAAAATAAAGCTCAACATAGACCGCTTGAACCACCAATGACAAGTAAATCTAAATGATGTTCTCACATAGATAAATTGAAAGTTCTCACATAGATAAATTGAAAGTTCACTCGCGAACAAACATGAGTCTAGGTGAGTGTGTGTGTGTGTAACTGTGTTTTTGTCTGTGTGAATATATACGCGATCTCAATTTACGCGAATTTTAAATAACGCCTGCTAAAATACAGATGCAGAAAAAAAAACCACTACTATTAAAATTCATAATGTCATGTTTTATGTTCGTTGTTTCTATGCTTTTTGGGAAGAAAATTTTGGATAATTTTTATTTTAAACTACTTTTCAGAAGCATTTAAAATCTTTGTATCATGATCATTAAAGATACTTTTCCCGCGTTCGCAGTAAAACCTCACGAGCTGGCTTACAAAAACTCTATTTAATCGTGAACTGTGGGAGGTAGGAATGCCATATATTCTTCGAAGTCACGTTAACAGTCGGTGAAATATCATTTAATTTGAGTTTTCAACGGCTTAAAACCACATACAGGCTGGACGTTTTCCTCATTCCGAATATTCTGAAACTTGTAAACGAACACGATTTTTTTCAAGGATGGTAGACCTTTAGAAGGTCAGTGTTTGTAAAATAGATACCGGTCAATCAGTCACTCTGACTGTCGGCCTGCCTGTATGTCTGTCTGTTTGTTTACCTGATTTCTCCTTGTAGTTACCAGGGATCTCTGATGAGACACAACAATAATAGGACTACTGTACTTTTATGCATGTCGTGAGAGGCGACTAATATGAAGTTCTACACGGGGCTGGCAACTTCATCATTTAAAATATGTTGCTCCAAAAACACTGCGGCAAGAGTACATGAATGTTTTGGTGCAGGCTTCATGCAAGCACGTCAGCTACATGAAGCAAACAGTAAAATGATGGTAAGGATTAACGCTGAGAAAGTTATGAAAATTAGTTAAATCAGTGAGCCACCATTGAAGGTTAGGAAACGTGGGAAGATACTAGAACAAGCCAACGGTTTCGCAAAGCTGGGGGCACATAACAGCAGGCCAAAGCAACATTCGATAATAAGCGTTCGAATATCTATGTCTTGAATTAATGGTATTGAAATTAACTTACTTTTAGTCTCGGAAGAAAAAGCCTATGTGTCACCTAAACAGAAATACAGAAGGGTTCTTGCTGGGAAAAAAAAGAAACGGAGGTTCACTCAGGCATGGATATTTACGAATCCCACTACACTGCATCAAATACCAGTGATTTCCCCGGTTGGCATCCACAAATAGAATAGTCTGACAGGCGTATATTGTGATGCAAATGGCATTGGAAGGAGAAAAATAGTTCAACCAAATGCTGTCAGAAAGTAAATGGTTCCGTCGGAAAATCTGTGACTACAGCTGGTAGTACAATTAAATATTCATGAGTGTTGACCATCAGTGTTATTCAGTTTGAGGAAATCAGGCTGGACTTCTTTGAATCATTTTACCACAGTGGAGACAACCTTTCTTAACGACCTTACTCGTTACCACCAATATATATATATATATCCGGTGGCCATTTACATTTATGGTACCATGATGTTTAAGTTTGTAAAAATATTATACGAAGTGTCCCGAACAGTTTTCAAAAATAGTTGATGCGATCATGTACTCCTCAGGGAGATGCATTGGTTTGCGTCTATTAGAGTGACATGTGAGTAAGGATGAGCTGAGAAAATGCTTTTAGTATATTTGTGCGAGGTCCGCATGGATAGTACTTGAGTTGTTGTAATAAACATATGTAGCTGTTCGTATATGAATGAGGGGAATTGTTGTAAAGATTCAGTGAATAGCAGAATTGTTTTTGGGAATGATCACTGAGTTGTGTTGTAGAAAGGTGTTGAACAAGGAACGTTATCCAGTCATGTAGCCAGTTGAATGGCGTGGTTAGATCGTTATAGTTTATGGGCACCCGGATTTATTCAGTGCAAAATATAGATGATTTGAGTTGGAAGATCCGACGTTTTGAAGCGATCTGCTTTTTTTTAAAATTGCTCTGGCAGTAATATTATATTTAGAAATATGCGAAGTATTTCCGCAAAATTGTGTATTATTGAAACAATTCTGGTAGCGAATTAGTTTAACAGCACTGTGCATTGCATTGTTTAGTAGAAGTCAAGTTTCCTACTATTATTATTTGCATCCCACTATCCATTTGATGCTCTGATGTGTTGTATGATGCATTAAAATTAGGGACTTTGACTCGACATTTGTTATGGCGTCTCATTATTTGATGTTAGTTAGGTAGTTGGTGTCCCGCTGTTGTAGTGATTATAACCATTGGACAATGAGTCTGACACGCCAAGGTTTATTGTTTCTATATGTTATGATCGTTTAGAACGTATTCCGCGTGTAACATTTGGGGGCTCGTCCGGGGTCTGAACCTGGGACTTCTTGCATGGCAGACTGACCCAACTCTTCCTTTACTTATTTTTGTATTTAATATTAAAGTTGCTTTTTAAATAAAATATTCAAAGTAGTTTTGAGCTGGTTTTGTCGAAATTACATTCAGCTTTGATGGTTGTTTTTAAATTATCAAAGCATACAATCGATGGTGTGTATTCCAGTTTTAATCAGCACCAACACTTACATTTTAATATATTTGATAAAATCATCTGTCACCTCAACATGGACATTAGCCTCAATGGATCGCCGGTGTCCTTTGTCTTTTGCCTTGATGATGCTCGGTGGTATGCTCTTTCCTGTCCATCTCTTGTTGTTATTTTCCCACTTACAGCACTGTCTTACTATTACTCGTTTGTCTTCTTGTTTTCCTTCTATATGGAAATAAGGCATTATTTCTCTCTGCATGTCCCAAGGTTGATCTAATTCCTATTTTTTTTCATTATTAGCTTCTTTATTTATTTTCACTTTCGATGAGTTGCACCCCATTCTTCTATATGTCCTCGTTTCAAGGTGTTGAGAATTGTTTCATGGTTTGTAAACATCTGGGTTTGAGCTCGATTCGGATGGTTGCACCATGGAACACCTTGGTTGAATAAATAAATGTCATAGATCGCATATATCTATGCATGACGCGTGAGACATGGTAACGAGAGTCTTATGTGTGGCCTCGAGCCTTACGGCAGTGTTTATAATGTGTGGCATGGCCACTTATTCAAAGTGTTTTAAAGATGTGGTATAACCACTCAAATGTGATAGTGCATAACTAGTAAGTTACATTTAAAGCAGAAATGAAGTATGTATAAGGACCCTTGAGTCTTAAAATAGAAGACGGCAATATTAGCCGCAATAATTTATGATTAACGTAAGTCGTAAAATATGAAACGCAGTTCGAATATATATGGCTGATTAAGCCTGGCTTTGAATGCCAAAGTAAATTAATATATTAGACAGTGTATCTAATAGAATTATCAGAATGTTTAATTCTGTATAAATATAAGAATTATGCCAAACAGATTTGGCGGGAATATAGCCGAACGTTAATTATAACGGTACTGTATCGGACAGGCAATGTTTGTGAAATATATAGACTCTACGCTATAATGTATCCAGTGCTCTTGATGTAAACGATATTAAGTAGTGTCTTTGATTCATGATGGAAGAATGAATCTTTATTAAATTATTATGTCGTCAAAAACTGGTCTTATTCAATAACGTATTCAAGGTTCCAGTTATGACTGTTTTTATGAAGAATGACCATTGACCTTCAAATGAATACACAAGCTGTCACACTGATAACACTAGTCAACAAATTTTCAAAAGTTATTTGTACCAGAAATTAAATATACCATTTCTTATTGATTTTGACATGCTGATTTCAAATATCATAATGAAATTCACCAACTGGCTCTGGTTTTTTTTTAAATGATGAATTTACATTACAGTAATACAAATAATGTATGCTTGTTTAATTCTCTGGGGTGAACAGCTAGTCTTTCTGCTTTAGCATTTTAAAAATTGTGGTTACATACTCAATTAATTGATATTTCAACATAAAATGATAGAAAAAATAAAAAAATTATTTAAAGTTCACATATCATGTTTTAAAAAGGCACATCTGAACCCATTCCGTCATTATTCAGTCGTTGTTTGAGCTCTTTTTGCTTGCTTCTTGTAGTCAATCGATGAGGTGTATCTTGTCACAGTCCAATAGTAATCAGCAAGCATTGAAGGGCTCCAATTGCCTTGATACCTTGTCTCCATAGCAGCAATGTCCTGGTGAAATCGTTCACCATGCTCATCACTGACCGCTCCACAGTTTGACGTAAAGAAATCCAGATGAGAATCCAGAAAATGAATTTTCAAAGACATGTTGCAGCCAAGACTCTTATACTTCAGAAGGAGATTTTCTACAATTTCATTGTAATTATCAGATCTGTTGTTTCCAAGAAAATTGTCCACCACTGACTTAAATGCTAGCCATGCTGCTTTTTCCTTGCCATGCAACACGCAAAGAAACTCGTCATCATGAAGAAGTTTTCGAATTTGCGGACCAACAAATACTCCCTTTCTTATTTTAGCTTCACTCAGTCTTGGAAATTTTCTGATGAGGTATTTGAAAGCCTCATCTGTTTTCTCCATTGCCTTGACAAAGTTTTTCATGAGACCCAGCTTAATGTGCAAGGGTGGCAACAAAATCTTGCTGGTGTCGACAACTGCTGGGTTCTCAACGTTCTTACTGCCAGGCTGTAATGACTGCCTGATTGGCCAATGTCTTCTGATGTAATGGTCACTTCGTGCACGGCTATCCCACTCACAGAGAAAGCAACAGTACTTGGTGTATCCACCCTGTAGTCCAAGCAAAAGAGCGATCACTTTTAAGTCACCGCAAAGTGACCAATGATGATGATCGTAGTTTATACACTTCAAAAGCTGCTTAATGTTTTCATAAGTTTCTTTCATATAAACTGCGTGACCAACTGGAATTGACGGTAACACATTACCATTATTCAACAAAACAGCTTTAAGACTCGTCTTGGATGAATCAATGAAAAGCCTCCACTCTTCCGGTATGTAATTGATTTTGAGGGCTGCCATTAAACCAGAAATGTTGTGGCACGCAGAAAGGTCACCCTCTTTGAAAAAGAATGTAATAAGCGGCTTCTGGCGGTTCCTATACACAGAAATTGTAACATCTTCTGCCAGGAGATTCCACTGTTGCAATCTGGAACCCAAAAGCTCCGCCTTGTTCTTCGGTAAATTCAGATCTCTTACAAGGTCATTCAGTTCACCTTGGGTTATTAAGTGTGGTTTAGTGGATGTAGTTTGCTCAAAATCTGGGTCGCTTGAGGTTGATGGTTCAGGACCACCAATGTCCTCTTCTTCATCAGTGGAAGCAGCTGAAAGTGATTCTGGCACTTTGGGAACTGGTAGGTCATCGCCATGTGGTACCGGACGTATTGCAGAGGGGATGTTTGGATATTCCAGAATCCATTTTTTCTTCTTTGATATGCCTTTCCCAATTGGAGGGACCATGCAAAAGTAACAGTTGTTGAGATGATCAGTGGGCTCTCTCCAAATCATTGGGACTGCAAAAGGCATAGCTTGCCTTTTGCCAGTCAACCACAGTTTAAGATGTGCTGCACATGTACTGCAGCACATGTGTGGCGCCCAGCTTTTATCTTGATCTCCTATTCTGCAGCCAAAATACATATATATAAATTGACCGTAATTAAATAAACTAGTAGCATATATTTTGAAAACTAGAGCCAATCAACATTTTTTAATGTCATTTTCATTTTCAGCACACCAAAATTAGTTAAGATCAGCTATTTTCATTTCTGGTACATTTTGGTTGTTGACTAGTGTAATACGAAATGAAGCAATATAACACGGTCATTCAAATATATATGAACTTTTATTGAAAGCAAGTTTAAAATGCACTTACTTGAAAGAAGTATCAAGAGAATCCAGAGTTGTAATCAATATTGATACCGGGTGAAACACAGAAGAGATGATCAAATAATTGTACGAAACATAATACTATTCAAACCATAGACACGCCCGTAACACAAGGCCTCAAACTTCATTAACAAGGGCAGTTATTGTGTTACACTCTCGGTCCATGCTTTGGAAGATCCAAACTGTTTGGCTAGGTCATGAATGGAAAACCTCTATGGGAGCCTCGAATCTTGAAGAACTGGTGGGGATCTACTGTCCTAGTCATGCAGGGGTATGCGGCAATGAAAAAGCTGATAGACTAGTTTCAAGAGCACCTATAGTAGGTGCACTGGATATGGACAAGGGAGAGATGCTGAGGACAATTAATGATCGCCTATTTGAGAATGACACTGCAATCGATGATACATCATTAGGCGTAAGACTTGCATGGATGAACGTAAGAGATGATGCATAGAGCGTATATACAACCAGCGCTCCACAGGAACAATTAGCATTCTTACCCTTTGACGTTCGCTGAGCGAGACTGAGCACCTATGGTGTTGCCTGGAGTGCAATGTCGTCGATTCTGAACAAAAACAATAACAAGGCCTGAAATCTATTTTTCTAACTACATGTCCATGTTTCGTACCAAACAATACTGACGAGTGTATGTAACTCTCGAGGTTCCTCATATTCAATATGATAGTCATTTGTTTGGAATTTATATCTGTCTCATATTATTGAATGTTGATTTGGTCTGCTGTTATGTGCCCCTAGCTATGCGAAACAGTTGACTTGCTCTATTATCTTCCCTTGTATAACCTTCAATGGTGGCTCACTGATTTAACTAATTTTCATAACTTTCTCAGCGTTAATCATTACCATCATTTTACTGTTTGCTTCATGTAGCTGACGTGCTTGCATAAAGCCTGCACCAAAACATTCATGTATTCTTGCCGCAGTGTTTTTGGAGCAACAAGTTCTAAATGATGAAGTTGCCAGCCCCATGTAGAACTTCATATTAGTCGCCTCTTACGACATGCATAAAGGTACAGTAGTCCTATTATTGTTGTGCCTCATCAGAGATCCCTGGTAACTACAAGGAGAAATCAGGTAAACAGACAGACATACAGGCAGGCCGACAGTAAGACTGATTGATTGACAGACAGACAACAGACAGACATGTAGATAGGTAGGTAGGAAGGTAAGTTGGAAAATAGCTAAATACGTAGATATTTAGCCAGTTAGCTAAACAGATACAGACAGGCAAACTGACAGACAGACAGACAGACAGACAGACAGACAGACAGACAGACAGACAGACAGACAGACAGACAGACAGACAGACAGACAGACAGACAGACAGACAGACAGACAGACAGATAGATAGATAGATAGATAGATAGATAGATAGATAGATAGATAGATAGATAGATAGATAGATAGATAGATAGATAGATAGATAGATAGATAGATAGATAGATAGATAGATAGATAGATAGATAGATATATTTATAAGCAAACAAACAGACAGACAGGCAAATTGACCTGCAGACACTTAAAATATTGTAAATATAAACCACAAAAACATAACGATTATTTGCACACAGCTGAAAGGAATATGTAATGTACTGTACAATTAAACTAACAAAATTGATCATATAATTCCAGGGTACAAACGTGACAAAATCGCAGATCAATTCGGAAGTCCCAGCTTAAAATGCTAAAGATGTTTGTTTGACAATTTAAATCGCATTGCGAAACAATATCGTCTATTTCTTATATTCTTCTTGCTTCTTTTGACATTTGAGCACGCACTAATGTTTCAAAAGTTAGAAGTGGCGGTGGTTTACATGTGCTTAAAGAAAACAAATATATACATGCATCCACAGACACTTCGGCTTTATTTGTTAGTCGTTGACATTACCCTGCGTTTCTTTATTTCATTAGTGATTCAAACACTGCGTTTATAAATACAGTTGGGCTCCACAGAGGCTGCCAAGAGTTATATGGTTGGTTTCCAGCGACAGACCATCGTCAGGACCGGGTTACTAATATGTTTGAAGAGTCTGGTTAAATACTGCATGGCTTACAGAATGTGCTAGATTGGCTGATGTGTCCCACACTCCTGACTGTCTTTGCCTTCCATTAGTCAACAGTAAAGTCAGGTACTCATTTACACATAGGTAGACTGGAGCATGACGCTACGAGATCTCGGCACCGGAACCCGTACTGCGAGAAAACACCGATATAATTAACAAAACCGAGTATCTGTGTTAAAGCCACGAGATTATGTTGTTTTTTTTTTTAATCAAGTGATTTTGGACTTTCAGCCCTTCGGCCCAATGACATGTCATTGCGAGGCTGGGGAGCCTGTGGACTTTCCTTCCAACCCGGTCAGGAGCTTCGCTCCTTCCCATCCACAGAGGGTTTATCTCAGGAGCCGTTTAGGTTATTCAGTCAAAATCACGGTCGATGAGACTTATTCAAATGCTCACCCCAGGGCTTGAACCTTGAACATCTGATCGCTAGCGCAATGTGGTAACCATTATACCAGCGCGGCTCCCAAAGCCAGGAGATAAAATATGCAAATAAGACAAACTTGTACTCACTGACTTTTCAACCCACAACAGTTCTCGGTTCTCACGACTGAGATTAAATCTCGCCATTGTTGGGGAGAGCTCTTAGTATAAACATGACACAAGTAAGCCATAAGCATGAAATCTCTGGCTACACAAAAATCTTGTACAACTTGGCATAATGCAAATTCTGACATTAATTCCAATAACATAATGTATTTATACAGGACAATGCGGCGTTATTGCGTCTTGAAATGTAATATACATTCCACCTTTTGTTGATGAAAGAGAGAGAAAAATCGGGAATATGCGGTCCCTTGTAACAGAATCGGATTAGTGAATCAAGTTTCCGGTCGATTGATTTCTGAACACTTTCACTGATTTCTGGCAGTGGTTGACCCTGTGGTTTACTTTACTTTACTCGCACGCCTTTTTTGCGGAATCACATATGCTAGTATGTAGAGAGTTATTAGCAATAAATGAAGGATTGTAGATGACAAGATGTGGAATATGAGACAACCACACGGTCGGACAGACCACGTAAAGGAACTCACTACCTTATATTAATGTTGTGAACTATTACCCCCCCCCCCCCCCCCCCCCCCTTCCCCCCCCCCCCCGTCAACAGTTTAAAACTAGGTTTCTTAACCTGGTGTCCATGGCCCCCTGGGATTCTGTGCATGGATTCTAACGGGTCCGTGCCCATAGCATAAAATTTAAATTATGCTTTAATGTAATTTTTTTTCCCCAAGAAGGGGTCCATAGACTTCATCCGACAATCCAAGTAGGTCCATAACCTTCATCAGATAATCAAATGAGTACATAGTCTTCATCGAACAATCAAAGTGGTCCATAACCTTTATCCGACAATCAAAGTAGGTCCATTGCCTTCATTAGATAATCAAAGGAGTACATAGCCTTCATCCTACAATATCATAACCATTATCCAGAAAATACAGAGCATATCTCTACATATATAAAATGCAACGTCTGTCTGTCTGTCTGTTACCTCAGAACTCAAGAACGGCTGAACCGTTTTGGATGCGGTTTTCTCCAGCGTAATTGTCATTTCCCTGGAAAGATTTTAATTTATATATCATCATAGTACAACATCAGGAGGCTGAGCAGTAAAGAAAAAACTCCAAACATTCTTATCTCATTCTTATCTCAAGGGACGTAAAAACTATACCGTTGACCCTTATTATGGGTTAACGCCCTTATCTTACAAACTGTATTCGTCATAGATTTTTCTCCCTGTACGTTAAATTTACAAGTGCGTTGCTTTCTGTTATGCAAATTTTCTAAACCGGCTCCTGACACAAGCACTACCTATCCCACCTGTAAGGGAAGGAAAGTTTCAATAATTCTCAGCTATGTAGAGTTGTTTACGATACGGCTCTAATAATACGTTATATTCACTAAATTTTCTCTGTGAATGTGTCCTGACCTTGGCATTTCGCACCAGATTCTATATCTAGGAGATGTTTGACATCCCTGTAGATTTACGAGCAATGGTTCTTTATGGGACTGGAAGGCCCGAGATCCGTTGTCGTCGTTAACTTCAAAGAAACCAAACCAGGAAAACCACTGAAATACTAACGCCAACTCTGAAAGTCGTAAATAGTAGCAGTAGAAAAAACGTTTTGTGGGCGTGTGTGTGTGTATGTGTATGTGATGGGAACGTTATTTTTTTAAAAAAATTATAAACTGTAAATAATCCTCATGTCTTTAACATTATTCGATAGCAATTTAATTATGCCCTTTCAACAAGAGAAATGGAAAAAGTATAACATATGGGTGCAAGTATAAATGTGTATGTGAAGGAGTGGTTTTATACGTGTATTTGTTACCTATTATTGCCAATGTTTCAATGCACATGTCTTTGTAAATTCCACGGAATGTGAATAAAGTTGTTTTAAAAAGAATTCTTTTAATGAGAGAATGGAGACACAAAAAATGTGCTCCCAGGTTGAGGCCCTTCAATTGCACTCCGGTTGGGTTGACCCCTGCGATCACCCCAAATGTGGGTGATTCGAGTGCGTAAGTTTTTCATAGCAGGGACTGCGTTTGCGCTATCCCCTGATTAATGGAATAAACATGAGTAGTGGACTGGTCTGTGTGGGTAGGGGTCAGACAAAAGCTGGTACCCTGGTCCTCCAGGTTGGGGGTTTTAGCATAGGGCTGACACCCCTGTCTGTGTAAAAAAAAAAACAATGAAGTTACGGAAACAACAATAAATGAACAAAAAAGGAAGCCACTGACATGAAAACGGATGTCCTGACCGCAAAACAGGATACAAGATCTGCTTACTCGTAGCAAGCAAGAGGACATGCACACCATCATAGCTGGCAGACGCTGGAGCTGGGTTGGCCATGTCCTCAGAAGAGACCCCGATGCCATCACAAGAACAGCTATGCTTTGGACCCCTGAAGGAAAACGAAAGAGAGGCCGACCAAAAACAACCTGGCGGAGGACTGTGGAGGCTGAAATGCAAAGAATGAACCAGAGTTGGGGCACTGTACGAAGGATGGCCACCGACCGAGCAAAGTGGAATCAATTTGTTGTTGCCCTACAAGACGCCACTAGGCGTGATGGCCACTGACTGCTTTGACGGTCGGCGGCTAAGGATCAAAGAAGAAGAAGAAGTGGATATTGTACACAATTTATTTGACATTGTTAGATATCATAATTTGACGAGAGGTAATATACATTACATAAAACAAAACCGAATGAAGAAAGTCATTGAATTCAAAGACTTGTGATTCATACGTGTTGTCTATATACTTGGCAAGATATGCGACAGTACAATTAAAACCAAAAAAAAGTTAAACCTTCCTAAAACGATTCACACCAAACCCGACTTCCACACATTCCGACATGGACCCCGGCAAAGTCGGGTATGACCTCTAGAACTATATTGTAGAGGCAACCATCTTGACCGGTTGTGGTAGCGGGGAGAAAGTCTGCATACCAAGAATCCCGATGATTGCCTCCGATCTGCCGTTCAAGTTTAAGAGACTCCAATTCCCTATAAAAGTCTGTTTTTCAATGACCATTAATAAAGCTCAAGGTCAAACGCTTCACGTGACCGGCGTCGACTTGAGCGATGAGTGCTTCTCACATGGCCAACTGTATGTGGCATTTTCCCGCGTTAGCACACCGATATATACTTATACGTGTTGTCACCAAATGATTGTACTTCCAATGTCGTCTACAAAGTAGCCCTTACTTAAATTTGTTTGCGTTAGAAGCACACCCCAATGCAATAGTACAATTAAAACCAAAATAAGTTAAACCTTCCTAACACGATTCGTAGTAAATCCGACTTGCACCATTCCGGCATGGACCCAGGCTAAGCCGGGTATGACCGCTAGTAACTTAAATAAATTCACTCTTAAGTCCACCTGACCTATGCCTTGATGCGGCTGTATGTGGATTTCCTTATAGGCTCATTAACCTGACACGGAAAACATATGATGAAATAAAAGGCAGCGTGCTTTTGGAAGGGCTATCTCCTATCCCCATTAGAAGTGTCTAAATTTCCACCACGTAGCCTACTCAAATGGATGACGTATCACACGTGTAGGCTTGCACTCAGCGTATCGACGACTATCAACACTTTTCGCGGGTCAGAGAATTGACAGCGTAAGTAAAATCCATCTCCATGCATAAAGTATAAGATAATAATTAATCATTCACCAGACCACGAAGTCTTTTATGTTTAGACATGTGCCTTAATATAACCGACGGACCTTGTGTCTAGGTTGAACGGTGCTCGTTTCGCTAACATGAGGTACAATTCCTTCTTTTTTTTTTAAATTATGATTGGAGAACCATTTGAGGAAAGTTGACATACATCTCCCAAACACATCCGGCTGTATATTGGATTATAAAAATAGCAGCATCAACCACCAGACAGGGAATTTCATTGGTTCTGATAAAGCAGATCAGTGAACTTGACCTCACTGGTGACCTTACTTGTCTATAGCATGAACGTCGAGAAGCATGTCAAATTAAGAATCCTGAGTATGAGGCCTAAAAATATCTTGATCTAGTGGAGGGAAAGGGGGGGGACTGATGGCTATTTTTGTGTGTTTAAATGTGCATATTTTTCTGGCAAAGTGGCTCCTAAATACAATCGTCTTTCTCGTCCGTTAATTTGTCCTGTTCTCACAATTTTTTCCAGCTTTCCATTTTTTATTATAGATGATGTAACACAACATAGAGGATGACAAAGAGGGAACAGACTGGACAATTTATTAGCGTTTATAATCGAAAAACGTACATTCAAGACATGATATAAATATAAACATAAAAATTGTTCGTACGTAACTCCCAAATCCAGTTTCAAATGTTCTTTAAAGTTGTATTTTTTTTTTTTTAAAATACATTTCAGCGCCGCATGTCATGGCGAAAGAAAAATCGATCTCTTATATCGCTGCGAAAAAAAGTTGGCAGGGAGGATAGTGTCATTCGCTTCCGTAGCTAGGCGGTGGTACCGTTCTGAAGGTCCTGGGTTCGACTCTCCGTAAGCCACACGCTTCTGTTATTTTTCTGTTGTCTAGTTTTCTACTTATTTATTTCTCACGAGAAATCAAGTCCAACACGAAAATAAGAATCTTCAACTCAAATGTGAAGTCAGTCCTATTGTATGGCTCTGAGACATGGAGAACAACAAAAACAACAACCAAAAAGCTACAGACTTTTATAAACGGGTGCTTGCATAGAATAGAAGGATTAAAATGGTATGACAAAGTCACAAATGTGGAATTGATGACAAGAACCAGACAAGTGCCAGTGGAACAAGAGTTGAGAAGACGACGCTGGCGATGGATAGGATACACATTGAGGAAACCTGTTGATAGCATTACAAGGCAGTCCTTGTTCTGGAATCCACAGGGAAAGAGAGGCAGAGGTAAACCAAAAAACACATGGAGAAGAGAACTGGAAACAGAGGTGAAAATGATGAGGAAAACATGGAAAGAACTTGAGCGGATGGCACGGGACAGGAAAACTTGGCATGTATTTGTTGAAGGCCTATGCTCCTCGAGCCGCGCTAGCGCAGTGGTTAGTGCACTGGCTTCCTAGCTCGGCGGTCCATGGTTCGATCCCCAGTTGAGGTGGGATTGTTTAGGCCACAAACGGCTCCGGGGTCGACCCAGCCTCATGAATTGGGTACCAGAGCAACTCTGGGAAGGTTAAGGCGGCCGATGTGATGCTGACCACATCGCCCCTAGTGTGCCGATGGTCAAGAAAATACGGGCCTAACACCGTATTCCCAATATGCCTCAATGGGCGTGGAACGGGATTCTTTACCTTTACCTATGCTTCTCGGGGAGCTAAAGGGTATTGATTGATGATTTCTCACGAGTGCCTGAAACATACCTGTTACGCACGGATCATTATTATTTTTCGTTTGTATAAACATTTTTCATATGTATGATCATTTTTTTGACTGAAGTGTGTATTATGTTTTCTATGGTCAAAGGGACATAATCCGAGTTATCGAGACTACAATTTTTTAGGAGTTGCCTTCTCTTGTATAGAGACACGTTCGGTCTATAATTTCTTGAACGAAGCGTGACCACATCTCCTTATTTGGTAGTACCAGTCAACTATGGTAGATGTCTGAAACCTTTCTTAACGCTTCTTTTCATGACCATAAAAGGCGCGACTGTGTAAGACTTTTATCTCGAATGTTCTTAGAATCGTCTTATTGTGAACGGCAACTCAGAGATTGTCGTTCTGCGCATGTCAAAAGCTGGGAGTTCGTTCTGTGTGTTCCGCCCAGTTCGGGCAGTTGAGAAATGGTTTAAGAAGCGAGCAGACGCAACTGCGTCTTGTGATTTTCTGAGGGAAATACAGTGTCTTTGTGAGTTAGTTAGCTAACTAGACTATTTCCCAGTATTATTCACGCCTGCCTGGAGGCATATGTTCATGGTTGATTTTCCGAAATAAGGTAATTCCTCTTGTATCGAACTTTATGCTATCATCTAGAGGTTCGTCATTTTGTCGCCTATTTGCTCGCCTGCGTGATGCAAAATGGAGAGGTACTTTGACTAGGATTAAGTCACCGGGTAGCTTTATACCTGAACTAGTTAAATATATATGGGTCGCTCTAGGCCAACAAGACTATTGTCTGTGTTCCAGGATTCGTTATATCAGAGATCACGTCCAAGTCAGATGGTTAGACTTAGGAACATTATAAAGGTCGAGCTGACCTGTAGCCCATGTATGCTATTCACGTGCAGACAGTGAACGGACTTATTGTATACAACTGATCTGCTAGCATCAGAATGGGAGCATTTATTATTGTTTATGAACATTGAAGATCTGTAGCTGACACTGTTGCAGAAGTTATAGAAATTATTATTATTTATACAGCTTCACGAACTAGAACTCTATGATTTATGAATTTCTGAATCTATTGAACTGTGATGTCTTATGACGCATATATACAACAGCTGTCATTGCTGACTACAGAAATTGTTTTCAATGTGCCATATCATCTTGCTGAACTCGTTAACTATGTTGATGTCATAAGTATCATGACTGTTTTGTGGCGTGCAATAAATGGAAGAAACTTATACAACGAAGTTACCCTTTCTATGACTCTACACGTCATGTTGCCTGTGTGATAACCCTGTGAACTGTTCCACTACCACATACACAGCAACATCCTAAATCAGAGAAGACACCTACATCTTGCACTTTTATACCAGGTGTCGATAAGGGTGGCAAGTTACCACTTCAGCGCAAATCCACCCTTATCAATACCTTTATATTTATTTATTTCTTTACGAAAAAAGGAGGATTTCTTTGACTTCATTCAAAGATGATACATCGGTGATGAACGTGGCGCCTGAATATGGCGTTATCGATTCTAACAATTATATCCGCGTCAACAAATTTGACAGAAATAAATTAGGCAACACGTGACAATGAATGCTAATGCGACAAGTTCATCTTGACCCGATATTCTTGTTTAAATTCTTCTATTGTGTTGACACAGTTTACCATCTACGCTTTTATTGACTGATTTTACTTTGATGCACTGTCACTGAACGTCAGCTCTTGGTGAATTATTTTTTTATACACATACCTGATACATGACCCACGCATTAGACATCAGCATACTTTAATTGTCTAAGGTCATGTAACAAAAAATTCTGAAAATCTCGTTAGCGTTTCAAGAAAATACAGAAAACTCGCGCATTACACCGTGAAAACTAAAATGAACACCCATTCGTACAGCACGCAGGCCTTTCAGCGTTTTTTGTTTGTATAATGCATTGACCATTGGCTATAAGTCAATTATACGTTTGACAACAAAGATCCAATGATACGTTTGACAACAAAGATCCAATGACACGTTTGACAACAAAGATCCAATTGCATGGAATGTAAAGTAATGAAATAACCACAAGAGAATTAGTCTCGTCATCAGGGCATGCGGCAGAAAGACGACAACATAATTATTTCCCCATCATATTTTCGCGGTTACTTGCTCCCATATACATACATATATGTGATTAGAGGAAGCGGGCTCGACAATTTCTATCATACGATATTTTTGCGATTACCGGTTCATTTTAAAACGTAACTCCGCCATTTGATATGACACAAACTGTTTGTCCAAGTGTACAGTAAGTCTGACAGTCTGTCTGTGATTTTAAGCTTCGTTGTATGAAATATTATAATATTCAATGAACAGATATTTATAAAGTGGTAGGAGGAATAACAAGAGCCATATTTTACGCTACTGCAATAAATGATGAAAATCTGGAATTTTTATCTTGTAAAAAAAATTTTCGAATTTATACGCTGCACCATAAAAATTTCTGACAAACAGTTTCTCATTTAGGCTGTTTCGACTGAAGTTACTTTCCATGCAGCTTGCAACATTAAAACAACAAGGGGAAGATCAAGTAACGCATAGAGCATGAATACTATGACAGAATTGAAGGTTGGAGATAACATCCATTGAGAGTGGGTAAGTGATCAAGGGGCGTAATGAATGGGATTTTGTGATCACTGATCTATATAACCAACGATACGAAAAGCAGGCATACGTACACTTTTCCGCACTCTCAATCACATATAAACGCATACACCTCGCGCGCTCACGCACATCCACAAACATATATGTAAACATTCAGCTATCTTACCTACTCACATTTCCCAGTTATACAAAACTAGATTGCTTATAATTGCGTTCATCGTGTTGTGTTTATCCCCCTTGCTTATATTGAACTCGTGATAAACAGGGGCAGATAATATTTTTATCTGTGAGCCTTCAACGGCGTAGTTGTTGTAAGAGCCAAACTTTACGCCAACAGAATGCATATTATCTCGCCAATCATCCCAATGTTGCAGCATTAGAATCCATCCAATCAGACAACAAGTGTTGTGCTATTATGATTAACTGCTGGGTAAATCAAATCTATTTCATTTGCTTCCTTGGTTCGCTCCAAGGTGACCTGGGTATGCAATTATAAAAAAAAAATGGAAACAAAAGACCCAAAAAAAGATAATTTACAAAAAAAAGAATATAACTCTATTAAGCCTCTGTAGTATGTAGAAAAACTTTTATTGTCGTCAGGTTGAAAACTGCTTAGTAAATTTGTCTAGCTCTGGTGCCGACTGTTCTGTTGTTTCTCTGTTTATGTACGGCTACGATGTGTTTGTTTACAAATTGTTGCATTATTGTTGAATAATTATTTCTGTGTTTCTTTACTAATTGAGGATCAGGCTTCATTATCAAATTAAATAAAAAGTGCCTCAGGAATTCTCACATTTTGTAAACATATTTACTTACTTTGTCGTTCCTCTTCTACCGTGAGGTGTAAAGATTTGGAAGAGAGAGAGAGAGCGCCATACTATTCTATCGGCTGTCTTTCTCCTGGCCTGGCTCCATTCTAGTCCTCGGTCCTTCAAAGATTGTCTAATGTTAATTAATATGAGACAAACATAAAGGTATGTTATCAGGCACTAGTAGGAAATAAAGAAGTAGAACACTAGACAACAGAAAAACAACAGACATGAGTGGCTTACCTAGGATTTGAACCCTGGACCTTCCGTGCGACAACCCCGCCTAGCTATGCAAGCGAATCACACTATCCTCCCTGCCATCTACGCATCACCTTTTAAAAATAATGTTTCGATGACAGGTCATTAGTGCGAACCTCAATACATAACACCGGAAGTTTACCATGGGCAGTTCAGCCTATTAATGACGCAATTACTTCTGTTGTTCCCCTATATAACAGGATAGGCCAGTCCAACAAGACAAAGACCTTAATACTGTGTCCAGTAAATGATAGTAGACTTAGAACAGTCAGAACAGGACAGAGGGTAGGTTTGGTATTGTATAAACATTTATAATATTGTCTAATGTTGTTCTCCCAGCGGACTCTGGGTCGTCCTGGAGGTCTGGATCACTGGCTCTTAGTTTCCTATGCTTGTCGTGGTAGCCAATTCATTTTGTGAACTAATTTACTTTATTACATATCTAATTTATTTGTCGCGAAAATATGCCAACTTCTTCTTAAATAACTGATGGTCTAAAAAGTTCGTGCACTGTGCTGAGATCCTCCCTGTGTGATCTGAGATCGGAGCACATCTGGAGTTGTCCATGCTCAATGAAGATGCTCCTTAAAAACAGTGCTGTGGAGTCGGCCAAAAAATGTTCCGTAGGGATCGAAGAGGGAAGGCTAACCCGGTCCCAAAAAATGCCGTGCTGAAGTCGGATGTGTCGACCGAAAGGTGCAGATATCACAGCTACGGCGTAAACAGACACAACGCAACCAACGTCCTTTTCGGGACGAACGAGGAAGAAGAAGAAGAAGAAAATGTTATTTCAAATCCCCTCCCCCCCTTCCCTCACGTGTATGAATCAAACATGGATCTGCCTAGACTTACGTCTATTGAAATTCCGAGTCAGAGTTGGAACATGTTTTTACCGACTCCGACTCCACTAAATAAATGACCGACTCCACGAATAGTCTCCACAGCCCAGCTCAGAACCAAAACCAAACCAGTTTCTTCACTTAATTGTGTAGAACTTTGTCACGCGCCATTCACGTTTATTATTTTACATAACCTTACTACAACTCTTCTCATGTTTATTATTTTACATAACCTTACTACAACTCTTCTCACGTTTATTATTTTACATAACCTTACTACAACTCTTCTCACGTTTATTATTTTACATAACCTTACTACAACTCTTCTCATGTTTATTATTTTACATAACCTTACTACAACTCTTCTCATGTTTATTATTTTACATAACCTTACTACAACTCTTCTCATGTTTATTATTTTACATAACCTTACTACAACTCTTCTCATGTTTATTATTTTACATAACCTTACTACAACTCTTCTCACGTTTATTATTTTACATAACCTTACTACAACTCTTCTCACGTTTATTATTTTACATAACCTTACTACAACTCTTCTCATGTTTATTATTTTACATAACCTTACTACAACTCTTCTCATGTTTATTATTTTACATAACCTTACTACAACTCTTCTCACGTTTATTATTTTACATAACCTTACTACAACTCTTCTCATGTTTGCTAACTGGAGAGAAAAGAATGGAAACGTAGCACACTACCAAGCATGTCGTAAAAGACAGCTTAGGAGTAGCATGAATAAAAATAAAAACCTCGTCATAGAAAACAAATTGCCAAAGAAACCCCCCCTGTTAAGGAACATGAAGTTCTTTAGTGCAGGCTTCACGTAAGGGGTTCCAAATGAAGGGTTGGTCACATTCTCCCCAAGGAGGGGAGAAAGGGCAAGAATGAGATATAATTAATGCATTCAACGTCATGAAGCCTAAACACATTGTCACGGTATTTACTCCCTTTGCTCTGCAATGATGGTCCAATAGTGGCCAAACTTCAGAGAATCTACTGAGGGTCTTCAAAGGTGTCTACCTTTCGTTCAAGAATCCTGTTAGTAGAGATGTCAAGTGAAGAATTGTGCTTCAATTCTAAGGAGCCACATAGGAATTTAAAGAAATCAAGTACTACGGCTGATAAATCCAGGCCGTGTAAACTTTTGTATCTTTTTCCTGACCTTCTATGAGTACGGATTTCGCTCGTTCTGATGAGCCCCCAAATGATTTAACTCAGTAAAATATTACTTAAATAACTCTGTTATACGTATTTAAAATGACTGAGGCATACGGGTGCAGTTCAATCAAAATGACTAAATCAACTATACATTTGTATATACTATAAACTATTAAGGTGACCAGACGTCCCGGTTTTTCCGGGACAGTCCCGGTTTTCGACCATTTTTGATAATTTGTCCCGACTTTTTTTCGATGCAATCCGGGACGCCAATTTGTCCCGGTTTTGGACGAATTTGCAAATTTGGCATAAATCTCACAGATTAAAAAAAAAAAAAATTATTGTTCCGTGGCTGACGAGGGAATTTTTAATTATTAGTGAACTGGCGCCGAAACAGCACAAGAGGTTGTCAGGACCACGAATTAGTTTTGTAGTTCCAATGTGATATTCGCAGTTATTTGAAATTTTAGGTAGTGGTAAAGTACCAAGATTTTGCGTACGGTATACGTTTATTTAATTTAAACGGTGAACTATTTGTGCATATTTTGTTATTGTTGTAAGAAAATGGTACCAAAGCGTAAATGCAGTTTCAATGAAGATTTACAAAAGGAATATCCGTTTATTAAAAAGAGTACATCAAACTTCATTGTACGATGAAATATATGTGCCCTCCGGGTTTTCGATAAGCCATAGTGGACGTGCCCAATGGGCTGATCACCCGTTGGCTTGTCACACCGATTACGGAAACAACGGCAGATGGATCTATTTGTTGTTGCCCTAAAGACGCTGCTAGTGACCATGAAGAGCAATTAGCTGCTATAGAAGGCGCCTTTGCATACCATACAATGCTACACAATCATACTTTCAGGTCTATGGATTGCACATCAAAATTACTTCAGGTTACTTTAGAGCCAAAATTTGCATGTGCTCGTACGAAAACAGAAGCCATTATTCGAAATGCCTTGGCACCCCATATTCTAAATGAGTTAAGGTGTGACCTAGAAAAGTCTACATTTATTTCTGTACTGACAGATGCATCCAACCACAAAGAATTCAAGATTTTTCCTTTGCTTATCAGATACTTTGATCACTGTAATGGAGTGAAAATTAAAATATTAGAGTTAAAGTCGTTGGCAGGTGATGTAGTGAAATTGACCGAGATACAACGGTAAAATACTCCAAAGATAACATTTAAGGATAAAAAAAACATAATGCGTAAGCTGCTGATGTACATGATCGCCTAGACCGCGGGTCATCATCCTCTATAAATTTTGCCTTGCTAGACAGGAGGGGAACGGAGGATCAAAAAGGAAAAAATATGACTGGAAAGATTGCGTAGCAAGGCTAAGGAGACGCAATTGGGGGGGATGGAGGAAAGTAAAAAATTCACGTCCCCCAAATTGACACGAGGTACGGAAATGGACGCTTTTGCGATACTAAGATTTTGATTTGAATTGAGCGGCAGAACGCGGATGGTAGGAAAATTACAAAAATTTAAAAAGTAAATTTTCTTAATATTAATGTTAGGAATATAAAAATTAGCTGGCCGGATGGCCTATTCTGAGCAGTGAACTAATATGATCTTAATTTTACAAACGGATAGATAATATTGAAGATAATGACAAAAGACAGTGTAGTTCACATCATCGCTAGACTATATTGAATCTAAAAGTGTCACAATTTGCACACAAAAACACGACCTTGGGAACAGGTGTTCAAAGTTACTTATTATGGAGGAGAGGGGTTTTGAGCGGTAGCTGTGTCTAAATATAACTTTTTACGACAAAATTTTAAGGGGAGAGAAAGGTTGCTTCAAAAATCAAGCACATTTTTTTTAGAAACGCAAGTAGAGACGGACAGACTAACAGATAACCATCCATACTTGACTGAAGCATGACTGAAATGACTTTAGTGTAGAAATTTGAAATTAAAAATAAACCTTGGCAGTGATTGGCCACAGACAATCATATCATTAGCGCTCAGAGCGCATTTGGGGTCATTCTTCAATAATTGTTCAGTGTTAGACACAGATTTTAAAGTGTGGTGTGTTCCCATATGAAAGACAGTGAATAAATTTAGGGACGCCATACTATAGCCAGCAGCTCAGCTGAGTTTTGCTAGCAATTCTGTGTTATGTATTCTTAATCTGGTAAGATTGAAATTATTTCTTTATATATTTTGAATATTGTTTCATGTTCGAGTGATTTGATACTGCCATATCATAATATAGCCTTACAAACCAGTAGGGATTTTGCTCTAGACCCCCCGCCCAAGTCAGGGTCTAGGGACTAACAAGGTACATAAACTACAGCAAGGATTATGCAAAATAAATCAAGCGGTGAAACAGATTACCTATCTTCTTTTAGGGCCAACAACTAATAAATATTTTCAGAATCTATAGTCTGGGAGGATCTATCGGATGTAAACCCACCATGGTAACTGTGCTGTTTGGTCAGAGAGATCTGACCTGTCTGTATGATGTGGTTGTTGTGTCAGTGTGGTGTCCAGACGTGGGTATAGAATAGATTTTGACACATAGCCCATACTTTGATTGCAGAGCTGTGAGTTTTCTATCGACAACAAAGCAGAGTCTATTCGGTGGGTGATTTTACTCGAGTGTATCTGTGCAGTTCTTGTGACAGAGACCACCATTATTGTCCGCCAGCACGGAGAGGTGGGACCGCAAGTTTTCAGCACCAGAGCTACAAAAAGATGAGTGAGCCTCTGGTCTGCTGGACATTCACCAACTATTGGTAGTGACTAATATCCCCATAAAAATTCCCACCAGTTTCTGGACACGGTGTAGTCAATATAGACAGGTGTGATGAGACCACCCCAACAGCACAGACAATAAATATCCTCCCTAGTAGCTGACTACCAGAACATTTGAATAAAACTAACTATTCTAGTACTTAAATATGTACACTTTTGTATTTATTATGTAACATTCCATGCATAATTTTCATAAATTTTAAATCCTTCTTTTAAAACAAGTTCTGGTCAAAATAAAACTTGATCCAGAACAAATAAATGTAATATAATTATATCAAAAACTTTATACACGTGAGTTAGTTCAGTGTATTTTAACACTTGTTAATCTTATTAGTCTTCTTAAATGCCTGTGGGTGTATTTATAACTAACACACCACATTACACATCATTACCCTAGACACTTTACGTAGCCACATTCATTAAGAAAAAAAAAAAATTAAGTGTGAGGTCGTAGTGGTAGCAAGAAAGGCCTTCTGATAATTCTCAACCACATTTTATCTCAGGAGCCTTCACAGCTGGCCTCATACAAGTTACATGTAGTAATAACACCATCATACAATACCATCAACACCACTACATAAATTGGGGTCTTGTCCAGGGATAATTAGCCCAACAGTAAAATTAGGATCTCCTGGTGGGAGAAATAAAAGTAGGGAAATAAATTGTAAAATTTCCTTTAAAATTAAAAGTGTCCCTGCAGATAAAAGTTGGTGAATCTTCACAGCCAGTAATAATTAATTAGTTAACTGGTTAGTTAGAATTAGTTAGACTATAGTCATATAGTAATTAGAAGTACTTAGTGTATTTACTGGTTAGAGATTTATCTTGTATATTATTATTATATTGTCCAAAAAGTATGGCAGAGCTAGCAAAGTTTAGATCAGCTGCTGTGCTCACTGCGAAGGAGATGGGGATGGATGGTCAAATTTTAATTCAATACGTAACGACTGAATGTGATAAATATATTGAACGGGAAGAAAGGAGATTAGAAAAAGAGGCTGAAAGAAAATTAGAGGCTGACAGGTTAGCTGAAGAAAAGAGATTACAAATTGAGGCTGATAGAGAAATTAAGAGGCTGCAGATTGAGGCAGAAGAAAAACGACAGCAAAGGGAGGCAGAAGATAAAAAGGCCGAAAGGGAGGCAGAAGAAAAAAGGGTGACTGCCGAAAGGGAGGCAGAAGATAGAAGGTTGCAGAGGGAGCACGAATTACGACTAAGGGAGCTGGAATTACAAGGCCCGGCTCCTGAAAATGGTGCCAGCCCTTTTGCCTCAGATGCTACGCCCAGTATGGGAGCCTCAAACTCAGCTATGGGGTTTCATTTAGACCATTTTGTTGAAAAAGACGATGACATAGAGGGGTACCTAGGACGTTTTGAGTTATTAGCTACTACATATGGGTTAGAGAGAGAGAGGTGGAGTTTAAAGCTATCACAGGGATTGAGGGGTGCTTCTTATGAAGTATTTGCCAAAATGAACAGAGAAGACCAAGACAATTATGACATGTTAAAGCAGGCTTTGTTATTAAGGTACGAGAAGAATGGTGAATTTTATCGTAAGAGATTTAGAAATGCCAAACTGTTGTCTGGGGAGACATACCACCAATTCTCTGCCAGACTAGAAACCTATTTGGAGAAATGGACGGCTCTGGGGAAGACCCAAGATCTTAAAGAAATGATCATGATTGAGCAATTGAGAGAGTCCATGGCTCCAGACATGAGAAAATTTCTCATGGAACAAGGTGCAGAGAAGTTGGGGGAAATTTTAAATGTTGCTGAGAGGTATCAGGCAGCTCAGGCAGAGGTAAGTGGTGCTAAGAAGAAGCACATAGACAATTTTAAAGCTCCACAGCAATTTAATAAATTTGATAATAGAGAGCAGGGAAATAAGGGTAGGACAAATTTTGAGCGGCCAAGAAATGACTATCGCGACAGAAACTCACAGTTCAATGACCAAAAGTTCAATGAAAGAAAACCGTTGAACCAAGGAAAAAGATGGTGCAAATGGTGCAAGAAGGATAACCATAACACCGAATTTTGTAGAAGGAAACCTTCAAACATTGCTGCAATGAAGTCGGGGACGCAAAGATTAAAGGTTAATCCTAAGGGACAACAGGAACCTTATCACCCCCCAGTTTGTGAAGATGTTATTTGTAATGGGGTCACCATAAGGTGCCTTTATGATACAGGTTTGGATTATGATTCAGTTGTGAAGTCTAGCCTAGTGGACCCAAGTCAGTATACCACAGAAACAGTGGAAATACAAGGGGCGACTAAGGACATACCACTCATGACCCTTCCCATCGCAAGGATAACGGTGAAAACTCGCTATGTGGAAGGAGAAATCAGAGCAGCAGTGATAGATGAACCAATCTACCCTCTGATATTGGGGTGTAGATACGTCTTCTTGGGGAATCCCGAGAAACCTGTGATCATGGCGACAGTGCAGACCAGGTCACAGAAGAAGGAGGAAGAAGGTGAACCTATAAATGCTCATCCAGAGGAGATGAGGAAGGCGCAGGCTGAGGATAGGACACTCAAGCCCTGTTTTAAAAAATTGCCCAAATGCCACACACCTCCGAGCAAGGGGGAATATTTCATGAAGAATAAACTCTTATACAGGAAAGCCGGAACTGGAACAAATGGTCACAACCAGCTGGTTCTTCCCATTTCATATAGAGATAAAGTGATGGAACTCGGACATGCGATTCCCTTCAGTGGTCACATGGGGATCAGCGCCACAGGACAGCGTATAGCTTGTCATTACTTCTGGCCAGGGATAACGGAGGATATAAAAAGATATGTCAAATCCTGCCCAGAATGTCAAAGGGTAGCTCCAAAGCACTGGACTGCCCCTGCAACTCTAGGAGAAATGCCCATAGTGGGAACACCTTTTGAGAGGGTTGCAGTGGATATTGTAGGACCTCTCACTCGGACCAAGAGGAGGAACAGTTACATCCTTACTCTGGTGGACACTTGTTCTATGTGGGGAGAGGCGGTAGCCCTGCCATCAATTGATTCAAAACATGTAGCAGAGGCACTACTTACAATATTTACCCGATTAGGATTCCCGCATCAAATCTTGACGGATAATGGTTCTCAGTTCAAGGGGAAACTAACGGAAGAAGTTTTTAAGCTATTTCAAGCCAGGCACTTTCATTGTAGTCCGTACCATCCACAAGGGAACGGCCAGGTAGAGAGGTTCAACGGGACTCTCATTTCTATCCTGAGAAAGCTGGCACACGAAAAACCGGATCTGTGGGATCAATTCCTGCCCGCCGCATTGTTTGCGTACCGGGAGGTACCACATAGTTCAACCGGGATGGCTCCCGCAACTCTGCTATTTGGGAGGCCAATAAAAGGGCCTTTAGAAGCTCTATTAAGGACCTGGACAGATGAGAAGGCGGAAGAGACTGTTACCTCATCGTATCAATACGTGAACGAACTGACCACTCGTTTGAAAGCTGGATGGAAACTGGCAAATGATAATTTGAAACAAGCCAGGAAGAAACATGCAGCATATTTTAATAGGAAGGCAAAGGACAGGGAACTGGCAGTCGGAGAGAAGGTGCTGCTTTTACTACCCGGAAGCCAGAATAAATTACAAATTGGTTGGCAAGGTCCATATACGGTTCTAGAGAAGGTGTCTAGAACAAACTATAAAATTGACAAAAAGGGGAAGGAAAAAATTTATCATGTAAACCTGTTAAAGAAGTATCTGGACAGACCACTCCAGGAAAGCACCCCCTTATTGACCTTAGCTATTGCAACCCAGATGCAAAAGGAACCACTCACCTCACATGAATACCCATTACATCCTTGTGAAACCGCAGCACAGGTAAAAGTCAGTAAGCACCTGACTAAAAATCAGAGGGAGAGAGTTCAACAAGTTCTGGAGGAACATACAGATGTATTAACAGATAAACCAGGCCATACAAATTTGCTACAGTATGACATGAAACTGGTAGACTCAAACCCAATCTGTATGAGAGCCTATTCTATTCCGTTCGCGAAGGAGAAGGCATTAAAGGAAGAAATAGATTATTTATTGAAGGAGGGGATTATTTCGCACAGTGAATCATCTTTTAGTTCTAGTGTCGTTTTGTTGAGGAAACCGTCTGGGGAACACAGACTGTGCATAGATTACAGGAAACTGAATGCTGTCACAGAAGGACAAGTGGATTCATTACCAGACACAAAACAGTTATTTGCCAGACTGAACAAGGCAAAATACTTTTCAAAAGTGGATCTTAGTAAAGGCTATTACCAGATCCCAGTGAAGCCTGAAGTGAGACCTTATTTGGCTTTTAGCACTTCGGATGGACATTATGAATTCAATATGCTACCATTCGGACTGAAAAATGCTCCGAGTGTGTTTTCAAGGATGATGCGAAAATTGTTGGACCCCCTGAATAACCCATGTATCACGAATTTCATGGATGATATACTCGTCGCCACAGAGACATTTGAAGAACACATTGAAGCTCTGGAGATGTTGTTTGATAGACTTCGGGAGGCGAACTTAACTGCTAGGCCAACAAAATGTTGTATTGGATGCAAAGAGTTGGAATTCTTGGGGCACACTGTATATCAGGGTAATATGACCCCTGATCCTAAGAACTTGGAAAAACTGCAGAGAGCACCTAGGCCGCAAACCAAAAAGGACGTGCGATCATTCGTGTCGTTATGCGGATTTTATCAGAAATACATCAAAAATTTTAACGCCATTTGTGCTCCTCTGACTGATCTGACTCGCAAGGGACTTCCAGATAAAATTATTTGGACTGCACAATGTGAATTAGCGTTCCAAGAGTTAAAGGAAAAACTCACTAGCAAGCCTATTCTCAAACTGCCTGATTTGACACAGGACTTTGTCTTAAGAACCGATGCCAGTAATGTAGGACTTGGAGGGGCTTTGTTGCAAAGATCATCTTCACCTGATGGGGAACTTAAACCAGTCGCTTATGCAAGCCGCAAATTGAATAAGGCGGAACAAGGATACTCCACAAGCGAAAAAGAATGTTTAGCATTAATCTGGGCAATAAAGAAGTTTCAAATCTATCTGTATGGTAGGACTTTTGTGGTGGAGACGGATCATCAGCCTCTCGTGTTCTTGTCTCAGGCTAAGCATGAAAACGCAAGATTGCTGAGGTGGTCTTTATTGCTTCAACCATATCAGTTCAGTATCCAATATATCCCAGGCAAATTGAATGTCGGTGCAGATTTCCTCAGTCGGCACCCCTGTGATCAAAATTAGAGTAGTGGCAGACGTGAGGAGTAATTTTACCTATGTGTATCGCTGGTTTTGGAACTTGCCATAGGCATGTTTTCAAGTGGGGAGATGTGTAGTGAAATTGACCGAGATACAACGGTAAAATACTCCAAAGATAACATTTAAGGATAAAAAAAACATAATGCGTAAGCTGCTGATGTACATGATCGCCTAGACCGCGGGTCATCATCCTCTATAAATTTTGCCTTGCTAGACAGGAGGGGAACGGAGGATCAAAAAGGAAAAAATATGACTGGAAAGATTGCGTAGCAAGGCTAAGGAGACGCAATTGGGGGGGATGGAGGAAAGTAAAAAATTCACGTCCCCCAAATTGACACGAGGTACGGAAATGGACGCTTTTGCGATACTAAGATTTTGATTTGAATTGAGCGGCAGAACGCGGATGGTAGGAAAATTACAAAAATTTAAAAAGTAAATTTTCTTAATATTAATGTTAGGAATATAAAAATTAGCTGGCCGGATGGCCTATTCTGAGCAGTGAACTAATATGATCTTAATTTTACAAACGGATAGATAATATTGAAGATAATGACAAAAGACAGTGTAGTTCACATCATCGCTAGACTATATTGAATCTAAAAGTGTCACAATTTGCACACAAAAACACGACCTTGGGAACAGGTGTTCAAAGTTACTTATTATGGAGGAGAGGGGTTTTGAGCGGTAGCTGTGTCTAAATATAACTTTTTACGACAAAATTTTAAGGGGAGAGAAAGGTTGCTTCAAAAATCAAGCACATTTTTTTTAGAAACACAAGTAGAGACGGACAGACTAACAGATAACCATCCATACTTGACTGAAGCATGACTGAAATGACTTTAGTGTAGAAATTTGAAATTAAAAATAAACCTTGGCAGTGATTGGCCACAGACAATCATATCATTAGCGCTCAGAGCGCATTTGGGGTCATTCTTCAATAATTGTTCAGTGTTAGACACAGATTTTAAAGTGTGGTGTGTTCCCATATGAAAGACAGTGAATAAATTTAGGGACGCCATACTATAGCCAGCAGCTCAGCTGAGTTTTGCTAGCAATTCTGTGTTATGTATTCTTAATCTGGTAAGATTGAAATTATTTCTTTATATATTTTGAATATTGTTTCATGTTCGAGTGATTTGATACTGCCATATCATAATATAGCCTTACAAACCAGTAGGGATTTTGCTCTAGACCCCCGCCCAAGTCAGGGTCTAGGGACTAACAAGGTACATAAACTACAGCAAGGATTATGCAAAATAAATCAAGCGGTGAAACAGATTACCTATCTTCTTTTAGGGCCAACAACTAATAAATATTTTCAGAATCTATAGTCTGGGAGGATCTATCGGATGTAAACCCACCATGGTAACTGTGCTGTTTGGTCAGAGAGATCTGACCTGTCTGTATGATGTGGTTGTTGTGTCAGTGTGGTGTCCAGACGTGGGTATAGAATAGATTTTGACACATAGCCCATACTTTGATTGCAGAGCTGTGAGTTTTCTATCGACAACAAAGCAGAGTCTATTCGGTGGGTGATTTTACTCGAGTGTATCTGTGCAGTTCTTGTGACAGAGACCACCATTATTGTCCGCCAGCACGGAGAGGTGGGACCGCAAGTTTTCAGCACCAGAGCTACAAAAAGATGAGTGAGCCTCTGGTCTGCTGGACATTCACCAACTATTGGTAGTGACTAATATCCCCATAAAAATTCCCACCAGTTTCTGGACACGGTGTAGTCAATATAGACAGGTGTGATGAGACCACCCCAACAGCACAGACAATAAATATCCTCCCTAGTAGCTGACTACCAGAACATTTGAATAAAACTAACTATTCTAGTACTTAAATATGTACACTTTTGTATTTATTATGTAACATTCCATGCATAATTTTCATAAATTTTAAATCCTTCTTTTAAAACAAGTTCTGGTCAAAATAAAACTTGATCCAGAACCAATAAATGTAATATAATTATATCAAAAACTTTATACATGTGAGTTAGTTCAGTGTATTTTAACACTTGTTAATCTTATTAGTCTTCTTAAATGCCTGTGGGTGTATTTATAACTAACACACCACATTACACATCATTACCCTAGACACTTTACGTAGCCACATTCATTAAGAAAAAAAAAAATTAAGTGTGAGGTCGTAGTGGTAGCAAGAAAGGCCTTCTGATAATTCTCAACCACATTTTATCTCAGGAGCCTTCACAGCTGGCCTCATACAAGTTACATGTAGTAATAACACCATCATACAATACCATCAACACCACTACAGGTGAAACATCTGATATTGTAAGTAGTTTTCTTAATGACTGCATAACTGAAAATGGTTTAGACAGGAAAGTAGTTAGATTATGCGCAAACAACACAAATTCCAATTTTGGAGGTGCTGAAAGGAAAGGGCAGAACAATGTTTTAAAAAAACTGCAAGAAAACCTTGGACATGGTCTTATAGGAGTTGGGTGTGCAGGTCATATTTTCCACAACACTGTTCGAACAGCTGCAGATGTACTGCCTGTTGATGTCGAGCTGATTATTGCTAAAATTTATCTACTCTTCAAATCATACACAGTACGAGTTGAAAGACTCAAGGAGTTTTGCCAATTTGTGGAAACAGACTTCCAGATGATCTTAGGTTATGCTCAGACTAGGTGGCTTGCTCTGCTGCCTGCTGTTGAAAGGGTTCATCAGATTTTCTTGCCTCTAAAATCATATTTTCAATCTCAAGACAGATGCCCAGTTTTTGTACAGAAATTCTTTGAAAATCCTCTATCTGAGGCAGGGCTTGTTTTTGTTCACAGTCAGGCCTCTCCATTCCACGAAGCAGTGCAAAAAATAGAGGAACAGACGGTCACTGTGTTTGAAGTCATTGACAGCATCAACAGGTTGAAAACTATTTTGAAGTCCAAACTGGAAGACTGTTTCTTGCCATCAAGAGTTAAGCTAATCCTTGAAAAGCTGGAAATGGAAGGACTTCCAAAGGAGGATGTGAAAAAGTTTCATGCTAGCGTTTCTTCGTTCTATGAAACAGCTTTCAATTATTTGAATAAATGGGCTGCAAAAAATTTTCAAGACCTAGAATCCTACAGTTGGGTAACGCTGAACAGAATACCAATTTGGGCAGATATTGAGATATCATCATCACTAGTGATTCAAACATTACCTTCAGCCCACTTTACAGAAACTGAAATTTATGACGAATATGTCTATATGAAGCAGTTTGTTACTTCTCAGAAAATTAGTGAATGGAGTGCCAAAAAAACTTTGCCACCACAACGTTGGATTGAAATGGTTTCCCACTTCAAAAACAATAATGTGACATTTTAAAATATTTTGAAGTTGGCAGAGTTTTTTTTCTGTCTACCTGGAACAAATGCTTCCACAGAAAGAGTGTTTTCTTTGATGAACAGCTTATGGGCAAGTGATAAAACACAGCTAGGTGTTGAAACTTTGAAAGCTATGTTGACAACCAAAGTGAACAGTGAGGAAACATGTGTCGAGTTTTTTAAGATGCTGCTTGCAAAGAAGGACCTATTGATAAAAATCCACTCATCTGAAAAGTACAGTAACTCAGCTTCACCTTAAGTAAGGATTATTGATGTTTTTCTCTCTTATTAATTTAACTGTTAAACTTATACAGTAAAATGTATGTTATTCAATGTTATTCAAATGTATATATAAAATGTATATTATTTTAAATTGATATCAACTTGATTTTTCCGGGACATGTCCCGACTTTTGACCTTTTCTTTACCCTTTTGTCCCGATTTTTTGCATTGAAATAGGTCAGATCTACTATATTGTCCCGGATTAGGGTTTTGAAAATATGGTCACCTTAAAACTATATATTTACAGATAACAAATTTAATAATCAATTATAAATACGGTTTGGGTGAATTTTGATAGTCTCACAGGTGATGGTTTGATTTGAACAGTTCTTTCTGATTTGAAAATAGAGTTCACTTGGCAGCTTTGAATGGGTACTTAGCTGCCAGTAAGATGTCGGTTGGTTTCTGCTCTAGCCGATGCTTGTTCTTTTAAGGTTATGGACTGGTTCACTCCCGTCACTGGGCAAGTCTGGCGGCCGCAACACGTCCATCGTAGTATCGTGGGGGTAATTGAGAAGATGGCCCAGCGTCTGTTAAGACCCGTCTGCTGTAGGTGTCTAGCTTTGACTGCAGGCCACTTATACCACTCACTTGTTCCACAGATAGCACCACCAACTGGTACCGCCGACTAGTATCATGAAATAAGAGAGAAACTAATACCCTCCTGAGTATTGGGTTTCCTGACACAAAATCAGGTGTGTGTGTGTCCCCCTGTTACGGTATATGATATTAACGCCGTCTGCTAAAGGTTACCAGACGTGCAATTGTAAAGGTTAAGACATTTAATATATTGCGATAGATGTTTCAATTACTGAACGCTTCATACACGATCGATTATGACGTGTATAGCGTTGTTTAGGACACAGTCGGTAACTAAGAAACGCTACCCTTTTTACATTGACCGTCAAGCTGTTAAGACGCGTCTGACTTTCCTTCCAATGTTGGGCATGGTATTGCCATACAGATATATTTTATGCAAGTACGGACATGGGTCAGTCCATTGCTATTACGAAGATTTGAAATGATTAAAGGTCAGTACGAAAGTGAAAATTAAGGAAGGATGAATTACAGTCCATAGTATTTGATTTTGCCAGACTCATAGACTCACTGTCGGCCGTTGGAAAACCCCAACCGCGCGTGCATACAGCTATGACAATCTGCATACAGTAATTTGATTATTGGACAAGGACTGATAGGATATCTACATATATATGCCATATATTTTCAAGTTATAATATGTACTTTTGTGATCAACATGCATGAATCGTCTTGACGTGTAAACTGTATTAAATATTTGTGGACTCAATGAACCGACTTATCAAGTCAATGGAATTACAAGTTCAATATAATTGCAACTTTCAAATGTTTGCTCACACGTTTTCTACCCCACCCCGCATTCGCGTAAAGCAACACAATTGACACGATGAAAATATTGAATGAAACCATATAAGAACTCAACTAACATGGCCAGAATTTATAACCACTTTATTGACATTATATGGAACATTGTTGTCAAATTGAATGTTCCAGAACAACAGAGAAGATCGCCTTCAACAGATGGTGTCCATTGATTGGGGATCGAAAAAAAAAAATTCGGAAATTAACAATTGTTTACATTTGAAGGACGATCACATGATGTGCTGAATTATGACCTATGACGCAGTACTCAGTATAATCCCTAACAACGTGACGTCACCAAAGTTCGTGTACATGCCATAAGTTGACAGCAGCAAGCCTAGTTTCTACGGAAAAAAAATAACAAAGTCAACGAATAAACCCTGTATATGCATCAAGAGCAAACAGTCAGACACACTTCTACACCGTTGGTGCATACCGTCATCGACAGGAGTCCGAACTGAGCACAAAAGATAAGTCATTTAGGTGTGACCTTTGTCGGTCGATAAATAACAGTGCTGAGTCCATTTTGCTTTGATCAGGCATGTCTATGTATTTTCATGTATATATGTTAAATTTGTTTTCCATCGTATGTATTTGTTGTTAATTCGTGGGAGGTAGGGAGGATGAACTGAAATTAAATTCTGCGGCTCTCACGATGCCTGAATTAATTTCGGTCGTTTCTTAGGGCAGTTAAACGATTGCACCTTTGGAAACCCCATTGAGGTTTGACATTGGACTTGTTGTCCAAATCTGCTATCGTTTGGCGATTTGCGTTAGCTGTACTGTCCCGTAGATAATTGGTGTATTTTATTCGTATTCAGTTAATAATTTTATTCAGTTCTGTACCATGTTTGTTACTATTTCGTCCATTCTCCTCTGACTATCATTTATTTGATGATTGTTAAATTTTTGTCCGTTATGAGTCCTGTGACGTCATCATTTTCTGCAGTCATTTTTTTTTTGTGTACTTGAATATTCAGTTGACCTCCGGTCAGACCTTGCCCTTCATTTGGTCTGTGACATTTCCGCTTATTTTATTTAGTTCATAAATTCATTTTTAATTGTGAAAATGTCTTGTTTGCGTCTTAACATTGTTTGTACCCTTTAGTTGCATCATTGCTTGTCTGTCCTCATAATATATATTAATATTACATTAATAATATGATAATTATATGCAATAATACACTTGTAATTTAATTTAATTAATTTTTTTCTGAAATTTAAGGTTAATATGGGACATTGCATAATTATGCAGTGATAGTCCAAGAAAGTAGCACTACAATTTATAATAGATGCCTAGGGCATAATAATATAATATATATATTGACAAAATAAAATAATCTTATAGCTACCTTTGAGGTAATAGACCCATTGTATATTATTTAATATACTTTTCTGGTACTAAGAGAGTGACTTAGTACATTAAACAATATAATTACTAGGAATTATACCCAACATTATTGGATATTGAGATTAATTGTGTGATATAATTATATTATATTTAACATATATCATAACTATTTATGATATAGTATTATTTAGATACAATATTGTTACAAAATATTGTCTATTAGTTGAACTTAGACATTAAGTTCAGTACTATTGTGATTACTTATATTGAATATTTCTAAGTTGAGTAAGTATAATAATTACTCTGAAGCTACTATTGACTATTTTAATCAGTAATTATCAATAATTACTTACAGATAAAAGTCAAAATGCTTACTATAGACCATTTCGTTAAGATTGGTCGTGAATATGGTTATAAATCTCAAGAACTTCGTCAGTTTGCTGAATCAGAACTGGAAAAATATGAAAGAAAAGAAGAAGAGAAAAGGGCTGCATTAAAGAAAGAGGAAGAGGAACAAAAGGCAGCATTAAAGAAAGAGGAAGCAGAACTTGAGATGAAGCAAATTGCCAAGGAAAATAGATTGAGAGAGATTGCTCAACGTGAAAGAGAAGAGCAAAGAACAATCGCCAAACAGGAAGAAGAGAATAAATTGAAACGAGAGGAAATTATTTTACAACAAGAAATGGAATTGGCGCGTATGAAATTGGAGACAGCAAGATTACAAGCACAAAGTGCTGATGCAAACCAGAATAATAACGCACAAAATGGATCATCATCCAGCCAACCTAAACATTTCTACAACTTTAAATTACCCATTTTCAACTTGAACGTCGACGACCTTTCATCGTTCCTGGCACGTTTTGAACAGACTTGCAAATCTAACCATTTGCCTGAAGAGTCATGGATACTCAAGTTAAATGAATTCTTGGTTGGAGAACCACTGACAGCTTCTCAAAATGCTGACCCATCAATAGCTAATAACTACGGTGCTATTAAGTCCTTGCTTTTACGAAGGTTTCACCTGGACGAGGAACACTGTAGGTTGAAATTTAAGGGAATTTTACCTGAATCTCCAAAGGATTTTGCAGGATTCATTGCGAACATACGCAATACATTTAATAGATGGGTTGAACTGGCAGAAGTCAACAAATCATACGACAAATTAGTTGATTTACTACTGCGGGATAAGGTATTATCTTCAGTTAGCCAGCCATTTTTTGCATATTTGCAGGAGCGTAAACCAGGTACTATGGATGAGTTAGAAAAAATTTCTTTAAACTACTGTTCGGCACATCCGAATGCAACCATTTCTAACTCCTCATTAAGAGAACCTCTACCTGTGGCGTCTAATATGGCCTACAATCACAATAACAAACAAAGACATCACAGTGTAGACAGAAGCAGGTTCCAAAGAAATCATAACGTTAACTTTCAGAAGGGACATAATAATGATTTCAACAATAAAAATGAGTTCAACAGAGGTAGATCACGAGATAGAAATTATTCACCTCAAACAAACTACCACAATAGTCAACATAACACTCATTATAATCGATCACATACTCCCAATAATAATAACAACTGGAATGGTAATAATCATGGCTCGAGACATCGAGATAATAGTTACTATAGAGGGCGACGAGATAATTTTAACAATTATACTCGGAATCGATCTCATTCTCGGGGATCATCTCATTACAACCATAATACAGGGGCGGCAGTTACAAATAATACTACCCCTATAGCTCAGGTCCCACTTGACAATAATACAACACAGTCTTCTGCTGCATGTTTTGCTATTAATTATAATGTGGCAAATAGTTGCCAGCAATGCAATCTTATTTTTCAGAAGGCGAAAGAAACAGTGCTTAACTGCGGACATATTATACCACAGGTAGGTCTTGCAGTCAACGATGGAACAGGCCTATTAATTTTTAACAGAGGATTAGTTAATGGATCCGTCGTCTCAGTGTTGAGGGATTCGGGATCCACAACGATTGGTGTACGACAGTCGCTGGTACATCCCAGCTGTGCAACAGGGGAATATGTCCGTTGCATGACTTTTGGTGGAACAATAGAGTTTTACCCCACAGCTATTATTCATGTTAACACTCCTTTCTTCACAGGGAACGTAAAAGTATGTATGCTAAAAAAGCCTATAGCTGATTTGATGGTTGGTCGTATACACGGCAGTAAAGATTGTACTCCAGATGAGATTATAGAATGGGAGAAACATAACCTATGCACTGGAAACGCCGTGACGACTAGAGCGCAGACTCAACTCATGGAGAAAGTTGATGATAATAAAATGGATGCAGACAACCAAGAGGAATTTGTAGTCAATTCACCTATTGACAGGGAAACATTTGCAACCAAACAAAAAGAGGATAAATCTTTAAAAAAAATTTTTAAGTTGGTTGATAAAGTTGACAATCTATCCTCAGGTAATAATAACAAACATTGTTTTGTTATTAAAAATGACATATTGATTAGATGTTTTCATGACAAATCACAAATGAAACAACAAGTTATGGTCCCATATACTTTTAGACGGTACATTCTTCAACATGCACATGACTCACATTGTGCTGGACATATGGGATATACTCGAACACGATCTCGAGTACTGTCTTCATTCTTTTGGCCAGGGGTGTCAAGAGATATTCGCAGTATGTACGTTCCTGTACTACATGCCAAGAAGTGAAAGCACGTGGAGCTTTTCACACGGCGCCTATTCAGGCTTGCGATATCTCAGTGAGACCTTTTGACAAAATGGCAATAGACATTATTGGTCCATTGCTACCATCGGCCAGAGGACATAGATTCGTCCTTACGTGCATTGATTTGTGCACACGATGGCCAGAAGCTATCCCATTAAAGACCACCACTACTACAGATGTAGCTGATGCACTACATCTCATCTTTTCTAGAATAGGGTTTCCTAGAAAACTTTTATCAGACCATGGGTCACAGTTTATATCTGACACCATGAAGGAAGTCATGAAAACTTGGGACATTGACAGGAATTTAAGTAGTATTTATCATCCGATGAGTAATGGTGCGGTTGAAAGACTTAACCGTACACTTAAACAACTACTACATAAGGTTACTGCTAAGCACCCTCATGACTGGGACAGAGCACTCCCAGCTGTTCTATTTGCTTATCGGGAGGTACCGCATGAACAAACTGGCTTCTCTCCCTTTGAATTAGTTTTTGGTGCTCCCCCAAGAGGTCCTATGGGACTAATAAAAAACTTATTAATTGACGAGGAGATGACTCAGGACACTCAGTCATCTTACGAGTACGTAATTAATCTTCGGAAGAACATTATTGAGTCTTGCCAGTTGGCAACAGCTTCTTCTGAGGCTGCAAAAGCTAAGGCTCGATCTCTACACAATAGGTCTCGACGATTACGCCAATTATTCCCAGGCGACGAAGCTTATGTATTACTTCCTCACAATAACAATAAATTATTGATATCTTGGAATGGTCCTTACAAAGTCATTGATAAAATTTCCGACGTTGATTACGTCTTAGATATCAAGGGACACAAAAAGATATTTCATATTAACATGCTCAAGCAATTTCATACACGTCCTGAACACTTACAGTCAATTTTTCATGAACTAGATGACAACACAGTATCCACTTGTCATTATACTAACTTATCTGTCATCCAGGAAGAAGAATCTTCTTTTCCTGAGGTACAGTTACCGTTACCTGTACCAGTAGTTCAACCTACTGAATCTTGGCGGGATGTAACCATCTCTTCAACGGTTACACCGCAACAGCGTCTACAGATTGCTAATCTATTACAATCTTATCCAGATGTGTTGACCGACGTTCCGGGTCGCACATCGGCTATCAGTCATGACATTACTCTCAATGACGATACACCTATTCGTGTACATCCCTATTCTGTTCCTTTACATTTCCTTGCTAAAACTACTAAGGAACTTGAACAGATGTTGTCTCTCGGAATCATTGAGACTAGTAATTCGCCATTCTCTTCTCCATTAGTGATTGTCCGGAAGAAGGACAATAACATCAGACTATGTGTTGATTATAGAAAATTAAATGCTAAGACTATAGTTGACAGCGAACCACATCCACTTATTGACGACTTACTACCACGTCTATCCAACGCAACTATATTTAGTAAGATAGACTTAACTAAAGGTTATTGGCAGATACCACTGACCGAAAAGGCTAAGTACTACACCGCATTTTCCACTCCACAAGGTCTATACCAGTGGAATGTGATGCCTTTTGGGCTTGTTAATGCGCCAGCTACCTTCATTCGCCTGATGCGACAAATTTTATCAGGTAGACCAGACGTTATTACATATATTGACGACATATGCTTGTTTAGTTCGTCGTTTGAGGAACATGTTTCTGGACTTAGATATGTTTTTGACACTCTAAGGAATTATCATCTAACTGCTAAACCTACAAAGGTGCAAATCGCGTGTAATGAGATAACCTTTTTGGGACATATCATTGGATCGGGATATATCCGAACGTTACCTAGTACAGTCTCCAAAATTCTAAACATAGCAGTTCCTCAGACGAAGAAACAGGTCAGGAGTTTGTTAGGACTTGTTCAATATTACAGTAGATTCATACCAAACTTGTCATCCATCACGGCTGTATTGTCTTCATTGTTAAAAAAAGATATGCCGGTGAAGGTGACATGGACTGGTACATGCAATGAAACTTTCAACAAAATTATAAATTTGTTCTCGCATGAACCAATTTTAAGACTTCCCGATGCTTCCAAAAGATTTTTCTTACGAACAGATGCTAGTAACTACGGCATTGGTGCATGCCTGCTCCAGAACCATGATGGCATTCTACATCCTACGTTATACATTTCAAGAAAGCTGAAGCCGGCAGAAACAAAGTATTCAACAGTCGACAAGGAACTTTTATCTGTGATCTGGGCAATAACGAAGCTTGAAAAATTCCTGCTCGGTGCTCCCTTCACCATACAGACGGACCAACGTGCTGTAGCAGCCTTGCGTCGATCTAATCATAAGAGCCAGAAACTTGCCAGATATTCAATCATCCTACAGCCATTCGAGTTCTCCATTGAACATATTCCTGGCACTGAAAATTGTGTGGCAGATGCATTGTCACGTAATCCTATTGACGACGAATAATCAACATTGACACTCTTAACCTATTTTAATCAGCACTACATTGGATTGAACGAAGTATCAACTATAAAGGAACTAACCTTGCCTTTAATTTAAACTGTATAAACACTATATGCATCACAGAATTGAATTAAAAGACAATCAAGGTATATATAGACATTCAAACTTCGTCTAACGTCCATACACGAGATATGAATACTCTTTGAACAATCATGGATTTATGTCTGACGACAAACCGAACTGATGTTCCTGTGTATACTTAATTCTTGGATGCTGGGATAAATGACATTTCTTTCCAACGTAAACGTTTGAACATTTTTGCCTAAAAAAATTCATCAGAATCAAGACTACGGATGGATCATCATATCCTATACTAATTAATTAGTTAACTTAACTTCTTAATTGAATTATTATCAATAAAATGAAATGTGAGAAAAAAATGAAATGAAAGAACAAAAAAAAAAGAGAACGAAATACTAAAAGAAGAAATTATGAAAAGAGAAAATAAATCTCACACAAGTATTAGATTAATAATTTTTTTTTTTTTAATGTACCTATACATTATTTAGTTAGTTAAATTAGATAGTTATTATTCACTAACACTTAACACACACAATTAAGTTAAAACTTATATTCGAATTTCTTTCTATTTCTTCTCACTTAGTTTGTCTTTTCTTCTCTCATAACATCGCGTTACATTAGAACCTTAATAATTTAACTCTTAATTTAATTAATTAATTTAATTTTAATTAGTCAAATTAATTCCTATATGACATACTAATACGACAGACCTTACTTTAATTTAATTTTATCATTCACTATTAACATTGGACATTTATTTAGTTGATATAATGATATGTATAATATTGATATATAATGTGATTTATGATTAGATGACTATGACAAATAGTTAGTTGACACGACCGCAACACGGTTCTACTCAGAACATCGTCGGCCATATGTCACAATTGTGTTAAATTTTTTTTGAAAAATTGTTAAGTCGGATAGATATTGAAAAAAAATCTATCGATTTTTTTTTTCCCCGGTGTACAGGGAATTGTTACGGTATATGATATTAACGCCGTCTGCTAAAGGTTACCAGACGTGCAATTGTAAAGGTTAAGACATTTAATATATTGCGATAGATGTTTCAATTACTGAACGCTTCATACACGATCGATTATGACGTGTATAGCGTTGTTTAGGACACAGTCGGTAACTAAGAAACGCTACCCTTTTTACATTGACCGTCAAGCTGTTAAGACGCGTCTGACTTTCCTTCCAATGTTGGGCATGGTATTGCCATACAGATATATTTTATGCAAGTACGGACATGGGTCAGTCCATTGCTATTACGAAGATTTGAAATGATTAAAGGTCAGTACGAAAGTGAAAATTAAGGAAGGATGAATTACAGTCCATAGTATTTGATTTTGCCAGACTCATAGACTCACTGTCGGCCGTTGGAAAACCCCAACCGCGCGTGCATACAGCTATCACAATCTGCATACAGTAATTTGATTATTGGACAAGGACTGATAGGATATCTACATATATATGCCATATATTTTCAAGTTATAATATGTACTTTTGTGATCAACATGCATGAATCGTCTTGACGTGTAAACTGTATTAAATATTTGTGGACTCAATGAACCGACTTATCAAGTCAATGGAATTACAAGTTCAATATAATTGCAACTTTCAAATGTTTGCTCACACGTTTTCTACCCCACCCCGCATTCGCGTAAAGCAACACCAATTGACACGATGAAAATATTGAATGAAACCATATAAGAACTCAACTAACATGGCCAGAATTTATAACCACTTTATTGACATTATATGGAACATTGTTGTCAAATTGAATGTTCCAGAACAACAGAGAAGATCGCCTTCATTGATCATGCTTACATTTAAATTTGCACTGGTTGAAAAGGTTAATATAAAACTAAAAGAAGGAGAAACCATAATCAACCTGGTCATAGTGTATGGGCCAAATGAGGATGCGAGTGCAGAGGTCAAGGAGGAATTCTTCGAGCTGCTTCAAAGGACAGTGGATGACTGCCTAGATGAAATTATCATGCTCGGAGATTTCAATGCCAGAGTTGGAAATGGCCATGCTAGATGTGGTGGAGTTATCGGAAGATATGGAGAAGATACTCTCAATGACAATGGAAAGCGACTCCTTAGATTCTGCAGTGAGCAGAATCTGATCATTACCAACACAAAGTTCCCCCATAAGCGCATACATGCATACACTAGGTGTGAACCAACAAAGAATGAGAAGTCAGTGATCGACTATGCCATTGTTAGGAGGAGCTCTTTCAAATATGTCAGGGATGCTAGAGTCTGGAGGGGGCCAGAGATTGGAAGTGATCACTACCTGCTTGCAATCAAAAGAACAACTGAAAGAGTTGCTCAGCCTAGGAACTGCCCAGCATTGCGCAAGAAACCAAGTAAACGAACGGAAGTGTCACGTAGGGTTTATATTCATTTAATTTCCTACATTTTCCTCCTATTCTTTCACCAAATTCTCTCTTTATTATCTCTGTATTTCCTTTTTCCTGTATATTTTTCATCCATTCGTTTTGCGTATATTATTTTCATATAATTCGCAAACTTTACCTGTTTTCCTTTCTCTTAAACTGAGAATCGCGCTAGGACGATATTACGTAGATGTCAGGGCTGCAGGGCGTCAGAAGGCGTGATAAGTCGGTTCGCTGAACATAAGACGTAGCAAATCGTCTACATTCTCACCGAGCGCGCGAGTTTCTTCTCGACATAAGTCCCGGTGAGGTGTGATACTTTACATCTGCACCGGTCAGTATCCAGACATTTGTCTGGAAAAATCCCAAACTGACACGGCGCTCACCGTGGGCCATGGTCAGCTGTAGTGTGAAAACTGCCTGCATTGGAGTCAGGCTGTCTGGGATTTGGAACTGACACGCGTACATCGTGGTCAGTAGGTGACAGTTACGACACGCGTTAAGCGGACGTAAATGTTGGGAGTAGGGGAGATAATTTCGCGTGGCGAAATAGTTTGGGCCCTTTGTCTGATTTTAAGATATTGGCCAAGTTTGAAACTTTAATTTCATTCTCGCTCATAGACTCCACAGTAGATAGGTCGCTCGAAAACAGAATAGCTGTTAGCGAAGATCTCAGTTTGTTTCGGCAATTTGTCGAACTTCTAGACTTCCAGAAATATTTTCAGCATTTTTATTCTTAAGTTGTGCGACTACCTGTAATTCTGTGGTTGAGGTAATTAATATGATAGATATATAGATTTTGTGAGTGTTAAAGTGTTAAATCGCTTAATTCATTTTAATCTATTTCTTTAGCGCAGAAGAGAAATAAAGTGGTAGGCTATTATATTTTCTAGGGAAGCATTCAGTGGAAAGCAGAATAAAATTAAAATTTCTAGCTTATAACGGCAATTGTAGCTATTTATAAATTTAATTTAACTGCTAATACTCAGTCGAGTGTATTTTTCTAAACTAACGTATAAACTCTAGAATCCAGCCTCATGAATTGTGACGGAATACGCACGTGTTCTTAATTTATGAGGATTGCTGATTTTTAAATATAACTTACGTCACGGGAAGTTTAAATGATAAGCAAAGCTCTCTGCTTGCAAGTTTAAATGTAAGTTTTAACCAGTACAGATTCTGTTTATTATATTATATGTGTTATTTTTCCTCCACACAGTGAAAGTTTTGGGGTGACCCTAACTTTACCAGCACCTAGTAGTAGTTTCCATACTTGTGAAGAAATAGACAGTCCTTATTTTGAACCACGTGGGTTTTCTCAAGTAACACTGATCTGACGGTGCAAGTTAGACAGAAATACTAATATCCCTATAACGGGTTTTCAAAGACTGTAATGATAAATACTGGACCTTGGAGCCAGCACTTAATTTCTTCTAGAAACTCTATATAATTTGCTGCCTGGTGGCGTGAATATTAACAATCATTTCCCGACTAGATTATATCTTGTGGACAAATCCGTGGTGTGACTAAAGTGAATCCTATACTGAGGGAAGGCACCGACCTGACATTCATCAGTTTTTAGAAACCTACGCTATTGACACTGTGCTCTGCTAACTCCCGCGCCTGGAATAATTGTTAGGTGACTTAATCAGACATTTGAACAAATTTGCATACCCAAGTAGTCGTTCCCGGAGACTCCAAGTTAAATACGTCTTTTGGAACTGGGGACTTCTTGGCAGAAGACTGCATTTTTTTGAGTCTGTGTGAAAATCTAAAATCAATGTGTTCCAAGAGGCAGCAAGCAAAGTCGTGAGTACTAGTATGAGAAGCCATGGCGGAATGAATGAGTGTACGCTGGTTTGAGTGATATTTTTCACTATTTTATCTTTGACACCCTGTTGCTGTCCTAATTTTTTTTCAATCTGCATAATTTGTTGCTAAGGCTAGAGTTCTTGTGGTTTTGTCTTAGGTTAAATCAGATTTTTTTCAAACTCTGTGCATATAATTACGAGGTAAAACAAAGACAACTCTTAGACTCAAACTCTATGTATCTGTGACTCGGGCGCCATCATCTGTTCTCTTAACGGGGCCGGGCTAAACCTAGAGTTAACACTATAACGGGGCTATCATCCTTGCAACATTTCCTTGATTTTTTATGACTATGTGTATATGTATTTTCCTTGATGTACTTTCTTTGATGTTGTGAGCCGATTTTTCCTGATATTAAAATCGCTCTTGAACCTAATAATCGTGTTTGGTCAGCTCGTTCTAGATAATATATATATCATTTTTTATAGTTTTCCCACGTCTGTGTGTTTACCTGTCGTCACGTGTATGTGCGTGCCTGTGAGTGATAGAAATATACGTAATATGTATATTGGTGTAGTCTGTCTGACGCTGTAACAACTGTTGTAGAAGATAGGTGAGAGAGAGAAGAATTCTTTTCGCTTTCAGAGACAGCCACTATATCAAAATCTATCATCTCACGTGTGTGGAAATTCTATTACCTTTCACTAACTCTCACTGAGTCTATCACCTATTCAAACCTATTCAGAAGGGACCAAACCTAGTCTTAATTCTCCTATCGAAAATCTACGACAGGAAGAAATGAGCATTAAGACCTACAAGCTGAGAGAGCCAGAAATTAAGACCAGATATCAGGGGCTTATTGCAACAGCGGTGAGAAACACAGAAGAACAACCTGACGACGTGGAAACCCTGTGGCTTAAATTCAAGGACATCATAAAGACAGCTGCTGCAGAAGCATGTGGTGAAGTCCGACTTGGGAACAAGAGAAAGAGGACACCTTTGTGGACAGGGGAAGTCAAAGAGAAAATAAGAGAGCAGAAAATGGCATGGAAAAAATACTTAGTAGCTAAAAACACAGCAGGACAAATAGAGAAATATAGAGAATAATGACACTCAGAACAGAACAAGGTGCTAGCAGCAAAACAGAAGTCCTGGGAAGAATTTGGAGAAAAGCTAGAAAAAGATGCACAAGAAAACCAGAAATTGTTCTATAAGACCCTAAAGAACATGAGGAAGGAAAAACAATGCCCTCTCAAATTTATAAAGGACAAGCAAGGCAAATTGCTTACTGCCCCGTATGAAGTAATGGAAAGATGGAAAGAATATTTCTCAGAACTCCTTGATGGTGAGCAAGGTCAAGCATCAGAAATGATAACCACTAGCACAGAAGAGGAAACAAATGGTGATGAAGATGACATAAAGATGGAAGAACTGAAGGCAGCACTGGAGAAAATCAAGATGGGCAAAGCAGCAGGGCATGATCGTATAACACCAGAAGTACATGGGAGCATCAGGCGACCTATTACTCTTAAGGGTCCTACAGGCAGCGTGGTGCAAAAAGACCATGCCAAAGGACTGGGAGATTGCCATCATAACACCAATTTTCAAAAAGGGTGACAATCGACAATGTGGAAACCATGGAGGCATATCTCTTCTCAGTGTCCCTGGTAAAATCTACTCTAGAATCCTAGAGCAGAGACTCCGACGCCTAGCTGAGCCACAACTGGATGAGGTCCAGTGCGGATTCCGAGCAAACCGAAGTACTCAAGACCTAATTTTCACCCTCAGACAGCTGAGTGAAAAGGCCCTTGAGTATAAGTGTGAGATCCATCTTTGTTTCATAGATCTGGAAAAGGTATTTGACAGGGTCCCCTGGAGCAAACTTTGGGACTGTTTGGCAAGGAAGAACATTCCAGCACCTCTGATTCATGCTATACAGAGCTTCTACAAGTCTTGCAGAAATTATGTGAGGACAGCAAACAATAAGTCAGAAGCGTTCAGGACCACCACTGGTGTAAGACAAGGTGATATCATGTCACCTTATCTTTTCATACTCCTCATGGACGATGTTATCAAGTCATGTAAGGAGAGAACAAGAAAGTATTCAGTGGGGTACTGGAAGATGAGACAGGTATGTATTTCAGAGCTGGCATTTGCTGATGATGTTGCCCTGATTGCTAAATCAGAGGCACATCTCCAATCCAACCTGCAAGTCTGGAAGGAAGAGCTGAAGAAGAGAGGGATGGTCATAAGCAGCTCTAAAACAAAATCCATGGTGATATCACGAGAAGAAAGAAGACATCAGGTTAAGCTGGGAGAACAGGTCCTGGAGCAGGTCGACCACTTTAAATATCTCGGAGCTATTATAGACCGAAAGGGAGGCATCAAGGAAGAGTTGGCCACTCGAAAAGCAGCAGCTGGGAGACTTTTTCAGGCCATAAATCGAGGATTCCTCAGCAAGAGAGAGGTTGGTAAGAAAACGAAGATGGCTGTATACCGCTCCACCTATGTCACAGTCTTGACATATGGATGCGAGTCATAGGCAATGACTACAATCCATAAAAGCCAGATCCAAACCTCAGAAATGAGGTATCTGAGGAAGATGGTTGAAGTAACAAGAAGAGACATGGTCTGCAACCATACGATACGTCAAGGCCTAAAATCCCACCCCCTGCAGTCCAAAGTAGAACAGTCCTAACTAAGATGGTTTGGCCATGTTTGCAGAATGGGAGAAGATCGGCTACCACGACAAGCATGGGAAACAAAGAGCCAGGGATCCAGACCCCCAGGATGACCCAGAGTCCGCTGGGAGGACAACATTAGACAATCTTTGAAGGACCGAGGACTAGAATGGAACCAGGCCAGGAGGAAGACAGCCGATAGGATAGTCTGGCGCTCTCTCTTCCAAACCTCTACACCTCACGGTAGAAGGGGAACGACTAAGTAAGTAAGTAAGAAAAGGTTAATAAAACAAGTATGCATATCGGTTCTACCATCATCTACCCCCTGCTCCACATGGAACTTAGGACTACCTCTGCCTTTGGTTCTTTATGAGAAACCCACATAATCAGTCACCAGCTCTTGCAGTGGTGGTTCATGAAACCATCATTCTATATGCTGAGGTTGCCAGTCTCGTATGACTTGGACATCCACTGGCAATTTTTACATGTTAATTGCAAAATATAGAATTATAAAATGTACAAGTACCCCAAAAATATCTTTGGGTATTACAGACTTCTGGCTCAAAGAAATAGTTAAGGCAACTGGGTTAAGTAGCCTCTTACATGTGGTCTGGGGTGTTACTTTACGATAGACTCCCTATGACTTAGTGTTCGGGTTCCTAGGATTCCGGGCCTTCCGTATTAAATAAAGGTAGAGCTGTTGTAGTGTAAATTCACAGGCTGCTCAAACACGTTGTCCGTTCTTTTAAAGTGGAATCCTGATACTATTCCTTATTATTGCTTGTCTAACTGTCTTCTTGACGAGTTGAATTTCACAGTGCGGTAAACTCACAAGGCGCTAAATTATGAGGCACATTCGGCCCACATCCAGATTGCTACTATATGACCGCCTGAATCAGAAATATTGTATTTTTACATCTCAAATTCCAATCCAATAGCATGCAAGATGCGCATAATTCTCTTTCTCTCACGAAAAATTCCTGCGTAACAAATGCAAAAATAAATGTGTTATTTGCAGTCACCTTATATGGTATGCCAGCTTCCGTCTATTATCAATCATGTTTACACTCACGACTACATAATCTATCATAGGTAATATCTTTCAAGATGAATAATTATTCTCCGACCCGTCTTGTCCGGAAATGGTTATGTTATTTGCCCGGTCTTAACCAACAATCATCAAACTGGTCAGACAGAACTATTTTCAGTGATAATCGACTGTGGTCATCCCAAGGCTGTTTACTCATTAATCCGGTCTTTTCCAGCACTTGTCTGGTCTGGCAGGAAATGTGTTACACATTAATAAACCACACTTCTCTCTACAGATCCCATGTGTCAATATGGGTTCAAACGAAAGTGATTGATTACCCTAATCAGCAAACGCTGGTCGCTGAAGTCCGGACATAAACAAGAATTGAAAGAAGGGAGTGAAATCAATAATTAAGTACAGGAAATGAGACGTAGCTCAATAATGTCGGCGATAAACATGAATGCAAGGAAAAGAGAACGGACAATTCTGTCACACACATATAGATTTCTTCAACATCATGAAGCCTAAACACAAATACATTTCTTCAATATCATAAAGCATAAACACATATAGATTACTTCTTTATCAGGACAATCCAATCTGCAGATTTTTTTCAAAATTCAGATACATATTTATAAGCCGAAAAATTGCACCTGGCATTCAAACGGAAAGTTATGAATAAAAAGTGTAAGGTCAGTTTCTAAGTCAACGGGCAATGATTTCCGTGATTCATAAAGTGAACGAATCGAAGTCTGCCATCGGGAAAACGAGTGAAAATGTGGCGCTCCATTGACTCGTAATAATATTAAATTGCAAGCCATGAGGTCATGCCCGGATTCACATTTTTAAAAGCAGAAAGAAATATTCTCTTAAAAACAAAAACATATTGCAACCAATAGTGCTTAAGAATGTTCTAATTCTAGTCCATTGAACCGAACAGAATGCAATATTCTGAATTAAATATAACGAAAACTCTGCTACAGGCAAGCACGACACGGAAGCTTTAAATTGTGAATACTGAAAATATGTCTCGACAATAACAAATTGTAATTTATCCAGAACAAGGACGTGATGAGGAAGTAAAATAAAGTCTGTAAAACTTAGCTATTAAGTACGGACAAATTCTTGAGAATAAAAAAGTTTCAATAATATCAGAGACGGTAATAAAATGGTATGCTCATAGAACGTGCAGACAGGCCAAAATATTCTCATCAGTCCCACAAACTTTCAGAGTAAGTCTTTGCAACGATTATGGTGCTGATGGGATGTTTATTTTTTTAGGAATTAGTCAATCAATGTTTTTTTACTCTTTTGATTTCCATTTATCTGGTCCTTCTGCTTTTATTTCAGTAAGTTTTGCTTCTGCCATCGAGACACGATCTTTTCAACCATAGGCAAGTGTTTTTTCATCATACCCCAGGGGATGCTGTGTTGTGCAGTGTTAGATTTCCAAATAGACGTGAAGTTAGATATGGTATGTATATTGTTTATTTGTTTGTGTTTTACTGAGCCAGATAGTGTAATACTGAAAATGACATATCTTCACCGTCTCACACGTGTTGTAGTTCTTACCCCCTAGCGCTTATGCGTCCTTATATGACTAATATCTAAGCACAATGCTGTAGTATGCAGATATGGAAGTCTTCTTCTTCTTCCTCGTTCGTCCTGAAAAGGACGTTGGTTGCGTTGTGTCTGTTTACACCGGAGCTGCGATATCTGCGCCTTTCGGTCGACACATCCGACTTCAGCACGGCATTTTTGGGACCGGGTTTGCCTTCCCTCTTCGATCCCTACTCTCTCAGCCAGACTGCAGTGATGCAGCCTGTTTCCAGGACCACTACGTGGAGGTGGAGTAGGGTCTTGGTCAGCTCTGGTTCGCTAACCCTGACGCAAGCAGTCAAGCTATGGGTCGCTGACTACATTCTCTATTGCTGCATCTTTGGGTCTCAGATATGGAAGTGAACCTCTGTCTGTGAGACTAATCATACCCTCACGAACTCTTGAAATCACCCACACACTTCCAGGGATTCCATCCGTGGTTAAACATGTTGAGAAACCAGCATTGCATACTTAGCTTGTAGGAGTCACTTGAGCCCCAGATGTAACTCTAGTCTTTACCTGGTTGGCTGCATGAAGGAGGACCTCACTGTCGACCCTATGATAGGCAGGGCAAGATGAGACGTGGCTCTGTGTAGGACATGACAATTCCTTGGGAGAGCCCAGAATCAGAGCACCGTATTTTAGCTCTGCATATTTGGAGATCCCCCTTGGATGGCGGAGAATTCACAATATACCACATGCTTCTTCCTCCTGGTTTGGGACCAGATGTAATGATCCTGTAAATGCAAGCCAAGATGGAGAAACTGGAGCTCATGATTTCAACTCAACATGTTTCGGAATGGCAGAAAACACAAAGGAAAAGCCTAGATCTACAGTTTAGATCATACCAGGGAGTCTTCATCTTAGTACTGATTGCAAAAGGGCGAACAGTTTAGCAGCCCTAGTTAAACAACAACCCTTAGTGCTTTAATCATCGTTCTTCATTTACGCTGTTTACTACGGTGGGTTCCTAGCCAGAAGCTTGGACCGAAACATTCCATGTGCCCTTACAGCAAGAGTTTCTGTAGAAGCCTTTGTTTTACATGATTAGGCTGTCAGCCATATATGCAACATCGCATTAGTGACCTCATACCACATGTCTGGAGAAAGTGGTTCTATCTCTTTCATCATCTCCTCGTCGACCCCATAGAAATGCCGCGTGGTGTCCTAACGCTGTAACGTTACAACATACATTCATCCTTCTCTTCTCAATAGTTTCATTCCGTTCTTTTACATCTAGACTTCTTGACAATATTTTACTGTATGTATTGAAGAGGTGTGATGTAACTACACATGTGGGTCTTACTCCTCGTTTAGCACTTTCGAGCGTCCCGATTCCATTTCCACTTTTTATTGTTGTCATATGCTCCCCCATATATATATATATTAACCTCATATTGTTTCTTATGTGTAACTCACTTTTTGATCTAAGTTTTCATCGCTTTAAACTAGGGGTTGGCACCCTGGAGATCTTGGGATCTACTTTAGTAACACCGAGTCCTGTAAAGATCTACCTTTGATATATATATATATATATATATATATATATATATATATATATATATATATATATATATATATATATATATATATATATATATATATATATATATATATATATATTTGAACGTCTGTCGGTTTGTCCCCTACAGAAACAAGGGACGTAATGCTTTTTCTTGTAATGAAAGTTAGGCATTAATTGAATTGTTTCCCTTAACAGCTATCTTAGGTCAATATATCAATGGATTTCCCATTAAAAAAAAAAAATGATTGAACTAGAACATAGCTTTAGTTCGTCTACTTTTAGAGTCTTCATTATCCCACACACCAAGAAACATTCCACTTAGAACCTGTGGAGTTGGTAACCGACTAGCGCTAAGGATGAAAGACTGAGATGATCTTACAGATGATTTTAAACATTAGGCTCAGTTAATATACACTGAAATGGAAAATGGTTACAGTGATGAAATTTACGATACAGCTTTAATCGCCATAGAAGATAAGGTTATTTTTATGGAAGGGGAAGAACTGTATACTCTTGGTCTCCCTCGAACAAACCGAACTTAAGGAGGTTGTCACAGAACGTCTGAACATGCTCTTTTGTATGATCTCTCACACCTTCAGCACTCCGACTGTATCATTTCTTCTTCTTCATTTTTCTCTCCGATCGATTATTATTTGGCAATTTTTTGCCCTTCCATTCATTATTTTGATCTATGCTGAATCTAGTAGGGGGGAAGTCTCTAACACTCCACTCCTTTATGGAAGTATCTGTTAAGGCACTCGCTTTATCTTTTTTCTTTTACTGTGACCACTCCTCAGACTTAGTTACGTTTCAGATAGGTGAACTGTGGTATTTTCGTAACAATACCCGGTCATTATCACCGGTCAGCGGTAATACGTTTATCTCATTCTATCAGCCGGGCCACCTTTGATAAAAAGACGATCCTTGTTTTACAACCATATTGTTTGTCTGGGTGGCCAGCGACCCTTTTGTTTGACTTTGTGAAGAAGGCACGAAAACACGGGCGATTATGAGATAATCGTTTCCGCTGGTTCCTGTCTGTATCATTATCGGAGATAATCTGTCTGGCCAGACAATCTTGACGGAAGGCACTTCGACAGATAATCAGTTCGCACATTTGTTTGTGAGACTGCACAAGATGTCATTGGAAATATTATTATAAAGAGGTCACGCGTGGAATTTTTTATTTAATATTTGAAATACGTGCGGGATATTTTGAATTTAAACACCCCAACCCACGTAGTGCGAAGAAAAGCTTACGGTTGGATTGAAGTGAGAGCCGGAATATACAATGAATCTCATTGGCAAGTTTGCCGAGAAGTACAATCTGAGATATGAACCGGAAACGGGAAAAATAATTTAGCGAAAATCAGAGACACAGAACACACAGACAGCTTCGCTACTTCAAACAAGCAACTCCCAAAAAGTCAGAAAGAGAAGGATCGGACCTACAATTCCATATTTATAAGTGGCAGATCGAAGTATTTGGGAATCTTAAAACCTTAAAAAGTAAGCCCGCCTTTATAAATACAAGAATGTAAACTTAAGAAGCCAGGACTTTAAATACAGGGACTGAAAATCTGGGAATTGGATCATCATTCATAAGAGGAATTATTTCAGTTTCCCAGGCCAATTGTATCACAGAACACCCGTCATAACAAGGAATTACTATACTTTCCCATACGAAATTGATTCGAGAGCATATGCACCGAAATTGCTCGTGTCCATCCGAAACCTGTGAGAGTAGATAGTATATAACCCAAAATCTTGGGTACGTGGTTACAAGCATCATACGATTTGAAGTACTAACTTTACGACGCCGCTAGTATGTGGAGAAGGACTCACCTAGAGTTAAGTTTTCGTGTAAAATAGGCGAAAGCAACGGACTTTTTATAAATCCTCAACTACGTCTCAGTGACGAAAACTTGTATTTACAGCAAAATTTCACCAATCTTTCCATTTTTATTTTAACTGTTAAAGACTAATTCATTATTAAAATTGTTACATGTTGTTTTAAAACTACACAATCATAGTCGCTTCAGTTTTTTATATGTATGAAAGCAAACGTATGAGTCAGAATATTATATATATATATATATATATATATATATATATATATAATATATATATATATATATATATATATATATATAATATATATATATATATATATATATATATATATAATATATATATATATAATATTATATATATATATATATATATATATATATATATATATATATATATATATATATATATATATATATATATATATATATATATATATATATATATATATATATATATATATATATATATATATATATATATATATATATATATATATATATATATATATATATATATATATATATATAGATATATATATATAGAGATATATATATATTTATATATATATATATATATATATATATATATATATATATATATATATATATATATATATATTATATATATATATATATATATATATATATATATATATATATATATATATATATATATATATATATATATATATATATATATATATATATATATATATATATATATATATATATATATATATATATATATATACATATATATATATATCTATATCTATATATATATATATATATATATATATATATATATCTATATATATATATATATATATATACCTTGACATATATTTACCTCTAAACAGAACTATACCTACCATTATAAGAGGAATTCGCCGAATTAACTCAGCTGGGGGCTTAAACGGGCTAAAAACCATTGCTTAAATCCTTCACAAAAGGCGATGGACAGATATAAGTTAACCATTGCTAAGCGCTATGCCGCATGGTTCTTGACTTCTGAATTATCCTGTGAATACTCCCTTCGGACAGTAGCGTCATTACACTTCTATCTACATCTCTGCCAAGAGTAATCTTGTGCGAAGGTAAACACCTTTGACGACCCATTTAGATACTCTTGAGTTCTGGCCATTGTTGGACCACTACTGCAAAGCAGGGGAGGCAATCCGTGACAGAGGTACAGTTGAGAAAACGATCGGAGTAGATGTGTTGGAGGTGACAGGTATGGTGGAGGACATGATTGAATTAGATGTGCCGGCGATGAAAGATATAGTGGAGGAAATGATTTGAATAGGTGTGCTCGAAGTGAGAGGTATAAGAGATTACATGATTGAGGTAGATGTAATGGGTATGAGAGGTATAGTGAAGGGCATGATTAGAGTAGGCATGCCGCAGGTGAGAGGCATAATATGGGACATGACAGGAGTAGATTTGCTGGAAGTAAGAGGAACAATGGAGGACATAAGTGGAGTGGATGTGCTTGGAGTGTATTATGGAGGACATGATTGGAGTGGATGTGCTGAAGATGAAAGGTACAATATAGGACAATAATTGGAGTAGATGTGCTGGAGGTGAGCGGTATGGTGGAGGGCATAATTGAATTAGATGTGTGTTAAAGAATGAATATTAATATATGTTGTATGTTGTCAAACATAGGCTATTACCAATTATTTTGCGATAATATGTCTCTCTGCGGTAACTCACGTTTTTGCACGGGTTTTAACTTATATTGAACGCTGTATATTTAATACGTCACCAGTTGTTAATGGCGTAACGCGTTTTGCACTAATTTATGCTAACGGCTAATATTCTTGGCCTTTCGTTACTTCCAGTCTTCATAGTAAGGCGTGTTTTATTCATGCTCCAAGTATTGCGGAGGAAGATATTATTTAAGTGGCATATTTGACTTCGAAGGCCGCCACTATGGTATATAAGATGATTCAGAACTTATCAAGACGCTCCAACTATTAATGAAGGTATATTCAAGTATTTTTACATTCACGTCGTCTGGTCCACATTACTTGGGTGGTCATCGTTCGTATGCACCTATAGTACAGCGGCCAGAACTGAATGATTGAGACATGACAGATGAAAGATTAACTACGATGTATGCCATTATATATATGCCTCGACCTTTTTCCATGATGATGTTGTTCCTGAAGAAGATTAAATGTTGAAGATGATTTGTGGACCCTCTAACCAACGACTTGTGTTCTTCGGCCAGTGATGTCTTGTAACGACCATACCCGTCTCAATTCGTATTTTATCAGTATGATGCATGTACGTTTGTGACCCATAACTAACTACAAGAAGATAATCCACACGCAGCAATGTGGTCGTGAGAGGTGCAATGGAGAACGTGATTGGAGTAGAAATGCTGGAGGTGAGATGAAGGGGGGGGGGGGGGGGGGGGGGGGGGGGGGGGGGGGGGGGGGGGGGGGGGGGGGGGGGGGGGGGGGGGGGGGGGGGGGGGGGGGGGGGGGGGGGGGGGGGGGGGGGGGGGGGGGGGGGGGGGGGGGGGGGGGGGGGGGGGGGGGGGGGGGGGGGGGGGGGGGGGGGGGGGGGGGGGGGGGGGGGGGGGGGGGGGGGGGGGGGGGGGGGGGGGGGGGGGGGGGGGGGGGGGGGGGGGGGGGGGGGGGGGGGGGGGGGGGGGGGGGGGGGGGGGGGGGGGGGGGGGGGGGGGGGGGGGGGGGGGGGGGGGGGGGGGGGGGGGGGGGGGGGGGGGGGGGGGGGGGGGGGGGGGGGGGGGGGGGGGGGGGGGGGGGGGGGGGGGGGGGGGGGGGGGGGGGGGGGGGGGGGGGGGGGGGGGGGGGGGGGGGGGGGGGGGGGGGGGGGGGGGGGGGGGGGGGGGGGGGGGGGGGGGGGGGGGGGGGGGGGGGGGGGGGGGGGGGGGGGGGGGGGGGGGGGGGGGGGGGGGGGGGGGGGGGGGGGGGGGGGGGGGGGGGGGGGGGGGGGGGGGGGGGGGGGGGGGGGGGGGGGGGGGGGGGGGGGGGGGGGGGGGGGGGGGGGGGGGGGGGGGGGGGGGGGGGGGGGGGGGGGGGGGGGGGGGGGGGGGGGGGGGGGGGGGGGGGGGGGGGGGGGGGGGGGGGGGGGGGGGGGGGGGGGGGGGGGGGGGGGGGGGGGGGGGGGGGGGGGGGGGGGGGGGGGGGGGGGGGGGGGGGGGGGGGGGGGGGGGGGGGGGGGGGGGGGGGGGGGGGGGGGGGGGGGGGGGGGGGGGGGGGGGGGGGGGGGGGGGGGGGGGGGGGGGGGGGGGGGGGGGGGGGGGGGGGGGGGGGGGGGGGGGGGGGGGGGGGGGGGGGGGGGGGGGGGGGGGGGGGGGGGGGGGGGGGGGGGGGGGGGGGGGGGGGGGGGGGGGGGGGGGGGGGGGGGGGGGGGGGGGGGGGGGGGGGGGGGGGGGGGGGGGGGGGGGGGGGGGGGGGGGGGGGGGGGGGGGGGGGGGGGGGGGGGGGGGGGGGGGGGGGGGGGGGGGGGGGGGGGGGGGGGGGGGGGGGGGGGGGGGGGGGGGGGGGGGGGGGGGGGGGGGGGGGGGGGGGGGGGGGGGGGGGGGGGGGGGGGGGGGGGGGGGGGGGGGGGGGGGGGGGGGGGGGGGGGGGGGGGGGGGGGGGGGGGGGGGGGGGGGGGGGGGGGGGGGGGGGGGGGGGGGGGGGGGGGGGGGGGGGGGGGGGGGGGGGGGGGGGGGGGGGGGGGGGGGGGGGGGGGGGGGGGGGGGGGGGGGGGGGGGGGGGGGGGGGGGGGGGGGGGGGGGGGGGGGGGGGGGGGGGGGGGGGGGGGGGGGGGGGGGGGGGGGGGGGGGGGGGGGGGGGGGGGGGGGGGGGGGGGGGGGGGGGGGGGGGGGGGGGGGGGGGGGGGGGGGGGGGGGGGGGGGGGGGGGGGGGGGGGGGGGGGGGGGGGGGGGGGGGGGGGGGGGGGGGGGGGGGGGGGGGGGGGGGGGGGGGGGGGGGGGGGGGGGGGGGGGGGGGGGGGGGGGGGGGGGGGGGGGGGGGGGGGGGGGGGGGGGGGGGGGGGGGGGGGGGGGGGGGGGGGGGGGGGGGGGGGGGGGGGGGGGGGGGGGGGGGGGGGGGGGGGGGGGGGGGGGGGGGGGGGGGGGGGGGGGGGGGGGGGGGGGGGGGGGGGGGGGGGGGGGGGGGGGGGGGGGGGGGGGGGGGGGGGGGGGGGGGGGGGGGGGGGGGGGGGGGGGGGGGGGGGGGGGGGGGGGGGGGGGGGGGGGGGGGGGGGGGGGGGGGGGGGGGGGGGGGGGGGGGGGGGGGGGGGGGGGGGGGGGGGGGGGGGGGGGGGGGGGGGGGGGGGGGGGGGGGGGGGGGGGGGGGGGGGGGGGGGGGGGGGGGGGGGGGGGGGGGGGGGGGGGGGGGGGGGGGGGGGGGGGGGGGGGGGGGGGGGGGGGGGGGGGGGGGGGGTATCTTTATCACCCGTTTGGGCGGAAACGCCTGGTCGGGGTTTGCCTCGATCTGGTCCATGCTCTTTGGGCATGCGCGGGTCTTGGCGGAAAAAGCCGGGAGACTGATTCAGAGAGAGTGTACCTGAGGCTTAGAACGGATGTACCGATCCGTAGATTTCTCTCTGCCAAGTTTTCGATAGGGATTGGAAATTCTGGGAATGACTGTTTTGGCATTCTTCCGTCCCTGAGTGTTTCTTTATGCCAGTATTGGCTGTGTTGTGTTACCTTAGAGTGTAAGGATTCTTTAAGAAGGTAACTGAAACATTATTCGATCTTTTCGTCTCGTTTAGATCTTACAGGTACATTTATCGCTGATGGCGACATAGTGAGCGAAGCTCACAAGGAGTTATTATACTGTACTCCAGTATGGCTTCATATTCGAAAGACTAGGTCTAAGTTGACCCGTTACATACATAAGCCTAAGAATCATCTTTATGGATCCGCAATGCAGGCGGAATATGGTTTGGCAGAAAGTATATTTAATCTCAGAAGCTTGTGTAAACTGAGAGTGACCTGATTATCGAGGCCCGCGACCTGCGGCCTGATTTCGTTGTCATCAGATTGGTCCGTGTTTACGGCCAATCTTCTTCACCAGAATGAAGTATCTGGCATGTGAGGCCAGTCTGAAGTCTTTTGCTAATTGTAGGACAATGGCATTGACTTTGTTTAAATAACTGATATCGCCCGTACTACGCAATATATTTGCTAGGGCTTACCTGACAGGGCTCAGTCAGGGATTAGAGCTATTGCATAAACAGTAAACATTGGTCAAGACATTGTTACATGTCTGGGATCTGTGATGTCTGAAGCTGACCTTTGTAATTACACATATTATGTACACGATCTTATACCACTGACTGTTTCGTCCATCATCATCGTATTATCGTACGTCATGAACAAATATTGTAAACGTCAGCAGCATTCCCTACTTCACCGACTTCTACTTATGGTTGTGTGAGTTAATGTGAAGTCGTTCAAGAGCCTACACGGCTTTCGTGTTATCAGCACTGTTATCTACACACTTACACGATCAACCACATTGTAATACAAGTACTACATGTCTGAATCTACATGAATACTGACATGATGTATGTGTCTACTATACCCTGGCGGCGCCTTACGCTAGTGACCTAAATTCTCGCTTCAACTTGGTACTGCCAAGGACAACACGACACGCTCAACGTACTAACATTCATAACACATCAAAAACAGTACGTTACATCTGGGCATTTACACTGAACAACCTTTTACATCTCCAGACAAACCGAATTTTACATCTGGTGGACCAGATTCGTGGGTTTTTTGTCAACGACATGGATTTTCCTGCCCACATCTGGATTTATGCATCCGGAAGACAAGATTGACGTTTAGTTGTCAGCTGCACAGTAGGAAATAGGTCAACGTCTGCTGACCGACGTATACATTTATAGATGATACAGAATCGCTACATGGACCACAGCTGCTGCAGAATTGCTACATGAACCACAGCTGCTACAATAATGCTACATAGACCACAGTTGCTGACGAAGTTGTTTAACACTGTGACAATCGTCGAAGGACATATGTGTCAAAGTTCACGTCACAAGTTTACGTGCAAGCTCGGATTGTAAAGATAGAACAGTTCAATCTGTTGTTTACTACGACATTCTACAAACATTCTCAACTGAAGTCGAGTATGGTTTGATAGCTTCACTTTGGAGACTACTACACCTGTTGACAAGTTACGGTGACCTTCAACGGTGGAACGTCTACCAGTGTTTACAAGTGTACTGCAATGAACTGCATCTTTGCGGTTGTAGAGGATTACGCTTAAAGATAAGTGGCCTGGTTTTACATGTTAAACTGAGCCTTTATTTTATGTGCAAATAAGCCTTCCTCGTTACACATTCATTATATGCATTCTATTGTTTACTTGTTCTTTGTTTACTTGTTGAGTTAGTGTGTATTTTTTTTCTGCGGGTTCAGGTTGGAGGGTCTTACAGTAAATATCCCACTCAACCGAGGGTTACTGTAAGCGTTCTTTAGGTATTGTGCATATTTCTCACAGTGGAAATTGCAAGCGACTTTTGTTGCTATTTATTTATTTTTTTTTTCTTAGCTGTGACGAGATGCGTTAGTGTTGTTTTCGTTATTTTTTCTCCATACTTTAGTTTTTGATTCGTTTTGTTTGTATTTGTCTGCCTTCCCTTTTCTATTGTTAATTTCTTTACACCCTTTTGTTTATACACTGTGTTGTCATTGTATTATTGTAAATTTTTAGCAGTTATCATTGTGATTTTTCACAACATTTGATTTAGTTAAGCTGTATTTTCTTTTGACCTCTGCGAATGTTTTCGTTTGTTTAGATGCTTGTCTTTGTTTAGTTATCGTGATATTGTTGATATATACAGTCTTTATGTATACCTGATCATGTACGATTATTATATGATGCAAATTATATACTGAGCTGATTACTGATGACTTTATAAATAATGTAATTGTACTTAGTCTTTGTAAAAGACTCATCTGCCACTGAGATTGGGATAACTTGTGTTGCTATTTCAGATATATTGATAGCACATTTGTAGACAGAATGTCTACATTAGATTTCTTCATCCAGCAAGGGTTGGCCCTTGGCAAGACTGATGAGAAATTAGAGGATTTTGCGCTTGCTCAATATGCCAAAGCACAAAAAGCTGAGGAGAAAAAGATTCAAGTGCAGCTAGACAGAGAATTTGAAGAGAAAAAGATTCAAGCGCAGCTAGACAGAGAAGCTGAAGAAAGGGAGATTCAAGCGCAGCAAGACAGAGAATTTGAAGAGAAAAAGCATCAAAGAGAAGCTGAAGAAAGGAAGATTTAGCTAGACAGAGAATTTGAGGAGAAGAAGTTAATAAGGGAAGCTGAAGAGAGGAAAGAAAAACAGAAAATGGAACATGAAGAAAGACTCGTGGCTTTGGAGATAGAGAAATTAAAAGTGACGAATATGGGTAGTTCTCAAGCGACTTCTTCGAGCACAAAAAGTCATGATTATAAATTCAAACTTCCTCATTTTAATCCTACAAAAGATGACATAACGTTCTATCTAGATAGGAACCATTAAATATTATAATGGCAATAGAAGAACATGATAGGACTAACTATGAAGTTGTCAGAGCAGCCTTAATGAAAAGATATCAGCTTAAAGAAGATGATTACCGTCTTCGTTTTAAGACGATGTTACTAGAATCTGGTGTAGATTTCTCGGACTTTATAGGAAAGATACGCCTTACTTTCACTAGATGGATAGAGTTGTCTAAGACTGAACATACTTATGAGGCACTTATGGACTTGTTGCTTAGAGACAAAGTAATGTCATCTGTTAATGAGTCTTTTCTTGCCTTTATACACGAACGTAAACCTAAGGACATAAAAGAAATGGAACAATATTGTTGCCAATATGTCACTGCTCATCCACAACAAAAAATTAGCAATAATAAGATTAAAGAAGGTTTACCCGTGGCTTCTGCGACTCCATACAATTCTAATTTCGGAGGTAAAGTTAAAGGGACTCAGCGCAACTTCGATAAGAAAAGTAAGCGTAACTTTGGACAGGATCAAAGTGATTCATGCCAAAGAGGCTCGTCTTCTAGGAATTGGAGGCAATCTGATAGCATTCATAATTATGGTTCCAACAAATTTGGTAACTTTAAAAGGGGTAGCCACAATAAAAACTATCCTCGCCATAATTCTTTAGGAAGACAGCAGTATCAGTCTGATAGATATTTTCATCAAGGTGTAAATCACAATCACAATTGTGAAAACTGCGGTTCAAACCAAAATAATAATAGCAATAGGGGTAAAATAATATAATTCCAAAGGAAATAGTAATCGAGGTAGATGGCAGCATAATAATAATAGATCATGTCATCATACTAAATGTGCTGAACAAGAGTCACAAGGAGTTAGTAATGAACAAAACAATAGTAAACCTAGCGCTAGTGCTAGTTCTTGTTCTGCCTTTGATTTTGGGAGAGCATCTCAATGCCCTCAGTGCACCACTTTATTTGAACCTACTACTATATCTATCTTGAGTTGCGGTCATCCTCTGCCCGCTTTTCCTGCCACAGCGGCTCATGACGGGAGAGGATCTCTTATTCTACATAGGGGTCTAGTGAATAATGATCCAGTCTCAGTCCTCTTTGATTCTGGATGTACCACTATTGGGGTTAGACAATCTCAAGTAGATCCTTCATGTGCCACTGGAAGAGTGATCAAATGTGTAACATTTGGTGGCACAGTGGAAAAATACTCTACCGCTATCATCCATATAGCTACTCCCTTCTTTACGGGAGAGGTCCAAGCATGTCTGCTTCCGAATCCTATTGCGGATCTTATCGTCGGGCGTATACGCGGCATTAAAGAGTGTACCCCGCAGCAGATTATTGCTTGGGAAGAACATAACTTAGAAGCTGCTAATGCAGTTATCACGAGAGCTCAGGCTCAGAATATGCCTCAGACTACATCGACCGAAGGTGTTGAGGTACGTGATCAAGATAATCATGATGTGATTTCACGTGACTCTTTTATCAAAAGTCAACAGGAAGACATTTCGTTAAAAAAATTCTTCGTTCTGGCAAAAAAGGTGACCCAAATAACAACACAGATCACAAATCTTGGATCACTATGAAGAATGGCGTACTAGTGCGTATGGTACAACACTCCGACATGTCTATACATTCACAAATTCTTGTTCCGAAAGACATGAGAGTTAGAATACTGCAACATGCTCACGACTCCCAATGCGCTGGTCATATGGGATTTTCACGTAAGAAGTGGAGAGTTCTTGCGGCTTTCTTTTGGCCATTCATCAACAGAGACATACGTCTTTATTGCCGCTCGTGTAGAGTTTGTCAAGAAGTAAAATCGAAAGGTCCTCGCCATGCAGCACCTATCCAGGCTGCGGACATTCCTATCCGTCTATTTCAGAAAATGGCGATATATATCATTGGTCCTTTCAAAATAAAATCAGCCAGAGGACATCAATTTATTCTTACATGTGTTGACATGTGTACTCGATGGCCAGAGGCCATACCTCTGAAGAGCATTTCGACTGCCGATATTGCAGACGCTCTTTGGCTGATATTTTCGCGGTTGGGATTACCTAGGGAAATCTTGTCAGACCATGGCACCCAACTGATATCTGAGACAATGTCGCAAGTGATGTCTACTTTTAATATCAAGAGATCACTGAGTAGTATTTATCATCCTATGTCTAATGGACTAGTCGAACGTCTCAATAGAACTCTCAAAAATTTACTTGGGAAAATAACTGAGGATCATCCTCAGGATTGGGACAGAGTCTTACCCGCTGCTCTCTTAGCTTATAGAGAGGTTCCCAATGAACATACCGGGTTTTCTCCTTTCGAGCTCGTCTTTGGCGTGCGTCCGCGCGGCCCAATGTCCTTGCTTCACGATCTGATAGCTGCCGATGATATTAGTGATGACACACAATCTTCTTATGAGTATGTCATTGCTCTCAGGCAGAAAATCATTGAAGCGTACAAATTAGCAACTTCCGCATCTGAATTTGCTAAAGCAAAGGCAAGACAGTTTGCAAATAAAAATAGATGCCTACGTCAACTTTATCCTGGAGACAAATCATTTGTATTACTTCCTTCCAGGGAAAATAGACTTCTTATTGGTTGGAAAGGTCCTTTTGAGATTGTATCTAAAATTTCTGATTTCGACTATGTCGTCGATATTGACGAAAAGCATAAAACTTTTCACATAAATATGCTTACGGAATTTTATGAACGTCCAGAGTACTTATAACCTATCTTTCAAGTGACGGACGACGCTACAGTCGCTCGTGGCCATTACTCATCGTTGTCTGTCATACAGGATGAGGAATCTACTTTCTCTGAAGTTAATCTTCCTCTTCCGATGATTTCACTTCATTCTATGGAATCATGGAAGGATGTTGCAATTTCACCTAATTTATCAACTAGGGAACAGTCACAAATCTCTTCCATGTTACAAGCATTTCAGGATGTTCTCACTGACATTCCTGGACACACTACAGTCATTGAACATGATATTGTATTGACTGACCATACTCCTATCAGGGTCAGACTTTACCCTATTCCTATCCGCTTCCAAACTCAAGTCGAGAAAGAGTTGGATGAAATGATAAAGTTAGGAATATTTGAACCATCCAGTTCGGCATGCTCGTCGTCTATGGTTATTGTCCGAAAGAAAGACAATAACATACGCATTTGCGTCGATTACCGTAAACTAAATCAAGTAACGAAGTTCGATGCAGAACCTATTTCTCTGTTGGATGAGTTACTTACTAGACTTTCCAATTCTCGTTTCTTTACAAAGCTGGACTTGTCTAAAGGATACTGGCAAGTTCCTTTAACCGAACGAGCCAAACCTTTCACTGCTTTCTCCACACCTAGGGGTTTGTTCCAATGGAACTTTATGCCTTTTGGCCTTATGAATGCCCCAGCTACATTCGTACGCATGATGCGTCGAATACTTGCATATCGGTCTGATGTGATTGCATACTTGGACGATAACTGTCTTTTTAGCGATTCTTGGGAAGATCACTATCTGGGATTAGATGAATTGTTGTCTACTCTACGTGAGCATAATTCGACAGCTAAACCCTCTAAAGGCTATGTTGGGTTTAGTGAGATTTCTTTTCTTGGTCATCGTGTTGGTCATGGTCTCTTGAAAACAGAAGACCACAACACTTCTAAGATTCTGAACATCACTATTCCTAAGACTAAAAAACAGATCCGTAGTCTTTTGGGCCTAATACAGTTCTACGGAAGATTCATTCCGAATCTTTCCTCTATTACGGCACCACTCTCAACCCTATTGAAGAAAGGGTCTCCTAATATGGTGCGTTGGTCCCAAGAATGCCAATCTTCATTGGATCAGATTAAGTCATTATTTTCGTCTCCTCCTATTTTAAGACTACCTACAGCCGATAGGACGTTTGTCCTTCGTAGTGACGCCTCAACAATAGGGATCGGGGCGGCACTGATGCAAGAGTATTCTGAGACTCTGCATCCTGTAATGTATGTCTCGAGAAAACTGAATGCGGCAGAAAGGAATTATTCTGTTCTAGACCGAGAATTGCTAGCTATGGTCTGGGCAATTCTTAAACTCCAAAGATTCCTTCTCGGCGCGCATTTTGTAGTAGAAACCGACCAAAAAGCTCTCACAGCTATGCAGAATAAGGATTTGAAAAGTTCGAGATCCACTCGATATGCTATTGCTCTTCAACCTTTTCATTTCACGGTACGAGCTATCCGCGGTTCGGATAATGTGATGGCAGACATATTGTCTCGATGCCCACATGAAGCTACTTAGCTCTTTTGTCTAGATCTACTGTTACATATCTAAAGTTATGATCTATTCTTACAATAACATACTTCTATAACACTTGTTGTCACTTTGTTTAAACTTATGGTTATGTATTGATTACTTGCTTTCTCTGCTACCGTCTTCGGTAAAACAGAGGAAGGCTTTGTTTCATATGAAATAAAGGTCGAAATAATTAATGCGGTCACATTTATAGTTTAGATATATATTAAGTGACTATGGTACATTATAACATTCTAAGAAATGTACTATTTGTATTGTTCTCAGCAAACCAGTGTGATATCTTGGAACGGTGTATAACTACGATGACTTCTATAGACGTCCTGATGTTCCTTGAGGATTTTGCTTACAAGACATCGCCGGAATAGAGCATCGTCTTGTTCTTCTGACGTCATCAGATATTAGTTCTATACACATGTATAATCATATGTTTGTAAAAAGAATTTAGAAATGTTGTTAATGATTGACCATTTGAATTCATGGTTTTATACGCATTATACGTCGTGAGATTTCGATGTTGGTGTAATCTCGTTATGGAAATTGTCATTCACCATTTATACACATTGATATGAATTTTTGTTGTAACATTAACTGCACTTTTGAGTTGGTTGGTAACACCTCCCCGGATATATTTACTTTGAGAAAATAGTTTCTCCTATCTAGTGAGATTTTTTCTTCTCACCAGACGCTCTACTGTGCGTCGATTGGATCTGTCATTATGATGTTATATTTTTTGGTGATCCTTTCATCGGCGCATTACTCATGCGTTATGAGCTTAATGCACCTGGCTCATAGATGTATTTCAAAAAAAAGTGCCATTCCCCCCCCCCCCCCCCGGGAGGTGTGGTAATGTTGCCGTCATTTTGGACGGTGGGAAAAAACTCCAACCTAATGTATGTTTGGTTTAATGTGATCAAAGAGAGATAAATGTTTATTATCTTTCTGTGACAGGTTTGACTGGTGATTATCTTCTCCTGTCTTATGTTGTCCTGTCTCAGGCAATGTCTTATAGTTGACATGTCTTAAGTCTATTTATAGGATCATATACGGAGTATCTTTATCACCCGTTTGGGCGGAAACGCCTGGTCGGGGTTTGCCTCGATCTGGTCCATGCTCTTTGGGCATGCGCGGGTCTTGGCGGAAAAAGCCGGGAGACTGATTCAGAGAGAGTGTACCTGAGGCTTAGAACGGATGTACCGATCCGTAGATTTCTCTCTGCCAAGTTTTCGATAGGGATTGGAAATTTTGGGAATGACTGTTTTGGCATTCTTCCGTCCCTGAGTGTTTCTTTATGCCAGTATTGGCTGTGTTGTGTTACCTTAGAGTGTAAGGATTCTTTAAGAAGGTAACTGAAACATTATTCGATCTTTTCGTCTCGTTTAGATCTTACATGTACATTTATCGCTGATGGCGACATAGTGAGCGAAGCTCACAAGGAGTTATTATACTGTACTCCAGTATGGCTTCATATTCGAAAGACTAGGTCTAAGTTGACCCGTTACATACATAAGCCTAAGAATCATCTTTATGGATCCGCAATGCAGGCGGAATATGGTTTGGCAGAAAGTATATTTAATCTCAGAAGCTTGTGTAAACTGAGAGTGACCTGATTATCGAGGCCCGCGACCTGCGGCCTGATTTCGTTGTCATCAGATTGGTCCGTGTTTACGGCCAATCTTCTTCACCAGAATGAAGTATCTGGCATGTGAGGCCAGTCTGAAGTCTTTTGCTAATTGTAGGACAATGGCATTGACTTTGTTTAAATAACTGATATCGCCCGTACTACGCAATATATTTTCTAAGGCTTACCTGACGGGGCTCAGTCAGGGATTAGAGCTATTGCATAAACAGTAAACATTGGTCAAGACATTGTTACATGTCTGGGATCTGTGATGTCTGAAGCTGACCTTTGTAACTACACATATTATGTACACGATCTTATACTACTGACTGTTTCGTCCATCATCATCGTATTATCGTACGTCATGAATAAATATTGTAAACGTCAACAGCATTCCCTACTTTACTGACTTCTACTTCTGGTTGTGTGAGTTAATGTGAAGTCGTTCAAGAGCCTATACGACCTTCGTGTTATCAGCACTGTTATCTACACACTTACACGATCAACCACATTGTAATACAAGTACTACATGTCTGAATCTACATGAATACTGACATGATGTATGTGTCTACTATACCCTGGCGGCGCTTCACGCTAGTGACCTAAATTCTCGCTTCAACTTGGTACTGCCCAGGACAACACGACACGCTCAACGTACTAACATTCATAACACATCAAAAACAGTACGTTACATCTGGGCATTTACACTGAACAACCTTTTACATCTCTAGACAAACCGAATTTTACAATCTACCACTAAAGATCTATAAGATCATCCAATGGGATCTACGTAGCAGTAGATCGAGATGGACTGTTTCAAACTTTAAACTCTATCGAAGGTCTCTGGTAAGTCCATCAAGCTAAAGAAAGATATAATAGTTATGCATGTCAAGAGATGTTTCTATTGCAGTTCTTAGCGAATACTGTAAATGTTTGTTTGTTGTTTTTTTTCCCACAAATCGTTGTCTTCTCTTGTTACTGGCCTATACCAATGAATAGTGAAGTTATAAAACTGATAATATCTATAATTAGTCTCTGTCGTTTCTCGGTCCTACATTCCATAGTTGTGTGCACTAACATGTCTATATCCATTGTCTATGAAGCACAATTATTTGTGGTGCTGGATTGGCATGTGATTAGTCACATGATTCACTCTGGTGAAGGCGAATTGGATGGTCCTTGATTTAATTTCCAGGTAAGCATATCACCTTTGTTACTTTTTTCGTCGTGTAGTTTTCTACTTCTGTAATTCTCACGACTGTCTGAAACATAAACATTTATATCTATTGTTTACTGTTCGCAGGTCTCAGGTTTACCTCAGGTTTCCTTCTCATAACATAACCGTATTATTTTGCTAAACAATACTATTCTCATAACATAACCGTATTATTTTGTATACTTTTTCTATAGCATTTCTTTTTCTCCCTCATCTTTCTTTCTGACTGCTGTAAGCTGCGCACGATCATTGAAGATTTCGGGTTTTCCCGATAGAAAGTTCCTTCAATTATCGTTGCGCAGACTTTAAAAGAAGTAAATACGTTGTGAAGGATGACGTCAGTGAAAAGTGTGACGTCAGAGGGAAGGAACGTTTGTCGAGCCGGCGGAAGGACAAAGTGTCCATTTTATGCGTGCTTTATTCGTAACGTTAACGATTTGTGAAATTCCGATGTAGGTTTGCCTCTCAGGTATCAGTAGTATAATTATTCAAACTTTAGGTCGTGATAATGTAACTGCAGTTTAAATAACCGAGACCGACAGTTATAAATATGTGCAGTACAAATGAAATGGGTCATGAAAAAAAGTACCGGACTTGTGATGCTCAGAAAGTGATGCCTGAAATGTTCTGAGAGGATTTTTCTGTTGGACTTACTCGTATTATGTTAAATAAACCATGGATCGTCCTAGCTTGGTTTATTCCTTCAATATATGTTGTGTCAATCCGATCGTGCGCAGCTAACAACATTTTACCTCCTCCTACCGTAACCATATTATTAACAATGTCACGGGATTGCCTCCCCTTGCTTTGCAGTAGTAGTCCACTAATGGTCACAACGCAAGCGTATCTAAAAGTAGGTCGTCCAAGGTATCTATCTTCGCGCAAGATTGCTCTTGGCAAAGATGTAGATAGAAGATGAATGGCGCTTCTACCTTAGAGGAGCGTTCACAAGATATTCCCAGAAGTCAAGAACAACCGCTGCTTAAGGGCTCCTTTAATTTAAAGACACATATATCCAGTCCAACCACATTATTTTTTTTTAAATTTGGGTATATGGTGCATTTATTCAGGATAAAATATTCTACTTATTGATGCATTCACATCGTGTTTGATGTTTAACTTATACCCGTACTGAATTATGATGTGATTAATATACACAATGGATAAAACATTTACCTTTTCTAATTCTCATAACGGTGAGAAGGACGATTCACAACTCTGATAGTGGAGTAGAAGAAATGCCAACCAAGGTGTCATTTTAATATATCTCTACCAGGAAAAATGGCTCATGCTCTCAGACTCGCTCAGCGGCATACATGATAGCATAATATTGAGATTTAGGGTTATCATGAAAATACGAAATGAACACTTTCTTGCTCATGAGTAACTTATTAAAATGTTTACTACAAACAACTATGATATACTGATCGGGTAATCTATTAAGAAGCTCACTGTTCTCGTGCTGGATGACTCCAGCTACTGCAGACGTTTTCCTCTGCGAAATATTTCCTGACAATAATTCGTTTACAAAAAAGTTGAAGTTATAGTTTGTTTTTATTTGTTATTTCATTTTTCAAGACACGGATTACACGAACATGGCGCCGGATGGTAACTGTATCCGAGAATACACATATTCCTAGGAGAATATCTTGTTACGACAGTGACAAAATTAATTTGTACTCACATTCAACACTGCATCAATGGTGTTCTAGTAGAAAAGTCTTCTTTTACGGCAATTACTACTGCGCGGGAGTTAATGTCTTATGAACTAACACCTGTTTAGTGTACCTACATTGTTAACTTAGCACATTGATCAAGCAGGGCAAACGGACCAACAGTTTTGGATCAATTCCAGCTTTGCAGAAACTTTAGCTGGAATATCAGCAACATTGTACTTTCCCTCTCAACATTTTTTTTCATACTGAAATCTCTGAATTTGCATAATTAGACTATGTACGTCTAATGTTTAAGTCTCTCTATTTGTATCTTTTCCGTACGTAGAATCCATGTTTTTTTTTTTACAGGTTATTAAAAACAGACTTTATTTTCTATAACTCACCTTTGTTACACAGCACCGTGCCATACCTCAATTTTTGGATTGTTCCACTGCTGCATCATCAATTGATACTGAATGATGAGTGTCGATAAGCACTTCCGTCTGTCTCTCGTATCTGATTGGTCAGCCTGGGCCCTGCATTACTAGATTACAAGCGTCGGCAAGTATAAATGAAATCGTCTTTCTACGCAAGTGTGACGACTGGCCCAATCTTCTCTTCATTTAATTTACGAAACACCATTTTTTTAATTCATCTTCAATGCATGATCGGAAAGCCGGTAAAAATACGCGGCAAATTTCGCTCGTTGATAAAAATTCTAGCGTCTAGTACTATTTTTAGATTAACGACGTCATTCTAGATCTAACCTCAGTGGCCTGAAACCGGTTTTGAATTAGGGAAGACGACTTAGATAGAACCGGTTAAACCCACTCTAGGGAACCCCCACGTGACTTTTAACGTTATTGATTGGAGCGTCCATCGGACGCCAAAGTCACATGAGACACGAATCAGGTCACGTGCCCAAGCGGAAATCACCCGCTAAAAGTTGGCGCCCAGCGAGGCAACTTTTACTTGCATCCAGGCAGGCGAGGGGACCAGACCTAATCTAAGACCGCTGCTAATTCACGCGTTAAAGCACTGTGAAGCCACGTGTCTAAATTGCTGATTTGAGTCCAATCTTTGAGTAGGTAAGTGAAATCTCGTTAGAAAACAGTATTGTTGTGAAATGTGTAGTACCTTGCAAAATCGACGCAGTGATTGGTACGAACTGGTTTTGCTTCATTCATTTTTGCTTTAGGATCGCAGCTATCTACAATGTGATTGGGTGTATTTTATGATCCCACGGGATGAGATTGTACAAAATGTTCATATTAACTTTAATTGGAATATATATTAATTTCCTTATTATTTCATCGTATTCGACCCGACGCTTAGACTAGAGGAAGTTAATATTAACAATAATGTTGACAGATCTTGACATATATTCATTATAATTTACATGACGATTCGACCAGAGATGAAGTGTTGTGATAATGTCGTCAGACAATTCTATAATACTGGTGTCCGACGATTATATGTTAATTCATCATAATTGACATGACGATTAGGCTAGAGGCACAGAACTAGAATACTGTCGCCCGACATTTCTATGATAATTCAGGGTGTTTAACATGACGGTAAATGGGTAAAGAATTATAATACTGCCACTTGGGCAGGGAAATATAATAATAAAAGGCAGAAAGGGGTGAAACTTGATTTCCAGATTAGTGTTGGATACCATTTTGTTGAACGTCATAATGTTGAATGGCGATGAAGACGTAGTATGGTGTCTGTGGTCTGATTTGTGTAAGATGCAGATGTGTATTCAAACAGTTATCATCACAAACAGGGCAATCCACACGAGGACGTCACATTAACTCACGATGGGTAAAGTCAATGAGATTTGCAACAGCTAATGACGTTTTCTTGTATAATTTATTGTGGACGCCACAATGACAAAATGTATACGCGAAGGTAGGTACATAATCGATACAAACAACAGTCATTGCTACATCACATGGTTCATACAATACTGGACGGTAGACGGCATCAAAATAAGGATGAAACATATTTATGTGAATGCATCAATATCAGCCATAGACGTAGTCAGGCTGAAATAAAACTCCATCCCTTTCCGTACTAGCAGCAAAGTAACAAATAGGAGACTAAGTCCACGTCTCTTTAGTTGACTTCAGTAAGACCGACACATCTTCTTAAGTCCTCAAAATATCCTCCAAGTTCCTTTAGTTATCCAAGATATCAAATCTGGAACAAGCAGTAGAGTTTAGCAGGCAGATAGTTCTTAGGACATGCATCCATCGATGCAGTAACAGCGAACGTGATTCGTGAGCTGACCAAAACTTCTCATAGCGTAGACCCTTCTATAATCGGGCTACAAACAAAATGTCAATCTCGAAGGATATCGATAAATGTCAAAAAATGTCATTACCTTTACTTCAGGAAATAAACATATAACTCACAGGCTTCCAAGCACTAAGAATCACCACAGATATATCATTTCCAAAGGAACAATATGAATAGGACATTATTTCCTGAACAGTTTAAGCACAGACGCTGGCAAACCAAAATGCGTCTTGCTTATCACGAATCTATCTGCACTCTGAATGTCGGGGCGGAACCCGTGCAAAAAAGCGATCAAGACCAGACATGCGCAGACAAGCGCGACTCGAACGGTGTTCAGCCAACTTACGAACCAAAGAATATTCTGGAGAACAATCGTACAGATTCGAACCTAATAAGGAAATGAATCTTGAAACATTGCGATTGCCAACTGTTTCTAAGAACTGACGACCTGAGCGCTCCGTATATGGACATGACTCAAAATCGTTCACACAAACTATCGGCAACTATCGTCACACGATTAGACAACTAGTAGAAATAAAAAAGTGACTACAATACATGAGTTATTTCCCATGCATTAGAAAATAAATACATAGACGAAAAACGTTGCAACAATCATCGCAACATTACCGCACCCTCCCGATAAAAAAAAAATGTGCAACATTTTTTTTTTTTTGGTTAATATCCAAGAGTAAAGCCAAAAGCAGCCTAACAACGCACAAATTATGCGCGGATAATGGATTAAATTGCCTAATATGAGGCTAAATTGACACATAGAGTGTCTGGTGAGAATATTTCTCAACAGATAAAAAATCTGATTCAAAAAATATATCGGGGAGGTGCCACCAACACACACTACGTTAGCATGTAAGTACAACATACATATGCAAGTGCAATACTATCTTTATCAAATTGCGGTGTCATACTCTAATACCGCTTTAGAATGGATGTACACATCTGATAGTAAATAGTAAATAGTACATTATCCAAAACGTGTAATAATATGAGTATATAATGAAATTAACTACATGAAGATCCAGGACTCATCTCCCGTCGTTCCTAAGGTAAGCAAATAAAGTGGGAACTCTCCATGTTTGACAACAGAAAGGTAGCTTCTCAGATCAACAATAACATGCTGAGAAAAAAACAACCAATATAATTCTATTTAATAGCCATTAAGTTTCATACTATACAATACATTATTATTAACAATTGTGGCCGAGTAAACTTTCGGCCCTTATATTAACTACTCAGTCTTCCTCTTATATTAAAGATGGGAACAGAAGAAGATGATAACAAAGCACAATAGTATGTGTTCACCTAAAGTGAGGACTGATGTGCTAATGTATTGTAGTAATATAGGTGTGTTATGACTCTGTCGTATATCTAGAAATAGGACAGAAGTATTAGTTGGAATCATGTGGGCATCTAGACAGAATGTCAGCCATCACATTATCCGACCCACGGATAGCTCGTACCGTGAAGTGAAAAGGTTGAAGAGCAATAGCATATCGAGTTGATCTCGAACTCTTCAAGTTCTTAGTCTGAATAGCTGTAAGAGCTTTTTGATCAGTTTCTAGAATGAAATGTGCGCCCAGGAGGAATCTTTGTAGTTTGAGAATTGCCCAAACCATAGCCAACAATTCACGGTCTAAAACCGAGTAGTTCCTCTCTGCCGCATTTAGTTTTTTGGAAATGTACATAACAGGATGCAGAGTTTCAACATATTCCTGCATAAGTGCTGCTCTGATCCCAGTGGATGAAGCATCACTTCGAAGAACAAAAGTTCTATCAAGAGTAGGTAATCTTAGGATGGGAGGAGAAGAAAATATTTTCTTGATCTGGTCTAAGGAAGATTGACATTCCTGAGACCAACGAACCAGATTAGGCGACCCTTTCTTCAACAAAGTTGAGAGAGGTGCCATGATCGAAGATAGATTCGGGATGAATCTCCCATAGAATTGAATTAAACCCAAGAGACTACGGACTTGTTTCTTCGTTTTAGGTACAGAGATGTTCAATAATCGAAGTATTGTGGTCTTCTGTCTTCAAGAGACCATGACCAACACGATGACCCAGGAAAGAGATTTCACCAAAACCAATATAGGCTTTAGAGGGTTTTGCTGTCAAATTAAACTCACGTAGAGTGGACAGTAGGTCATATAAACCCAAATAGTGATCTTCCCAGGAATCACTGAAGAGACAGATATCATCTAAGTATGCGATGACATCTGAACGATGAGAAAGAATTCGACGCATCATGCGAACGAAAGTAGCAGGGGCGTTCATAAGACCGAAAGGCATAACATTCCATTGAAATAGACCCCTAGGTGTTGAGAAAGCAGTAAGAGGTTTGGCATGATCTGCTAGAGGCACTTGCCAATAACCTTTAGACAAGTCAAGTTTAGTGAAGAATCTAGAATTAGAAAGTCTAATAAGTAGATCTTCTAGTAAAGGCATAGGTTCAGCATCGAACTTTGTGACTTGATTTAATTTGCGATAGTCAACGCAAATTCGTATGTTCTTATCTTTCTTCCGAACAATAACCATGGAAGAAGAATATGGTGAAGTAGATGGTTCAATTATGTTTAATTGAATCATTTCATCCAATTCCTTTTCCACTTGAGACTGAAAGTGTATAGGGATAGGATAAGGCCTAACCCTAATAGGATTATTGTCGGTAAGAATTATGTCATGTTCTATGACATGCGTGTGACCAGGGATGTCGGTTAGAACATCCTTAAATGTCTGTAACATCGACGAGACTTGACGATGTTCATCAACAGAAAGATTAGGAGAAATGGAGACATCTTTCCAAGATTCCATGGAATGTAGTGGAACCACTGGAAGAGGAAGATTAACATCAGAAAAAACAGATTCCTCATCCTGTATGACAGACAGGGATGAGTAATGACCATGAGGTACAGAAGATTCGTCCGTTGCCTGGAAAATAGGCAGCAAATAGTCTGGACGCTCATGAAATTCCGTCAGCATGTTGATATGGAAAGTTTTATGCTTTCCATCTATATCGACCACATAGTCAACATCGGAAATTCGTGAGACTATTGCATATGGACCTTTCCATGCAATCAGAAGTCTATTTTCCCTACTGGGGAGTAGGACGAATGCTTTGTCACCTGGACAAAGTTGTCGTAGACATCTGTTCTTGTTAGCAAACTGCCTTGCTTTTTCTTTAGCAATTTCTGATGAAGCAGTTGCTAGTTTGCATGCCTCAATGATCTTTTGCCTAAGAGCAATGACATACTCATATGAGGATTGAGTGTCATCACTAATATCATCGGCAGTGATGAGATCGTGTAACAAAGACATAGGGCCGCGCGGACGCGCGCCAAAGACAAGTTCAAAGGGAGAAAATCCTGTGTGTTCGTTTGGGACCTCTCTATAGGCAAAGAGAGCCGCGGGTAAAACCCTGTCCCAATCTTGAGGATGATCTTCAGTTATCTTACCAAGCAAAGTCTTGAGCGTTCTATTCAGACGCTCAACTAACCCATTAGACATAGGATGATAGATGCTACTGAGAGATCTTTTAATGTGTAAGGTAGACATTACTTGAGACATAGTATCAGATATGAGTTGAGTGCCATGGTCTGATAGTATTTCTCTGGGGAACCCCAAGCGAGAAAATATCAGCCAAAGAGCATCTGCGATATCTGTAGTAGATATGCTCTTTAGAGGGATAGCCTCTGGCCAACGTGTACACATATCGACACATGTAAGGATAAACTGATGTCCTCTGGCCGACTTTATCTTAAATGGGCCAATAATATCTATGGCCATTTTCTGAAATGGCCGAATAGGGATGTCAGCAGCCTGGATAGGCGCAGCATGTCGTGGTCCTTTAGATTTGACCTCTTGACATACCTGACATGATCGGCAGTATATACGAATGTCCTTGGTAACAAAGGGTCAAAAGAAAGCCGCAAGGACTCTCGACTTCGTACGGGAAAATCCCATGTGTCCAGCACATTGCGAGTCATGAGCATGTTGCAATATTTGCACTCTCATACTCTTGGGAACAAGAATTTGCGAATGTGCTGACGTAGCCGAGTCTTGTACCATACGTACAAGTACGCCGTTTTTCATTGCTATCCAAGATTTTCTTTGTGTATCCTTATTTGGATCACCTTTCTTCGCAAGAATGAAGAATTTTTTTAGCGTAGGATCTTCTTCCTGTAACTTTATGAACGAGTCACGAGAAATAACCAAGTGACTATCTTGGCTATGAACTTCATTATCACTATCCAATGAAGTTTGCGGTGTTTGTAGAGCTTGTGCTCTTGTAACCACTGCATTGGTAGCTTGCATATTATGATCTTCCCAAGCAGCAATCTGCTGTGGGGTACATTCCCTAACTCCGTGGATACGACCAATAATAAGGTCCGCAATAGGATTAGGTAAGAGACAGGCGTGCACATCTCCCGTAAAGAAAGGAGTGGCAATGTGAATTACAGCAGTAGGATATTTCTCTAGAGTGCCGCCAAATGTGACACATTTGATAACCCTTCCTGTAGCACAGGATGGATCTACAAGCGATTGTCTGACACCAATGGTGGTGCATCCGGAATCGAAAAGTAGTGAGACCGGAGTATTATTAACAAGACCCTTATGTAGGATTAGAGAACCTCTCCCGTCATGCGCAACTGCAGCAGGCAGAGCGGGAAGAGGGTGACCACAACTCAAAGTAGTTATTGTAGTCGGTTCGAACAAAGTACTGCATTGGGGGCATTTGTTTGCTCTCCCAAAGTCAAAAGCGGAGCAAGTGACAGCGTCAGAGGTTTTATTATCAGAAACCTGATTACAGGCTCCCTGAGATTCTTGTTGTGCAGAGTTAGCCTGCTGATATCTCTTTTTTTTTGTATTGAGATCTACCGCGACTGTTATTACCTCTGAAGTTATCAGAGTTATTATTATCTCTGAAGCTATTAGAATCTCTATTATAACTGTTATCCTGTTTTGAACTTTAGTTTCCATGATTATTATCATGTCCACATTGATGTGAACATCTATTTGTTTGGTTTTGAGGTCTACGCGAGGAAAATCCTCTGTTACCATATCCTCTTCTAAAATGCCTAAAATTATTAGGTTGGAAGTAACGAGGACTGTCAGCTCGTCTCCAATTCTTCGAAGAAGAATCACCCTGAAATTGATTTCCATAATTTTGACCGTAACTACGGTTACTTTTCCTATCAAAATTTTGTTGGAATCTATGACTAGAGTTTTGACCATAAGGTGCTGCCGAAGCAACTGGCAGACCTTCTTTTACTTTAGCGTTACCAATGGTTACGTGAGGATGCGCAGTTATATACTGGCAACAGAAATCTTCCATTTCTTTTATTGTTTTAGGTTTACGTTCATGAAGGAAAGCAAGGAAAGACTCATTGACAGAAGACATGACTTTGTCTCTAAGTATTAAGTCCATAAGTCCTTCATAAGTATGTTCTGTCTTAGACAGCTCCACCCAACGTGAAAAAGTAAGACGTATCTTTGAAATGAATTCAGAGAATTGCACTCCAGTTTCTGGCAACATATTTTTAAATTGAAGACGATAGCCGTCTTCGTCAAGTTGGTATTTCTTTAACAATATAGCCCTGACAACCTCATAGTTGTTCTTGTCAGGCTCATCTACCATGCTTAACATACTCAAAGCATCACCTCTAAGTATCTTGGACAAATGATAAACATGCAGTGATTTATCTATGTTATGTACTTTACATGAAGTTTCAAATCTGTCCAGATAGAATGTTATATCGTCGATGGAAGCATTGAATGGTGGTAGATTAAGCTTGAAAGTGCTTGCATTAGTCTTATCTGAGACCTTATTTGCATCATTAGCATTACCCATGTTCATCACCTTTAATTTCTCAACTTCCAAAGCTAAGAGTTTTTCTTCATGCTGCATTTTTGCTATTCTCTCCTCAGCTTCAACCTTTAACTTTTCTATTTCAAGTTTTTTAATTTCAGACTCTTTTTGTAACTTTTTTTCTTCAGCCTCAACCTGAAGTCTCTTATTTTCAGTCTCTATTTCTAGTCTTTTATTGTCAGCTTCTTTTTCAAGCCTTTTATTCTCAGCTTCTTTTTCAAGTCTTTTATTGTCAGCTTCTTTTTCAAGCCTTTTATTCTCAGCTTCTTTTTCAAGTCTTTTATTGTCAGCTTCTTTTTCAAGCCTTTTATTCTCAGCTTCTCTTTCAAGTCTTTTATCTTCAGCCTTTGCTTCTGCTTCTCTTTTTTGTTTTTCCATTTCCATTTGGAATCTTTTTTCATCCACCTGCATCTGCAGTTTTAAATTCTCAGCTTCTATTTTCTTTTGCTCAGTTTGCTCCTTCATTTTCTTTTCTTCCGACTTCAATGCCTTGGCATATTGAGAAGTCGCAAATTCTTCTAACTTATCACCAGTCTTCCCAAGCAATTTACCCTGCTCAATAAAGTGCTCAAATGTAGACATGATGAGTAATAATATGAGTCCACAACCTGAAATAATTAATTATCTTATTTCAAATTTAATTATAACAAGTCTTAAATGAAGCACTTGCTTACTCACAACACTATATTATCATCCCAATCTCTATGGGAAACAAGTCTTATATTAAAGAACTTGTGTATAGACCTTGTTGAAATATCATCAATCAACTCTTGATCATAGGTGCACTTCCCATTCAATAGTGCACAATACTATTCATCATTTATTTATCATCAGTGTAGTAGTAGTGCATCAGCATAATCCATTATTCAATTACCATAAGTGTAACCAATGACTATGTAAACACAACTACAATGTAACCATCAACCATGTAAATACTTACAATGTAAACATTAACAATGTAAACAATGACAATGTAAACATTAACAATGTAAACAATACCAATGTAAACAATAACAAAGGTTTAGCAACAATACGAAAACATTCGCAGAAATCAACAAAAAATAAAGCGAAAAGTAAAGAAATATCACAAAAAATGTGATGATATCTGCGAGAAGATATTACAAATACAAGACACCACAGTGTATAAATATAAATGGTGTATGAAACTAAACAATAGGAAAGAGCAGGCTAGCGAATACAAACAAATCAAAACAAAACTAAAGAATGCGAAAAATAACGAAAACAATACTAACACATGTAAACACAACTAACAAAAAATAGCAACAGAAGTCGCTTTGCAAATTCCAGTATCGGAAATTTGCACACCCTACAGAAAACGCTCACGATAGACAACCTCTATCACGTGGTATGATCTAAGGGAGACACCGCCCAACCGAAACCCGCAGAAACATAAATATATAAATATAAATATACAAATAACATATAAACATATAACATATAACAATATGACAAAAGAATGAGATGAAACACAGAAGACTCAGTAGAAGTATAAGGGCACAGTTCACAAACAAAACAGGCCACTTAACTTAAGGTAATCCAACCTCAGCACAGCAGAAAAAACAGATGACAATCAGCGTCCTAAGGAATGAAGATTCAACGATGATGGTACATCTGAACTGTTCCAAAACTGTCAAGACGATGGTACTTGAGCTTCTTGACTGATTAAGTAGTGTTGTTTCGGCACTTGACCTTCTGAATCCTATAGTAAATATGTTTGAATTCGGTACTTGGCCTTCTGAAAACGAACTCGAAATAACCGGCACTTGACCTTCATACAATGACAGCAACTTGGCACCTTGACAGCAGCGACTGGCTTCACTTGAGTTAACGACAGCAACAGTCTGTGATATCCGGCAATATGTAACAACGCCGGGTACTGTCAAATTTCTTGCTTCAGGCAAAAAGGAGCAATTTCGACCTTTTCCGGGCAACGCCGAGTACTTTCATAATTCTGTATGTAGATGTAGAATTTCTTGAAGAATGCTGTTTGTTGAATGAAGTGGGTAAGGGACCCCGTGTCTGCTGGCACCAGACCAAACCAGCTTATGTCTGCCAAATGTTGATGCTGATGTGTGGCAGGTTAATAATGCCTTTGGACTGGCCACCAAATGTTGGATACCATTTTGTTGAACGTCATAATGTTGAATGGCGATGAAGACGTAGTATGGTGTCTGTGGTCTGATTTGTGTAAGATGCAGATGTGTATTCAAACAGTTATCATCACAAACAGGGCAATCCACACGAGGACGTCACATTAACTCACGATGGGTAAAGTCAATGAGATTTGCAACAGCTAGTGACGTTTTCTTGTATAATTTATTGTGGACGCCACAATGACAAAATGTATACGCGAAGGTAGGTACATCATCGATACAAACAACAGTCATTGCTACATCACATAGTTCATACAATACTGGACGGTAGACGGCATCATAATAAGGATGAAACATATTTATGTGAATGCATCAATATCAGCCATAGACGTAGTCAGGCTGAAATAAAACTCCATCCCTTTCCGTACTAGCAGCAAAGTAACAAATAGGAGACTAAGTCCACGTCTCTTTAGTTGACCTCAGTAAGACCGATACATCTTCTTAAGTCCTCAAAATATCCTTCAAGTTCCTTTAGTTATCCAAGATATCAAATCTGGAACAAGCAGTAGAGTTTAGCAGGCAGATAGTTCTTAGGACATGCATCCATCGATGCAGTAACAGCGAACGTGATTCGTGAGCTGACCAAAACTTCTCATAGCGTAGACCCTTCTATAATCGGGCTACAAACAAAATGTCAATCTCGAAGGATATCGATAAATGTCAAAAAATGTCATTACCTTTACTTCAGGAAATAAACATATAACTCACAGGCTTCCAAGCACTAAGAATCACCACAGATATATCATTTCCAAAGGAACAATATGAATAGGACATTATTTCCTGAACAGTTTAAGCACAGACGCTGGCAAACCAAAATGCGTCTTGCTTATCACGAATCTATCTGCACTCTGAATGTCGGGGCGGAACCCGTGCAAAAAAAGCGATCAAGACCAGACATGCGCAGACAAGCGCGACTCGAACGGTGTTCAGCCAACTTACGAACCAAAGAATATTCTGGAGAACAATCGTACAGATTCGAACCTAATAAGGAAATGAATCTTGAAACATTGCGATTGCCAACTGTTTCTAAGAACTGATGACCTGAGCGCTCCGTATATGGACATGACTCAAAATCGTTCACACAAACTATCGGCAACTATCGTCACACGATTAGACAACTAGTAGAAATAAAAAAGTGACTACAATACATGAGTTATTTCCCATGCATTAGAAAATAAATACATAGACGAAGAACGTTGCAACAATCATCGCAACAATTAGGCTCTAGACATATGATGTTAGAGACTAAAATCTGATATGAATGCAGACGGACGGCTTAGGGAGAGACGGATTCCTCAAGCTAGGAAATTAATGAAGCCGTATTTGTCTTCAGTCTACGGGGGAGCCTTGCACGACAGTCCAATCTCAGAGAAGAATACGCAGTCGAGCACAGTGAAGGCAGATCCGAACCATTTGAGACCTACCCGATGCAACGTCATAAGGATACAGGACAACCAACCACGCTTCACTATCAGCCAGAGGCTGAAAAGTTAAGTCCCTGTTTCAAAGGGAACTCATCATATCAATGTCAGTAGATGAGGAAAATACTTGAATTGTGAGACGTATATCACATACAGCATACACACAATTTCCTTCGACAATACCATCATTCACCATCCATTCATTTTAATTTTAATAAACCAATTGGGTGTACATAATGTACCCCATGCCTTGTTCATTCTATTAGATGTTACATATTGTCTGATGTTTATCTTCCTTTATGAGGGAAAGGGGGGGGGGGGCGCTCGTAAAATATAACATATAATCCCAGTAGTAATTAAGGATAATAATAATAAATAACTGAGAAGGGGACTACGGTAGCGAGAGACCAAATATCTCCTTACAAACTTTTCCAGATCTTGTCTAGTTAGGAGAATTTACACTCTTTGTCTCCCTTCAGCCTGTGGAGGACCCCAATGGGACTTCTTGAGCCAAATCTTCCTCAGGGTGATCCGGGCAAAAATTCACTTAATTTATTTCTATTATTTCTAACTACTATAAGTTTCTTATCCTTCAGACGCTACGCCACAGCAAGTCAGAATTATTAAATAACCCTCACTGAAATGTTTCTACAGTAGTGTCTGTAAAGCATAACTCCCTCGCCCTGAATAGCGAATGACAATATGTCAGATCTGATCTTGTGCACATGTTCCGATGTTTTATGCTTAAAACTTGTGCAATCTGCGTCATTGTAAGTGATTTCATCAGACGTAGTATGATTGCAATTTCTTTTCACGACTTTTACCACGACTTAATTTTTTAAATTTTTCTACAAATATAAGTACACGCTTCCAAAATCAAGTACTATCTCCATCGTTACCACTCCTACCATCTAGCATTCTCGTCACATGACTAATCATCACACAGCATTCAAAGCCTTAATTAATGACACAAAACGTTATTTGAACTGTTTAATAAACGACGTTGTTTTATCTATGCGTCATGTAAATTATGTAGCTATTTATGTGTTTTGATTTGAAGCTATATAGCACATTTTGTTCTATGTCTGGTCTATATCATTAGATGTATCTTCTAAGTTACTACCAAACATATCTCAACTTTGTTTTCACACTGTTAATCCTCATCTCTTTTTATCGATGTCAGCAATGTAAGATGTTCATCTTTGATACATAAGCCTACTACCTCTTTTAGCAGACCTCTCTAATGATCACCCTCCTCATTAGCTGTTACATTATCAGCTTCATCGTCACTTCTTCTGTCGCTTCAATTATTCTTCCCAAGCTCACACTAGCTCAGGCTTCTTTTTTTCATGACGTTGAGGAGCGCTTCCTTGCACGATTGCTCTGTAATTCCCGTAATCTTCACGAAATGTTTTCCCCTTCCTTTCCTCTTTCCTTATTTCTTTCCCGCGTTACAGACTTTAGACTGACCACACAGGTTATGCAAGGGAGCATACTTCGGCTAATTTAATTTTCTATCAGGTTCCATTTTTGCGAGGACCTTTAGATTGACAGATATCGCCACCTAATTAATTGTGACACGTTTACAGTACTTACTGTCCTAATGATAGGCTTGCTTCATTTTCACCTTTCATGTCCACGTCAGATGTAATTTGTCTTATGTCCTATGAACGCGATAAAAGTTCAAACTCGTAAGAATACATCATCGAAATTTTCTACGGGAAATGCGTGTACATACTGTCTAAAAATATTTTGACCATATAAAATGATATAACACCTGACTGAAGACCATTATGGACAGGATATTTGAAGGCAAGCGTACAAAAGGAGGACAACTTTATAAGTGAGAAGATAAAATCAAAAGATGAAGAGGACAGAGTCTCTCAGAGTTTACCATCTTATAAGTGAGAAGATTAAATCAAGAGATGCAGAGGAAAGAGTCTCTCAGAGTTTACCATTTTATAAGTGAGAAGATAAATCAAGAGATGTAGAGGAAAGAGTCTCTCAGACTTTACCATCTTATAAGTGAGAAGATAAATCAAGAGATGTAGAGGAAAGAGTCTCTCAGAGTTTACCATTTTATAAGTGAGAAAATAAAATCAAGAGATGTAGAGGAAAGAGTCTCTCAGAGTTTACCTTCTTATAAGTAGGAAGATAAAATGTGACCGGGAGAGGGGAAGGCTGTGTCACCAAATCAATTCTAGTGTGACAGGGTGAGAATGGGGTGGAATCTTTTATCAATGTTCATCTGTTGTTTTACTGGTGACTGCCAGAGATGGTGCTTACAGATATGAATTGGAACATAACCCAGGTGGTTCTTTTGGAGACTCGTAACTGTGTTTATGTTTTAGACTGTAAGATCGTAGAAAATATGGTAATATTCTTTTCTCTATTACCTGATGTAAACAAACGACACTTCCTACTGACGTTCAGGAAATAAGTTCAAGCTGGACTAAATATGAAGGAATACCTTTATTTAGTGTCTGTAACCTCTGACAACTTCATAACAGTTCATAAATACATGTGCTTCTGTGGTATACAAACCAGTCATCTCATGAAATAACACACAGCCATCGAACTTACAAGATGGTCCAAACCCCAAAAATCACTGCCTCGCTCGTCTCGTGCCCAAAACAACTCACTTAACCCCCTTCTCCCAAACCATCACTTCCGTCCTAACTACTGGGCAATTCTACCCCAAGTTCGATGACGTCATTTCTGAACACTTTAATTAAATCACTCATAGGATTTGTGACTAGTGTTATTACACTAACTAGACACGTTCAAATACTTAGTGTTTAATCTTGCTAAGTATTCTTACCCTAACTATAATTAAGTGGCAGCACCTTAGTGTTAATCCGACGTAACAGTCCGTACTGTCACAAAAATCAAGAGATGTAGAGGATAGAGTCTCTCAGAGTTTACCATCTTATAAGTGGGAAGATAAAATCAAGAGATGTAGAGGACAGAGTCTCTCAGAGTTTACCATCAAGATAACAGAGATAAAACGTTGGAGATCCATTGCAACCATTGTTCGATGATGATGTATGTTTAAATAATGACATAACAATAACAATAATAAACAATAGTTAAAAACAGTAATAATTATTGCAGTATTAACTCGAAATCCAGGATTATATAATAACCAGTGGCGGTTCCAGGGAGTTGTCATTGGGGGTGCTGCACTGTTCATTCATTTAAAATACTATACGGTATATAACACTCACAAATTGTGACCACCATGTGAAATATCAACCCAGACACAAACGATTAGTGTCTTATCTCATTTAAAATCTGTCAAGAACATCTGAAAAGTTATTTTAAAAGTTTACTGCAACTAGGAGTAATCCTTGTCAGTCGAAGCAGTTTCCCGAGTTTCAAAACAGGTACACAGACATTTATGCTGCTTTTTCTCGTGTTTAAAATTTTCATTGTAACTTCCCTTTAATTACAGTTCATTGTACTTGGAGCTGTCTTTTCTTGCAGCACTTGTTAACTCCTTGACTCCGCAATTATTTTTCACCCTGTGCCATAATTTTCATTCGTGATAGTCTAAAAACCACGCTCAGAGCGTTGTTCCGGAGTCAAAGAGTTAAATAAATTCAACCCAAACGCAGCTGGCCTTTATATATAACAAGCATTCGCTTATAAGAGGTCAAGGTCACTTGAACTGAAATCGTTTGCAGCTACACACGGCTGTTTGTGCCATATCCACAATAAGGTGTTAGATAATTTTTTGTTTGTTTTGTATTCAACCCTTCCGGTGTAACCTCAATTTTTTGGTCTGTCCGTATTATGTATTATAATGTAGTAGAGACAGCAGTTTGCAGTCCTTTTCTTAAGGAGTGCTGCAGCTCAACAGCTCAATAAAGAAAGCCGCCACTGATAATAACATTTATTGTATACATCATAATCACCATCATTATCGTTAACCTTTAGCTACCTGTGGAGTAGAGGGCCTTAACACATTCACGTCACGTGTTTCTGTTTTGTGCAATAGGTCAAGGTCATTTTATGTCTTCTTTATTCTTTTCATAATCGTCTGCAGTTCTTTTTTCCGCGTGTTTGTCGCTCTTCCATTACTTCTGGCAACCTGGGGTTCCATCTGATGATATCAGCAATTTTCCTACATTTTGTTCTATACAAAGCCAGCACTTTCATCCCACTCCTGGTTCCATTGGTACTTGTCTGGTTCTTGTCAACAGTTTCACACTGGTGATTTGACCATACCATTTAAATACTACAAATCTACGCAAGAAACTTAATCATATCAAACAAACTATCACAATTAACCGCCTGTCTCGGGTTGTCTCCCATAATCTGCGGTAATGGTCCACGAATGATCAGAAATTTCGAGTAAAATTATGAGTTTTCCAAAGGTAGCAACGAAGCACACACATACAACAAACTAATAGAACCGTTTTCAAATCAGATCAAACTAAATGTTAGCATTGTATATTAGTCGTACAGACATCAACAGTGGTTTCTGGCTGATAGAACGTGTTTTGACATTTCGTCCTCAAGGAAATAACGAATTTAATTTGCCAATTACGTGACTTCAGACTGAAGTATGTGTATACTGGTCGTGAGAGAAAACTGATCGATGTAGTAGTAGCTGACATACATAAAATATGTGACTTAATATCATACAAATTACTTGACTGGACCTGGAGGAAAGGAGAGATATAAGCTATTTCAGTAATAAATCCTAACATGTTATAAAACAATTTTTCTTTAATTCGAAGCCATTATAAACTATTCAACAGTCCCGGTATATTATTTTAAAATATTCTTCATCTTCTTCTTCTCCTTCTTACTCTTTGTTAGCTCACGTATAACCACATCTAGTCCTCTCATGCGTCCAGCTGGTTAAGCGGTTAGAGCACTTGCCTCTCGCGACAAACTTACCGGGTTTCAGAATCGAGCCATGGTAGCGTAACAATCCAGTCTACCTAGTTGTAAGTGGGCATCTGACTCTGCTATTGAGTTAAAGAAGGCAAAGACAGCGTGGAAGGGAATTGGTAACCCCATCTCACAAATTTGAGACCTAGTAGAATTAAGTCTCAAACTATTCACTCCCGTACGACAGTTTATGGGACTACCTATTAGTCCTCTCTTAACTGGTTCGTCTGTCTCACTCGTCTCTCCTCGTCATACATTTCCTCCCTCAAATCGGTTGCTGAAAGCTAATCTGCTTCTATACAGAAGCCGACGTTCTTGGAAAACTCTCTAGTTCTCTTCTTCATATGGACATATGTCTGTCCGTCCGATGTTTTGAATTAGTTGAACAGATGACTTCTGAGCCTGCAGTGAGCAGTTTTAGCCTGAAAATTATCACCTAACCTTTTCTTAGCAAGCAATAGTATCTTCTGTTATATCTGACCCTGGGTTTTACAATGACATTTTTCTTTAATGCTATTTTATTCTGACTTTTATCTCTTCAGATATTGCCGTGTCCTCACTTTTAATTATACTTCCTCCTTTATTGGTAACGTTATCTATCTTGGTAACTTTATCTATCTTCTCATTTCCATGCATCTTTCACTGGGCAGGAATCCACTGACCTTCGCTGAATTTTTACCTGGTTGCAGTTGGAGTCCTCCGGAGGCTACAGAAATTCAGCAATTTTCTTGCCTGTTCCTTTGGGCCAGTAAAAAGTAAAATGTAATCTGTGAAGACGTTTATCTTGACCTTAGCGTTATCCCCGTTTCTTAAATCTGTCATTGTAGTTCATTTTAGTGCTTCAATCTAAGGTTCAATGTTTTTGTCCTCCATTTTTTTAACATATTTTTGTTACTGCTCAGTCTGAACTTCAGTCAATTCTGCGACTGGGTACGTCTGTTGAATATATTCTTCTAAGTAATGTATAAAGAGACTACACCCACGAACAACTGATGACAGCATCACCAGTTACCAGACAATGCCATCTTCTGTAACAAAGACGATGGAAAGCGGCTCTGGAACTGAAGTCTGTGAAAGACCACGCGAGATCACGTGCGAATGTCAGACTATAATAGATAGGGAAAAGGCAGACGTTCTCACAAAAGCTGGCGGAAAATGTGTGGGTAGATTTATAAAACAGTCAATCATAAAATTATGTCTAGCAAGAAAGAAAAAAAAGGTGAAGAGAAAGAAAATTTAATTATAAAATGAAAAAGCTAAATATTTTATTATTATTTTTTTTTAGGAAAATACATTTTTAATCTGAAAATGTTGTGACATATATGCTAATGATGCGAGCAATAAAAGCATCCAGGCGCACAAGATGATAACATAACGGTCTAGTGATTATGTTAAATGAAAATAAAACAACATATAAACGAAAAACCTTCACGAATAGACACGTGATATGGGGGTCTTACAAATATGACATCATGCAACTTTTGCCAAGATTACCCCCCCACCCCCTCCCCTGTCTCTCTCAGTCATATTTATTCACGGTAACCCAGACCTTCGTCTCATGCAATGCCATAAATCAATCGCCACCCCTCCCCATTTCCCCCAAAGTTTTTGTAATAGTGAAAAGTGAATGTAATTGAATATAAATTATTTTAGTGAAAAGTGAATGTAATTGAATATAAATTATTTAACTACCACAGACAAAATAACTGTTAAGCAAACTGGTGTTTCATTTATCAGGTTTTTTTTTATAAATTCTGCTTTGCTTGTTAAGTTATGCTAAATTAATTTAAATTGTTGCTCATTTTCGGCGTAATTTAATTTCAAACAATAAACAAAAAATTAAAGGTAAAGAATTGCATCAATAACTTCAATTTTTACTTTTGTTACAGTTTCATAAAACAATGCTTACCTTGAGAACAAATCCACAAAAACGCAAGGGTTTAAAAACCGATTTTGTTATCATTGAATTATTTCTCTTCGTTGTAATTATCCCACGGCAAAGTGAGATGCTCCTCCATTGAATGAACTATAAATCCATTTGCTTCAGATCAATATAGTTTATTGAAATGATGTGTTATTTAAAAAAAATATATATATAAATATAAACATATCTATCTATCATTTTTTTTTAAATATTTAACCAGTAAAAGATTATTACAGTAATCCGATAGTTCGAATGAGGTTATAATATTAATCTAAGCCGTCCACGTGGGAGTTGTTACCTATTACAGCTTAAACTAAGAGGATGAAGGTTACAAAAAGAATTTTGTTCCGACAACGTTCATGAAAGAAATGATCCCCACAAATATTTTTTGTGACGTCACATTTCTTAAACCCTCCTCCCCCTGGCGTCACAATTCGTTACAAAATGTTGACTCCTTCCCACCCCCTCCCCCCCCCCTCCCCCACCCCTCATTTCCTGACCTATATGTGAAATTACAGATGACAGAATACACAAAACTGGGATTAATATAATAATTCAAGCTATAATGTGGTGACAATGATAACAGATAGTGCAAAATACAGAAGAACAGGGAAAAATGTAAGTGTAGACAGACTAAACAAATGTAATTAAACATACATAAAATAAATCTACAATTTGCTAGCCAATTTTTAAAAAACTATTATTACTACATGCACCAAAACAGAAAATAAATGTTGCAAGTAGCTAGAGCTACAGTCGACAACACAAGACAAATATTAACAACTAATTCACAAACTCAAACTGAGAATCATTATATGCTATATATATTCATCCTCACCATATGGTGTAGAAACATGGACAATGAACAAGAAATTAGAAGAAAGGGTTGAGTCCCTTGAGATGTTAGATATATAGAAGAATGGGGCATGTCTCATGGAAAGAAAATAGAAGAAATAAAGAAGACCTAGAAAACCTGGGAATAAAAAGAGAATTAATAAGGGAGATAAAAACTAGAAACTGAAATATGTTGGACTTGTAAACAGACAACAACTTACTGAAGACGGTAATACAAGGCAGAGTTGAAGGCAAACCAGCAAGAGGAAAACAGCGTTGTAAGTGGGAAGATAACTGTAGCGTGATGTAAACACAATGCCTTGTTATGATAGAATGAAAGGAAATATTGGCAACCAATCAGAAGCCGCGAAGCTCGCTTGTTGACGAACTAGTTTTGTAATGGAGATCTGCAAGAGGAAGGGAAAGTGTGTTAGAATACAATGGATTCGTGTGTCGTGCAAGGAAATGTAGAGACAGAAAGTAATGACAGTCATTTCTTTTTTTGAGGGTAAGACCAGCTATATTCATTCCAAAAGAATAGTTGCTGTGTATATTACTTTTGGAGATAATTGAAGGTAAAGACGCCAGCACAATGAAAACTGCTGTGTGGATCGTCTTTCAAAATTTGGTATAAATCTAAATCAGAACCAATTATAGAAAACTTTCTATAAAAGGAAAGCAGAAGTTATGGAAAGTGAAAGGAGATATAGATAAAAGTCATGAGTAACATATGGTTGAGAAGCACGAAGAAGATTTCTGGACCCAGCTTACACAAACTCGCTTGGGTCTGCAAAAAAAAAAAAAAACAGTCTGCAAACAATTTTCAAAAAGGGTGACAATCGACAATGTGGAAACCATAGAGCCATATCCTTTCTCAGTGTCCCTGGTAAAATCTACTCTAGAATCCTAGAGCAGAGACTCCGATGCCTAGCTGAGCCACAATTGGATGAGGTCCAGTGCGGATTCGGAGAAAACCGAAGTACACAAGACTTAATCTTCACACTCAGACAGCTGAGTGAAAAGGCCCTTGAGTATAAGAGTGAGATCCATCTTTGTTTCATAGATCTGGAAAAGGCGTTTGACAGGGTCCCATGGAGCAAACTTTGGGACTGTTTGGCAAGGAAGAATATTCCAGCACCTCTGATTCATGCTATACAGAGCTTCAACAAGTCTTGCAGAAATTATGTGAGGACAGCAAAAAATAAGTCAGAAGAGTTCAGGACCACCACTGGTGTAAGACAGGGTGATATCATGTCACCTTATCTTTTCATAGTCCTCATGGACGATGTCATCAAGGCATGTAAGGAGAGAACAAGAAAGTATTCAGTGGGGTACTGGAAGATGAGACAGGTATGTATTTCAGAGCTGGCATTTGCTGATGATGTTGCCCTGATTGCTAAATCAGAGGCACATCTCCAACCCAACCTGCAAGTATGGAAGGAAGAGCTAGAGAAAAGAGCGATGGTCATAAGCAGCTCTAAAACAAAATCCATGGTGATATCACGAGAAGAAAGAAGACATCAGATTAAGCTGGGAGAACGGGTCCTGGAGCAGATCGACCACTTTAAATACCTTGGAGCTATTATAGACCGAAAGGGAGGCATCAAAGAAGAGTTGGCCACTCGAAAAGCAGCAGCTGGGAGACTTTTTCAAGCCATAAATCGAGGATTCCTCTGCAAGAGAGAGGTTGGTAAGAAAACGAAGATGGCTGTTTACCGCTCCACCTGTGTCCCAGTCTTGACATATGAATGCGAGTCATGGGCAATAACAACAAACCCACAAAAGCCAGATCCAAACCTCAGAAATGAGGTATCTGAGGAAGGTTGTTAAACTAACAAGAAGAGACATGGTCCGCAACCAGACGATACGTCAAGGCCTAAAATCCCACCCCTGCAGATCCAAGTAGAACAGTCCCAACTAAGATGATTTGGCCATGTCTGCAGAATTGGAGAAGATCGGCTACCATGACAAGCATGGGAAACAAAGAGCCAGGGATCCAGAACCCTAGGACGACCCAGAGTCCGCTGGGAGGACAACATTAGACAATCTTTGAAGGACCGAGGGCTAGAATGGAACCAGGCCAGGAGGAAGACAGCCGATAGGATAGTCTGGCGCTCTCTCTTCCAAAGCTCTACACCATACGGTAGAAGGGGAACGACTATATATATACATGTATACATACACACACACACACACACATTAGGGCTGGGATATTTAACGATTAATTAATAGGCTGTCGTGGAATATTCTAATCCACATATATAAATTATCAAGTAAATATAAAGCCTAATAAATACATATAATAAATAAAGGAAGAAGAATGGTATAGAACAGTGCTGTCACAATGACTGTACTCGAAATCCCCTTGTTTTCTACTGCGTATGCAAATTGTAACGTTTCACGTTGATATTAAAGGCCTTCTGCAACATACACGCGTTTCCCAAACACACAATAAAATGTGCTGCCTTTCTAAGAAAAACCTTGAAATATGCAAGTTGACCTAAATTTTAAATTCCATTCATGTCTTTTTCTACACTATGTTACCAAGATCAAAAGACAGATGGACTAAAGGATAGCGAGAAGGGAGAGGCAGAAAGCCGAACACTAAACACGCTTCGCGCGATACACAAATGCTGCCATCACGCGTGTAAGACTACATGCACTAACTTTTTTTCAGACGGACAGTGATAAATTCACTACCCTTCCCAGAGTTAGGTTTTAAAATCACAAAAAACGCTTATTAGGAAAGATAACAATAGATGGGTTTACGTTTGAAAACATTACAGTACCCAGACAGCACATCTTCGAAACAGGAGGTAGAAGGTATTGCATATTTTGAACGCAGCCACGTAGCTCTTTTAAATTTGGATATTTGGGTTCCTTAGGGCTTGCTGACAAAGAATATGTAAAACGTTACGCAAATAGTCCAGGAATTAATAAATTATAACCAAAATAAAATAGTGGGGATGCCTGACAACATAAAATCATTTCTGCTCATAAAATTTTTTTATAACGTGTTTGAAAAAAATCTTACGTTACAGAATTAGCCTACCATGTAAACTCCAAATTGATTGGAGCGCAACAAATGAAAGACTAACCACGATTGGTCGGGCTATAAATACTATCTTTCGTTGTTAGGGGAGACGTGAAAAGGTAACATTTTTTCAAACACTTGTCGAAACGTGGCCTCATTGGCTAGACTCGCTGATATACTCACTTAGGAGCGTTAGTTCGAGACCACTAGTGCAAATAATCTTGATAAAGCAACAGTGCGTTGAAGCCAGCTCATATTTGTGTTAAATAAAAGCCTGGAACATAAGCAGATGGGAATTTGTGCCAGTAATTGTGCCAGAATTCATTGCTAATCAACGTATCTGTGTTTATTTCCATGAAATTGTGGTAAGCTTGAACCATTCAGTATCTTTTAATGAAAATTGAATGTAAATTGTTAATTTATGCCTGTATATATATGTGTAGTTCAGTGGCAAACAGGAGATAAAGCCTATAATGCTCCAGCCTGAACAGAGGGTGTCGGAGGGAAGTAAAACGGCATGGAATGGCCAAATAGTACACTGACACCTGGATGATTGATTAGACAGAAATAATGCTGGAAGTGCAGAGGCGTGGTAACCATTAAGGAGGTAAATACTGGTATAAAGTATTTCAGATGAAGCTGACAGTTGGCCTAACGCTCTGAACTCAAAGTTTGTGTTGTATTGTGCTCAGTGTAAAAAGAAAGTATAAATTAGTTATGAAGTAGAAGGTACATCCTTCTTGTTTACAGGGACCGTGGTCTTGATGGTACTGAGCAGCACCTGGTCAGAGCTTTGCTGAATCCAGAGTCGGACAGCATACTCCTTGGTCTTTTTAGCTATCAGTGAGGTGTCTCCAGAGCCCAGGGGAGAATTCGAGCAGAGGAGTCCTTTCCTGCCGCCATCACGCAAGATAAGCTGATTTGGCCAGCTGAGCTCAACATTATGTCCCCTCATCTTGAAATGACTTTGTAAAAATAACATTCAGAGGGGAATTTAATTGTCTTAATATCAGGAACTGAGAACATCACCAATACTAGTCCCAAAAGACAAACTATTGAAGTCATGATGACAAATACCAACAGAGCTTGAACAAAACAAAACCAGTATTACCTCATATTACCACTACACAACTGACACACATAGGATATTTTAAAAATATATGTCACTACAATATTCATATTGATAAAGTCTGTACATATACTTGTAATTAAAATTGATTGTGATTCCTGGTTCCTTTGTATTTGAATCAGGACACATATACCTTTATGATAACAATGAATACATATTGTTATTTGAAAAGTTATCAGTGACTCCTTAAGATATTCTCATAGAGTGTTATATGTATGTGAGTGTCACAGTGTTGTCAAGAGTAGTGGATTAAATTAAATTGTTTATCTGTCTGTTGTTGTGACTTACACTTCATCATACACATACCCTAGACACCTAACGTAGTCATCACACTATTCCAGAATAATTCTGACTGAGATATATAGATATGTGGTAGCAAGTAAGGTTATCTATAATACACTACTCTTAATAGATATAGATACCTTCACAGCTGATCTCAGTCAGTACACTAAGTCCCCTATAAATATTTATAACATCCCACTTCACCACATATATTGGGGTCTCGCTCTTGGGATTTTGAATCTTTCCCTATTAAAAATATTGGGGTAATTCACTTCAGGGAATATAAGAATTAAAAGGTATCCTTGGGTGGAATTAAATAAGGTTGAGCTCACGGTGCCTGTGTTGTCCATTAGATATATTTAGAGATTAAATTGTTGGTTAGACATTGTAGAAATTTACCTGATAGACAATGGCGGACCTGGCCAAGTTTCGATCTGCTGCTGTACAGACTGCAAAAGAGTTAGGATTAGATGGGCAAGTTATGGTTGCCTATGTCACTACGGAATGTGACAAATTTATTGAACGCGAAGAAAGAAGATTAGAAAAAGAGGCCGAAAGAAAGTTAGAGGCTGAGACTAAGAGGTTGCAAGCTGAGGCTGAGACTAAGAGGTTGCAGATTGAGGCTGACAAAGAGGCTAAGAAATTGGAAGCCGAGGAAAGAAGATTAGCTGCAGAAAGAGAAGAGAGGAAATTAGCTGCAGAAAGGGAAGCAGAAGATAAAAGATTACAAAGGGAACATGAGTTACGACTAAGGGAGTTTGAGTTTCAGGGCCATGCTCCTGAAAATGGTGCCAGTCCCTTTGCCTCTGATGCCACTGCTAGCCAAGGAGCCTCAACCTCAGCTATGAATTTTCATTTAGATCATTTTGTTGAGAAAGACGATGATATTGAGAGCTATATAAATAGGTATGAGCTATAGCTACCACGTATGGGTTAGAGAGAGAAAGGTGGAGCTTAAAGTTATCTCAGGGACTTCGTGGGGCAGCTTATGAAGTTTTTGCAAAAATGAGCAGAGGTGATCAGGAAAATTATGACATGCTAAAGCAGGCTCTTTTGTTAAGATATGAAAAGAATGCAGAATTTTATAGGAAAAAATTTAGGAATGCTAAACTACTGTCAGGTGAAACATATCACCAGTTCTCTGCACGAATAGAGACATACTTGGAGAAATGGACTTCTCTGGGGAAAACCCAAGATCTTAAGGAAATGGTCCTTATAGAGCAACTAAGAGAGTCCATGGCTCCAGACCTGAGAAAGTTTCTCATGGAACAAGGTGCAGAGAGGCTGGATGAGTTGCTAAATGTTGCTGAAAGGTATCAAGCAGCTCAAGCAGAGGTAACAGGTAATAAAAAGAAACAAGTGGATAACTTTAGGGCACCACAGAACTTTAATAAATTTGATCCTAAGGATCAAAATAAAGGTAAGCACCAATTTGATAGGCCACGGTATGAAAATAAAAATAAATTCCCACAATTCGATGAAAGGAAATATGATGAAAGAAAATCTTTCAACCAAGGAAAAAGGTGGTGTAAAAACTGTAAGATGAACAATCATGACACTGACCGTTACAGAAGGAAACCTGTGTATATGGCAACCCTTCAGGTCAGGTCGACCTCAAGACAGGAGGAGGATATTATGTTGGATACCACTCCAGAAGAGATGAGGAAGGCACAGGCTGGGGATAAAACACTCAAGCCTTGTTTCAGGAAATTGTCAACTTGTCATACAACTCCAGGCAAGGGAGATTTTACATGAAAAACAAGTTGATGTATAGGAAGACTGGAGCTAGATCCAAAGGTCAGGGACAGCTGGTACTTCCTAAAAGATATAGGGCAGACTTAATAAGGAGCCTACATGTGAAACCAGATGGGGACCATGAGAAAATAGGTACCATCATTCAAAAGGTGGCTCACAATTATTATTGGCCCAAAGCAAGATGGGACATTGAGAATTTTGTAGAAAGGTGTAGCATAGCACATGAGGGAACACCCACAAGTGGGAACATGGATCAGGACCTGGACACGCCACGGGGCAAAATTAGGCCTGATAATAAAAAGAGATATAAATTTGATAAAGTGGACCAAATGGAATGGGAAGCCCCTTTTCACGGACAAGCTTCACTTAACTGTTTTACAATGGCCACTATGCGGAGAGTGCAAAAAGATGTCTTACCCCAGGACAAGCCGAAAATCCCTCAATCGGACTTAAACAAACTGGAGGAAGAGGATGTAGGGAGGAAATCTCTCATCAAGAATTTTAAGTGGGGAGAAAGCCCCAAAAGAATTGGTAGCGGTCGTTTTGTGAATGATAATTCTGGGAGGAAAAATCATCACTATAAAGCTTCGAGTGGAAGAGACCATACCGGTGCATGGACAAATAGGTCCACACAATTAAAGGTCCACATGTAGCTATGTTAAGAACGTGGACTGATGAAAAGGCAGAGGAAAACATTACATCTTCATACCAATATGTGAATGAGCTGACCACTCGGTTAAAAAACTGGCTGGAAACTTGCCAATGAAAATTTGAAACAAGCCAGGAAGAAACATGCTGCCTATTATAACAGGAAGGCGAAGGACAGAAATTTGGCTGTGGGAGAGAAAGTACTGCTTCTTTTGCCTGGGAGTCAGAATAAGTTACAAATTGGATGGCAGGGTCCATATACAGTTCTAGAGAAGGTGTCTAGAACAAATTATAAGATAGATAAGAAGGGGAAAGAAAAAATCTATCATGTGAATCTCCTGAAGAAATATTTGGAAAGAGAACATCAGGAAGAGACACACTTGTTGACCTTGTCCATCGCCATGGAGATGAAAAAGGAACCACTTTCATCATTTGAATATCCATTACACCCCTGTGAGACAGCAGCACAGGTGAAAATCAGTACACATTTAACGAAAACTCAGAAAGAGAGAGTGCAACAGGTTCTAAATAATCATGCAGAGGTGTTAACAGACCGACCAGGGCATACAAACCTATTGGAATATGATATGAAACTAATAGACTCCACACCTGTCTGTATGAAACCATATTCGATTCCGTTTGCTAAGGAGAAAACTTTGAAGGAAGAGATAGACTATCTATTGAAGGAAGGAATTATTTCGCACAGTGAGTCTTCGTATAGTTCCGGTGTGGTACTCTTAAGGAAGCCCTCTGGAGAACATAGACTCTGTATAGATTACAGGAGACTGAATGCTATTACAGAAGGACAGGTGGATCCATTGCCGGATACAAATCAGCTGTTTGCCAGGCTAAATAAAGCTAAATATTTCTCAAAAGTGGATCTGAGTAAAGGATACTATCAGATTCCAGTAAAGCCTGAGGTTAGACCATACCTAGCTTTTAGTACCTCAGAAGGACACTATGAGTTTAATAGATTGCCATTAGGATTGAAGAATGCGCCTAGTGTCTTCTCTAGAATGATGAGAAAATTATTGGATCCTCTGAATAATCCCTGTATAACAAATTTTATGGATGATATCCTTATAGCAACAGAAACATTTGAGGAACACATTGACTCTCTGAACATGCTGTTTGATCGACTTAGGGAGGCAAATTTAACAGCCCGACCAACCAAATGTTGCGTTGGATGTAAAGAATTGGAATTTTTGGGACACACAGTTTATCAGGGAAAAACATGACCCCTGACCCAAAGAATTTAGAGAAACTACAGAAAGCCCCGAGACCACAAACCAAGAAGGACGTGAGATCCTTTGTCTCATTATGTGGTTTCTACCAGAAGTATATCAAAAACTTTAATTCCATATGTGCACCGTTAACTGAATTGACACGTAAAGGACATCCAGATCGCATTACATGGACACCACAATGTGAAATGACTTACCAAGAATTGAAGGAAAAGCTCACAAGTAAACCCATTTTGAAATTACCTGACTTAAGTCAAGAATTCATAGTAAGGACGGATGCAAGTAATATTGGGTTAGGTGCAACTCTACTACAGAAATCAGATGCATTGGATGGGGAATTAAGCCCAGTGGCATATGCTAGCAGAAAGTTGAATAAAGCTGAAATCAACTACTCAACTAGCGAAAAAAGAATGTCTTGCAGTAATATGGGCGATAAAGAAATTCAATATTTATCTATATGGGAAGGCATTTAAGTTGCAAACAGACCACAAACCTTTATCGTTTCTAGCACAGGCTAGGCATGAGAACTCCAGGTTACTCCGATGGTCTTTACTTTGGCTCCATATAATTTTAGCATTGAGTATATATCTGGAAAAAAACCAATTTGGGAGCGGATTTTTTAAGCCGCCATCCGTGTGATGAGAATCACCTTAAACCCCAGAAATAATAATAAATTTCTCTATGTGTATATAGAATAAAGGACTGACATATAATGTCTGTTTTAAGAGGGGAGGTGTCGTGGAATATTCTAATCCACATATATAAATTATCAAGTAAATATAAAGCCTAATAAATACATATAATAAATAAAGGAAGAAGAATGGTAAAGAACAGTGCTGTCACAATGACTGTACTCGAAATCCCCTTGTTTTCTACTGCGTATGCAAATTGTAACGTTTCACGTTGATATTAAAGGCCTTCTGCAACATACACGCGTTTCCCAAACACACAATAAAATGTGCTGCCTTTCTAAGAAAAACCTTGAAATATGCAAGTTGACCTAAATTTTAAATTCCATTCATGTCTTTTTCTACACTATGTTACCAAGATCAAAAGACAGATGGACAAAAGGATAGCGAGAAGGGAGAGGCAGAAAGCCGAACACTAAACACGCTTCGCGCGATACACAAATGCTGCCATCACGCGTGTAAGACTACATGCACTAACTTTTTTTTCAGACGGACAGTGATAAATTCACTACCCTTCCCAGAGTTAGGTTTTAAAATCACAAAAAAACGCTTATTAGGAAAGATAACAATAGATGGGTTCACGTTTGAAAACATTACAGTACCCAGACAGCACATCTTCGAAACAGGAGGTAGAAGGAATTGCATATTTTGAACGCAGCCACGTAGCTCTTTTAAATTTGGATATTTGGGTTCCTTAGGGCTTGCTGACAAAGAATATGTAAAACGTTACGCAAATAGTCCAGGAATTAATAAATTATAACCAAAATAAAATAGTGGGGATGCCTGACAACATAAAATCATTTCTGCTCATAAAATTTTTTTATAACGTGTTTGAAAAAACCTTACGTTACAGAAATAGCCTACCATGTAAACTCCAAATTGATTGGAGCGCAACAAATGAAAGACTAACCACGATTGGTCGGGCTATAAATACTATCTTTCGTTGTTAGGGGAGACGTGAAAAGGTAACATTTTTTCAAACACTTGTCGAAACGTGGCCTCATTGGCTAGACTCGCTGATATACTCACTTAGGAGCGTTAGTTCGAGACCACTAGTGCAAATAATCTTGATAAAGCAACAGTGCGTTGAAGCCAGCTCATATTTGTGTTAAATAAAAGCCTGGAACATAAGCAGATGGGAATTTGTGCCAGTAAATGTGCCAGAATTCATTGCTAATCAACGTATCTGTGTTTATTCTATGAATTGTGGTAAGCTTGAACCATTCAGTATCTTTTAATGAAAATTGAATGTAAATTGTTAATTTATGCCTGTATATATATGTGTAGTTCAGTGGCAAACAGGAGATAAAGCCTATAATGCTCCAGCCTGAACAGAGGGTGTCGGAGGGAAGTAAAACGGCATGGAATGGCCAAATAGTACACTGACACCTGGATGATTGACTAGAAAGAAATAATGCTGGAAGTGCAGAGGCGTGGTAACCATTAAGGAGGTAAATACTGGTATAAAGTATTTCAGATGAAGCTGACAGTTGGCCTAACGCTCTGAACTCAATGTTTGTGATGTATTGTGCTCAGTGTAAAAAGAGAGTATAAATTAGTTATGAAGTAGAAGGTACATCCTTCTTGTTTTCAGGGACCGTGGTCTTGATGGTACTGAGCAGCACCTGGTCAGAGCTTTGCTGAATCCAGAGTCAGACAGCATACTCCTTGGTCTTTTTAGCTATCAGTGAGGTGTCTCCAGAGCCCAGGGGAGAATTCGAGCAGAGGAGTCCTTTCCTGCCGCCATCACGCAAGATAAGCTGATTTGGCCAGCTGAGCTCAACATTATGTCCCCTCATCTTGAAATGACTTTGTAAAAATAACATTCAGAGGGGAATTTAATTGTCTTAATATCAGGAACTGAGAACATCTCCAATACTAGTCCCAAAAGACAAACTATTGAAGTCATGATGACAAATACCAACAGAGCTTGAACAAAACAAAACCAGTATTACCTCATATTACCACTACACAACTGACACAAATAGGATATTTAAAAATATATGTCACTACAATATTCATATTGATAAAGTCTGTACATATACTTGTAATTAAAATTGATTGTGATTCCTGGTTCCTTTGTATTTGAATCAGGACACATATACCTTTATGATAACAATGAATACATATTGTTATTTGAAAAGTTATCAGTGACTCCTTAAGATATTCTCATAGAGTGTTATATGTATGTGAGTGTCACAGTGTTGTCAAGAGTAGTGGATTAAATTAAATTGTTTATCTGTCTGTTGTTGTGACTTACACTTCATCATACACATACCCTAGACACATAACGTAGTCATCACACTATTCCAGAATAATTCTGACTGAGATATATAAATATGTGGTAGCAAGTAAGGTTATCTATAATACACTACTCTTAATAGATATAGATACCTTCACAGCTGATCTCAGTCAGTACACTAAGTCCCCTATAAATATTTATAACATCCCACTTCACCACATAGGCTAAATTTTTTAACCAGTTAATTGATAAAAGAAACTTTAATCGATTATTCCATATTTAGCAAGGTTTGGGGGTCGAAGTGGCTAAGAGGTATAGTGTTGTCGCATGAAAATTTAATTAACAGTAGGAAAAGGTTGACACCTGCAGAGAGGTGAGGGACATTAGTGCAGATGGACGTGTTAAAGTGATGCGCAAGAGAGAAAGCACAGGCTGATTCAGTGAGTTCTTCACTAAGAAAACCACACACACCGCTCTTCTTGTTTTCTCTGGCGACAATATTACTCTTTTGCACACACTGTGTCACTCACAAATAATAAGAAACAGAAGTTAAGTTAGATTGAGGATTTTGTAGTCTGAACAGAGCGAACAATCCTATCAAGGCTAACTCAATTTATTTCAATTAAAAAATGTAAATAAATCAATAAAAAATTTTACAGCACAAACATTTATCACGGGAAAACAAACTCGCAAAAATATAATGATTTTCAAGAAGAAAAGAAAAAAAAATTACACAAATAGTGACACAAAAAATGAAGAATGAATTGTGGTAGTAAAGTTCCCGACAGGCCTGATTACATCCTAGGCTTTGCTGAAAATATGTGAAATACTGTTTGTGTGAAAATGAATCTTTGTTTCTTTTTTCCCTTTGGTGTGAATGTTGGAAACAACTTAAATCCTGGTGTTCTCTTGAAAAAATAACGTAATCCAATGCTTTAAATTTAACTTCAGGGCTCGAATAAGGTACCCACAAAAATGGCACAGAACCTGAACGCGATTTTATAAATCCAAGATTGGTGTAACGTATCAACAATTGATGAAGAGATATCCACAGATAACGAATTTGCTTCCAAAGGTGGGATGGAGGGTTATAATGGGTGGAGTATGGTAGGGGTGATGTTTGGTGTTGAGAATCTTTGAAATAATTGAAGGGAATTATGGTGACTGGTGGGCGAGGACATATAGCCACTGGAGGGCTAGGTAACCTCTTTTCAGCAATTAGAGACAAGACGTGCCGGTGGCACTGCATATTTCTGTTGGACAAAACAAAAATGCATGTGTAATTACTCTTCTGCTGCAAAACGCAGATTACTGCCATAACAATTTAAGCAGTGTCCTAAGCGTAGGCCTGTTGGTATTCATGCATGCTTCTGTCCGTTTCGTTCCTAAAATAGGTCAGTCCATTGTTAAACATTAGGAGACATGCTCGCCTATGCCCGCATTTCCCACCGCCATTCAAACTAACTAGTTAAACATGCAGACGAAACGGTTTACCCGTGTAGACGGGAGGATAACGGAGATATAAAAACAAAAGGGAAAAATATGACTGAACACGTGTTTGAACCTAAAGGGCAAAAAGACGCAAGTTGTAGTTTAAGAATAAAAAATCACGCCACTAGTTAACACAATGTAAGGAAATGGACAGAAAAGACCTTGGCTCTTATTCGAAACAGTCATTTCTTGGACGTTTTACGATACTTGGTTGTTTTATTTGAATTCAGCGGCAAACGCCGTGGAGAAGGTTCGACAACAAATTTCAAAAAAACTAACCTTGAGAAAAAATATGTTTTTCTTAATAATAAAGTTATGAATATAAAACCTAGCTAGTATGATAGCCCATCTTAAGCAGGGAAATAATATACTTTCATTTATACAGACGGACAGATAACATGGAAGATATTGACAAAAGACTGTATTGTTCACATCAGACTAGCGACAGTATTGTTGTGCACACTTTCACTAAAGTTTCAAATTTGTGTCCTTGAGACAAGGAAATGCAAAAATCTAGCTGTAATGAACGAGAGGGGGAAGGTTGGAGAATTGTGGCTAAAAATAACTTAGGAGGCAGATTTGTGTAGGGTGTTGCGGGTAGTTGGTCTAAGAAACAAGTGTGTTTTGTGAAAAACCAAGTAGAGACAGACGGACCAACAGACAGTAATACATACTTGACTGAGATCTGACTGAAATTTGACTTTTGGTTTGAGATTTGAAAAACGTTAGAGGGGAAGTCTGTGATTGGACAAATGTATTCATATTAGCGAGATAGAGACGCGCATTTTTGCCATTTTATATAAGTCTGTCCAGGGACACAGTCAGTTATTACCAGTGGTGTTTTTCCCAGAAGATATTACATACAATTTAGTGGGACGCCATAATATAGCCAGCAGCTCAGCTGAGTTTTGCTAGTAATAACTGTGTTCTAAATTCTGAATTCTGGTAAGAATGAAAGCATTTATCTTGTATATTTTCATATTTTGAGTGATTGATACTGCCATATCATATAAAATGATTACGACAAGTAAGTGCTCGCTCTAGGTCCCCAGCCCAAGTTCAGGGTCTAGAGACAAACAAAAAATATATGGACGCCTAACTAAGACTATGGAAGGCGGATCTATTATTGAGATCAGTGGGAACATATCACCTATCTTATTGAAGGAAAGAGGAAACTATTGAACATATATCAGATGCAATGCAGTCTTGGGGAACTGATACTATATGAAAACAACTGGGTAAGATGTGCTATGTTGGTCAGAAAGATCTGACCCATTCTGTGTAATGTTGATGTGTTGTGCTGTGTGTAAGAGTGGTGCAGTAGATAGAGTGCTGACACATAGCACAAATTTTGTTTCAGAATTGTGAGTTTCTGTTGTGGCACTAAAGGTAGTGCCACATACTTAAGCAAAAATACACAAGCAGATGTGTGTGCCGCCTAACGTTTGTGTCGGTGCAGCCTAGCATTGTATTACAGCTACAGAGAGGAGTGGGCCACAGAAATCCAGTATCGGATCTTCACAGACAAGATGAGTGAATACGTGGCCTGCTGAAGATTCACCAGTATTTAAAACCACCACAAATATTTCCCCTATCCAATATATACTGAATTCTTGGGAAATATAACATTTTACTACAGTCTATAAGTAAATGGACAAAGCTTGTTGTAGTCACAGAGTGGGAGTGATGACACCACCCCAACAGCACATCCAGTAATAGTTCTCCCAGAGACAGTAGAGATATTATTAATATTAACCAGTCTTATAAATGACCTATGTACACAAATTCCATTTTATTATGCCATATATTTATGCATTCTATTTATAACTCCATAACGTTTCATAAGTTCTGACCAAAATAAAACATTGGTTCAGAACTAATAAATTTAGAAAAAATTGTTAAACTCAAAACTAAAACAGTCTGAGTTAGTTCAGTGTGTTATAGATTTTATTAATATTATTAGACTTATTAATTACCTGTGTGTGTTTGTATATTCTATTACAACACATTACATTTCAGTACCCTAGACTTTTAACGTAGCTACATTCATGATAGTAAAAGAGATCTGTTTGAGGTCGTAAGTGGTAGTAAGAAGGGCCTTCTGTAATTCACATAACTTTTATCTCAGGAGCCTTCACAGCTGACCTCATACAGCACCCTAGGTAACATAACCATACAATACCATCAAAACCACTACAAATACAAACATTGTAAAGTAATATCCCATTAAAATACAAGCAGTGAAAATAATGAACTTTTGTAATCATTTATGATACATACATAGTAAAGTAAACCCATTATTATTTTCCATTTACCCGCTATTGTTTTTGTTTTTTTTTTTTTTTTTGTTACCACGCTTTGCACCTGTGAAGTTATCTTCGCAAATTAGATTACATATCGAATGGCACGATCGTAGGTGCCGTGCGAATCTCCTTGTTCCGAACTCAAAGGTATCAACAATGGGAACGAAGACAGGTCATAAATATCTATAAAGCCGTGTCTGGAGATTCCTATCAGGTATGGACGCTGGCTTGGTCGAAGCTTCATCCTTGTTTGGGTGGGAAATGAAAGTGCGTGAGAAACATTTTTTTTAAACTAGGGATATACAGAAAATAAGGTCATATCTAGGATGGATAGAAAATTACAAATGACAAATTATCTTCAGTCTGCGACAGGTGTCCGCCTCGAATTCTAGAGGTACCGCGTTCGATTCCCAGTTGAGAGAATACAATTTTTGGAAAAAATTTTTTTAGAACCATTGGCCCTTAATGATATCAAACTCCCCCCTGGTCTCCTGGATAGTGAGATCGGATGCCTAGCCTTCTCGGATAAGGGCGACAACATAGGTGGTCCGGTGTGCATGTTGTGCTCGTTAACAATCCCACGGCAGTTGGAAATCGTAAAGAGTAGGCTGCAAGGCCGCTGCCCTGGCAAACATTTAAAAATTAGAAACCTGCCCACCACAAAAATATTTATAGAATGTGTGATTCCTAAACAGACGCATTGGGATTCTCGCATGTGCTACGGAGTTCGTGCCACTGTGCTGAGATCCTCCTTGTGTGATCTAAGGGGGGAGGTCGGAGCACTGATGGTGTTGTCCGTGTGCAAAGAAGATAGTACAAAACAAAACCAAAACAATACCATTTTCTGTCTTAAATGCAAGAGCAGTTGCAACGTTAGAGGTATGTGACAGGGAATTTGGCAAGTATAGTCAATAATAATACATTTTTTTGGTTGTAACTTTTCAGTATTTTTATTGTATATTCAGGACGATGTTGCCTTACAACAAGTAAAATAAATAAAGTCCTTAGTGATTTTAAAAACATAAAATGTAATTTATATTTTTTAAATAATTTATCAAATGTTTCGATTAATTTTCGATTATAGAAAAGCGCTTAATCGATTAAGATTTCTTAAATGAATCCCAGCACTTCCATATATATATATATATATATATATATATATATATCTATATATATATATATATATATATATATATATATATATATATATATATATATATATATATATATATATATATATATATATATATATATATATATATATATATATATATATATATATATATATATAAATTTACAGTAAAGTCTGATTTTACGACGCTTAGTTTTGCGACAATTCAGTTTTACGACTATGGAAAACAATAACAATCGGCGTGTTTTGCGGTCGTCTGCCAGTCACCCGGCTCTGGTCTCCGGTTGTATGCGACATGCAGTTGTATGCTAGCTTTATTTTCACTGTATTTTGATTTATTTGTTTAATTTTTGCTTAAAAAAATAAAACTATTGCTGTTCGTAAAATGTCAGTTAACTGTGTTTCACTATGTTTCGCGATTTTGCAGTGAAAACAATTTGTCACAAAAGACTCTTTTCTTACTGGACAACGCTCCTAGACATCCACCAAACATGGGAGAAATTAGGTCTAAACTCGATGGTAAGGTTGTCTACTTGCTCCCAATACCACATCCCTGCTACAACCATAGCATTGCACGAAGGTGCTACAGCCATATTTAAAGAGTACTACCTTTGTGAGTCATTTCAAGTGATGACACACTTCTGAGAGTGTAGAAAGACAATGAAGAAGAAATTAACACTTCAGGCATCTCCCTGAAGCAATACTAGAAGGAATGCAACATCCTGTCAGCTATTAACGACATAAACTCAGCTTTGAATGAAGTGACAATCGCCTGTGTGAATGGTGTATGACCTTTGAATGAAGTGACAATCGCCTGTGTGACAGGTGTATGACACAAAATTTGGTCGAATAGGGATAACGATTGCCAAGATTGTGACCAGGTGGAAATGCTTACAAATAAGATAAGCAGTTGGGCTTGACAATGTTCAACCTGAAGACATTACTGAACTGCAGCAGAGTCATGCTCGGCCTCTGTCAAATGAAGAACTAAGGGAGTTAGCACATCACTTGACTGGACAGCAAAATCAGCTAAAAGACGACGAGGAAGAAGAATCAGTTATCTAGCCAATGAAGACGAAGGACGTTCAGGATATTCTTGCAGAAATAGACAACGCAACCCAGCAGCTATGCGACATTGATCCCGAGGGGTGGCACAGTTCTACAGTAAGAAGAGACATTAATTCCATGCACGACAGGAAGTAATAATAAAAGCATCAAACAACACATTCTTTCTTCAAAGATATCGAGCCGCAGCCCGGACCTTCTTCGGAAAAAATAAAAAAAAACATTAAATTTGTTTCTATTTTTTTACCAATGTTTATAATATGTATCTGCTGTGTATAAATACACATTTTTATTAATACACTTGTATAAATAAAAATGCAAATTAAAACAATTACATTTTTAAAAAGTATTTATAAATATGTACAAATCAGGAATGTATCCAATTTAAATACATTATAAAATTTATTCGTTTTACGACGATTCAATTTACAACTGAATATTCAGAAACATAACCCCATTGTAAAATGAGACCTTACAGTGTGTATGTATGTATATATAAATACATATGTGTGTATGTATATGTACTAGCAAATAACCCGACAAAAATGACGAGGGGGGGAGGGGGGAAGGAAATTGAGGTTGCGGAAGTGTTATTGTTTTAATATTTGTAGTCATTTTTCATTTCCAAAATGAAAAAAAATTACGCCGGAAACACAGCTATGATTACTGGTTCAGCTTTAGGATTTCGTTAGGCTTAGGCTTAGAATTCAAAGAGAGGAAACTACTCGGTAACGCTGATATTAACTCTAAACCCCCTTTTTTTTCAAAAATAATAATGTGCCAAAAAGATTGAGGACATACGTTTATTTTTTTTTAATGCACTAACAACAACTTACGTTTAAAAAAAAAAACAAATTCTAAATTAACAGTTTATTACTCCCTCTCCTAATCATTATTTAAGGGTGTATCGACTTGCGCGAATAAATCGGTCGACGTATCACAAGTACTATGGTGAAATGGGACACATGTCCTCCATAAGTTCTTTTCAACCTCCTAAAACTATCAAATGTGATCATTTCTTACCTACAGCATTGCACACTGTGTTGTATGCATCCGTTCGACTTCAAATTTCCATGAACACTTTTCATTCTATACTGCAATGTGCAAATATAAAATAGAGCCACATATTAATACACATATATGTGATGCATTTTGCGATGAAACCTTCTTCTTCTTCTTCTTCGTCCTGAAAAGGACGTTGGTTGCGTTGTGTCCGTTTACAACGAAGCTGCGATATTTGCGCCTTTCGGCCGACACATCCGACTTCAGCACGGCATTTTTGGGACCGGGTTAGCCTTCCCTCTTCGATCCCTACTCGCTCAGCCAGACTGCAGTGATGCAGCCTGTTTCCAGGACCACCACTTGGAGGTGGAGTAGGGTCTTGGTCAGCTCTGGTTCGCTGACCCTGACGCAAGCAGTCTAGCTATGGGTCGCTAACTGCATTTCTCACTGTTGACGCGTCTTAGGTCCCTGAAATATGTGTAATACAAATGAAGCTGATGTAAATCCCTCCAATACACTGGCCAATGCACCATGAAAGTACTGAAAGGCATGGGAGTTATTGTAATAGATGTGCAAAACAGCTTACACTAAAAACACAGTGTAATGCGCGCTGTTTCCGTATTTTCCCGAAAAGCTGATGCGATTGGTTCTAAGGTTCAAACGCGATTGGTTCTAAAGTTCAAAAGAAAACTTCAGACTTTTATTAAGAAAAATATTAATGTGTCGATATACATTTCGTGACAGCACTGACATTTATTATTACAGCCCCTCATCGATAGTTCATTCGTGATAACAGTAACTTAGATAATATCAAAACGTCTCCAAACTCATAAATCATGATGGCAAATTTATGTTTTCGAATGACTGATGATGTGATGTTGTTAAGTACGTTGCAATTGTGCAAATCAATCTTGATATATCTGTCTCATGGATGTAAAGGAGTCTTTAAAATGTCTGGGTCATCCAGAGTGCGTAACCTGTCGACTTTCGCATTACGGACTACTCTCGTGGCGAGAAGATGGTGTCGTTCGAATGGACTCGTTCGAATCCCCCAACTGGCTATTAGTTATCTGTAAATAAAAACATAATGGATATGTTGCACACATCCGTGAGATTTTAAAAAAAAAAGGTAAAGTTAGTTTCATAGCATATATTGTCGTAGGGGAGGGAAGTGTTAGAGACTTCACAATACTGAGTCCGGCATAAGGAGGTGGGGTGACCAGTTCCCTTCCTCGCTGCCTTTTCCTTCCTTAACTCTCGAGCAGAGAAGAAGTAGAAAAATAAACAACAGAAAAGTAACTGAAGTGATAGGCATACCGGAAAATCGAACACAGGACCATCAACATGACACCATTGCTTCGCTACATCACTAACCACACTTTGAACTCAACACCACAAAATTAGTGCTTCATGGAAGGTAGGCATTGTCACGATCTTCCACGTAACTATGGAAAGTAGGACCGAGAAATTACTTTTACAACTGACTATTCTTTTATCTAGTGACCTCTCCTTTCTACCTTTCTTATGAGTTCCAACCATTTAACTTTTGTCGTTGTGGTGGATTTGATGTTATGAATTTGTTGTTAGATATTAATATATTTGTATTGAATGAGATTAGCTATGAAGGTCCCTGAATATACCCAATAGTATTGTGAACTTTTCAGGGTACCTTTCCGCTACCACCTTTTTTATCTCATTCAAAATGTATTTATATTATTATATTAAATGACTTCGTGTAGTGTCTAGGGTTATGAATGTAGAGTGTAATGTACAAAAATCAACAAACATACAAACAAATAGTTTATTATTCACAACAGCACACAGTACTACCACAATAACATACAAACGACACTTTAAAAGGCTATCTTATTTAAGACTGTGGTTGAAATTTGTGTAAATATGATTTTTACAATTTTATTATTCTGATTCTAATTTATTTGGAATCAGGATTGACAATTTAAAAGTGAAATCAAAATAATCATTTACATCAGTCAAATAGCACAATAGATCCTCTGTCCATACATAAAAATATTATTCTCATATACGTCTGTAGTGTTCTCCTACTTTAAGGTAATACTGGTAGTACCACTAGGTTGTTGTTTGAAATCATACCCTTTTAGTAATGTTTGTTTCTAGTTGTCACTTGTGGAACTATTAAATATTTGTCCCAGTTTATTCACTGTCACTATATAGTTCTTTTAAAGTTCTGTAGTTGAGCTCTCAGGTGCCGAACGAGAACTTATCTTGGCAGTAGAATACAGGTTGAACCTTTCCTCTGCTCGCTTGACAATCTGTTCCCTGTTTGATAGGCAATGGCCACTAGCATGGGCTCGCAGTAAACCGGCAGAGTCCTGAATCCATCAGTTTTCAAGCGTTTGGTACCACATTAACGTCAGTACCCAGGACCTCTGAAATGTGAAGGTATGCATCCTTCTTAATATCTAGCATACACTAATAGTCCACAGTTAAGGACATGTACATTACAAACAAACACAAAGGGTCATATCCTTATACAAACCTATGCCACCATTTTCTTTTGATGTGACAATGTACACCAGTATTCCTTTCCCTAATAGTTACAACGCCACTGCAATTCCAGCTGTAATCTCTTCCATATAATAGGATAGGTGTTATGCTCCTTTATGACAATCATACATATTCTTGTATTTTTACACCTCTCTGACAGTCTATCACATGGTGGATCAATCTTTAGGCTTTGCCTCATGTTCGCTATAGACCCACTCATGTCCAGACATATATTATTATTTCACATTCAATTTTTATATAAAATACAGATTAATAATTGTCAATCTTACCACAATTTGTTCAATGACATACACAGAGACGATGATTGGAACAGTTTCGATCTGTTTTGTTGTCCAGGCTGCCCAGAAATTGTATTTGAAAGCACAGCCTGATCTCATCTATCACTGGTGAAAATTTTTCTAGAAATGGCGTCCCCCCTAATGCTTATTCTGACAAATCGATTCAGTTGGCCAATCACTCTTAATTTTACTAGGGTAAACAGTCTTTCAAAAAATATCATTCAAACCTTTCTACGTTACTAGGCTATTTATGTTTATTCAAAGGTCAGCCAATAATATTTCGCGTCACTTCAAATGCCACCCAATCAGATTCACTGTACCATCCTAGCCTATCTGTCACCTACTTTTTTTTTCAAAAAATATGCGATCCAATCTAAGCAGATATGACTTGACCTGACAGTATCTCTGATCTCTATGTATGGTTGTATCATTATTTGATTAGTTAAGGGACTATTTAGATAACTAATAACATATTCTTGGTCAGCAAGTCTTCAGGTAAACGAATCTACGATTTTTAAGGGGCTATGTGGTTTGGTTCAAAATTCTATCTTTTTTTCTATGTTAGTTGTTTATTTTTAAACTACCTCTCGTTCACTCTTTTTCCATGTAATTTCAAGCTAAATACGAGAGCTTAGGTCATTCACAATAAGAGCTTAACAAGTTTCAATGACCGTAGTGTCCACAATTCTAACTTTTTCATTGTATTCGGGGAAACCCCTAAGGCAAGGCTTGCCACTGTGCTACAGTTGGCTTTTAGTTTAAAATCGATGCGAAACGAATTAGCATTTCATCTGTCCTTGCCCCTTCTCGTTCCACAATGCATTTTAGGCAAATATTTTCTTAGAACTAGGAAAAGTGGTTGTTTATGTCAAGGACGAATTTGAAAAATTGGGTACCGTTTTGTTCGGCTATTCGTTAGCAAATAATAATCTGAAGGCGTAGGCGACACCAACCGTTCTAGCAGAAAATTCTTTTGTACTTTCTTATCTTTGCCTTTATGCCCTATACTGTTATATATTAATTTAGATATTGTATTTAGAAATCACTACAATCGTTGTCGCTGTATTGTCTCCCCTGCTCTACAGTTCTGGTCCACCGAATGATGAAGCGGCTGAAGCATGGTGTACTCAGTCACATTAGCGAGGTTTGTTTGAAAGATTATAACTACGCTTTTTCCTATGAACAGTTTTTTTATTTTGTTTATTTTAATGTTAAAAGACATTTCTTTGACAAACCTGGCCTGCAGATTTTTAGTTTCACTTGGAGCAGATAGAACAATACCCAATACATAAAAAAGACATAGGGTTGACGAACTGTTTTAATAAAATTTACCATTGACGTAATTCTTAACTGATGAGGTATGAAGCGAATTTCTTTGTGTAGGGTAATAAGATATACGGAATAGAAACAATACAAAGATAATGACACTACATCAACTTTGGAAATTTTTTTCTTGGGTCATTTTCAGACTTCAACTTGAATATGTTCACAAAAATGTAGTGGTCAGCATAATGTTGTTGATATCCCTGTAGAATTTTTTTTTCCAGTAGTGGTGCTGGTGATAGTCATGAGCTTGGAAATCACTACATTCTTATTTTCTGTCTTAGGCGGCATTATAAATATAAATAGATAAGAATTAATAAAGTTTATATATATATATATATATATATATATATATATATATATATATATATATATATATATATATATATATATATATATATATATATATATATATATATATATATATATATTGTACAACTTATTTTATTGTGTTCATGTATTTATTTAATTGCCGTAGAGTAGTGACATATTAGAAACTTCACCACATTAGGTCCAGCTTTATGACGTGGGGTGGTCAGTTCCCTTCCACCCTGCCTTTGCCTTCCCTAACTCAAGAGCAAAATCAGATACTCATTTACAGCTGGATAGACTAGAGTGGGACACTACTCGGTTTCAATTCCGCAACACTGACAACACTGCATATTTTCGTTCACCCAAGTGTGTCTACAGTATTCCCCATCACCATGTTTCTTTGCGCTCCTTACACTGTAGCTCGTCCCCTTGCAAGAATGATTTTCAAGAAGAAAAGAAAAAAAATATTACATAAATAGTGACACAAAAAATGAAGAATGAATTGTGGTAGTAAAGTTCCCGACAGGCCTGATTACATCCTAGGTTTTGCTGAAAATATGTGAAATACTGTTTGTGTGAAAATGAATCTTTGTTTCTTTGTTCCTTTGGTGTGAATGTTGGAAACAACTTAAATCCTATTGTTCTCTTGAAAAAGTAACGTAATCCAATGCTTTAAATTTAACTTCAGGGCTCGAATAAGGTACCCACAAAAATGGCACAGAACCTGAACGCGATTTTATAAATCCAAGATTGGTGTAACGTATCCACAATTGATGAAGAGATATCCACAGATAACGAATTTGCTTCCAAAGGTGGGATGGAGGGTTGATGTTTGGTGTTGAGAATCTTTGAAATAATTGAAGGGAATTATGGTGACTGGTGGGCGAGGACATATAGCCACTGGAGGGCTAGGTAACCTCTTTTCAGCAATTAGAGACAAGACGTGCCGGTGGCACTGCATATTTCTGTTGGACAAAACAAAAATACATGTGTAATTACTCTTCTGCTGCAAAACGCAGATTACTGCCGTAACAATTTAAGCAGTGTCCTAAGCGTAGGCCTGTTGGTATTCATGCATGCTTCTGTCCGTCTCGTTCCTAAAATAGGTCAGTCCATTGTTAAACATTCCTGTCTGCTGTCAATGAATTCAGCTGGTCAGGCCGCGTCCATACACAATGACAAAGACCGCCGTTCTGCTCCCGTCCGTGTCAGGCAAGAAAAGGTCACATGAGGGTCCGCTACAGAATGTGGGGTTTATTTTGTTTGGAACTCACGGTCAACTCCTCCTTTCCTTTCACCGTTCATTCCTTCCAGCATTCATAAAACTATGCTCATACATTAAGGTTACAAACATTGAAAAGTAAGATGCTCATTGTAATTATTTATAATACAAACATTGTAAAGTAATATCCCTTTAAAATACAAGCAGTGAAAATAAATGAACTTTTGTAATCATTTATGATACATACATAGTAAAGTAAACCCATTAATATACTACACTTAGACTTTCTTTATGATAGTAATATATTTCAAATCTATATATTTGAGCTAATTTCTTATATACTGGAAAAGCGAATACATAGCCTCACAGGAATTTATAGTTTGTAGTTAATAACTTGAGGGCACTTTGTTTGTTTAAAATCAAGTCTCCCCATGCGACGTTTTTCTTGACGAGACTAAGAAGTGCGTCTTGCTCCTTCGTTATGCTGATCACCAAGTAAAGTCTAAAACTAGTTTTTTTACCCACGAAAGAATTATTTTCCATTCACGCGCTGCTGTAGTGGTGGTTTCTGTAGCAATTTGTTTGACATAATGAGGTTGCCAGCCCCATGCAATATCTCATGTTAGTCGGCTTGTACGACATGCCTGAAGTTGTAGTAATCCTATCATTTCTGTGTCTCTCTAGAAATCCCGGGAGCCACACAAGCCGTCTACATATTTGTATAGATTAAATTGGGCTTTTTTTTTCTTCTACAGAGAAACTATGCTCAAATAAGATAGTTCTGAAAAGAAATATTTTTTATGAGGTTGTTAAAAGCAGAAGCTCTGTAATAAAAGCATTTCAGGCACTAAACCAAGAAACTAAAGGTCACCCATCGAAAGAGAATACATAAATCAGGCATACCTCTTAGAATCATAATTTAGAAATGGTGGATCATTTTGAGATAAACTTTAAAAACTATGATCCTATTTGCAATGAAAAAGAAGCCAGGGAATTTTTCTAAATGGAGATTACAGACAATGTGGAGAAAGATATCGACAATCTTGTTCATAAAGGGAATCAAGAATTTAGCTCTGCTACCGTATTTAGAAATATAATCTGGTAAATAACAGTGCTGTCACAAAGACTGTACTCGAAATCCCCTTGTTTTCTACTGCGTAAGCAAATTGTAACGTTCCACGTTAAATATAGGCCTTCTGCAACATACACGCGTTTCCCAAACACACAATAAAATGTGCTGCCTTTCTAAGAAAAACCTTGAAATATGCAAGTTGACCTAAATTTTAAATTCCATTCATGTCTTTTTCTACACTGCGTTACCAAAATGAACGAACAGATGGACAAAAGGATAAAGAGAGAGGGGAGGGCTGAAAATCAGGAACGCATGCAACACGCGTCGCGCGATACACAAATGCTGCCATCACGCGTGTAAGTCTACATGCACTAATTTTTTTTCAGACGGACAGTGATAAAATACACTACCCTTTCCCAGAGTTAGGTTTATAAATCATAAAAAACGCTTATTAGGAAAGATAACAATAGATGGGTTTACGGTTGAAAACATAACAGTACCCAGACATCACATCTTCGAAACAGGAGGTAGAAAATACATATTTTGAACGCAGCCACGTAGCTCTTTTAAATTTGGATAATTGGGTTCCTTAGGGCTTGCTGACAAATAATATGTAAAACGTTACGCAAATAGTCCAGGAATTAATAAATTATAACCAAAATAAAATAGTGAGGATGCCTGACAACACAAAATCATTTCTGCTCATAAAATTTTTTTTATAACGTGTTTGAAAAAACCTTACGTTACATAAATAGCCTACCATGTAAACTCCCAATTGATTGGAGCGCAACAAATGAAAGCCTAACCACGATTGGTCGGACTATAAATACTATCTTTCGTTGTTAGGGGAAACGGGGAAAGGTAACATTTTTTCAAACACTTGTCGAAACGGGGCTCATTGGTCAGACTCGCTGATATACACACTTGGGAGCGTTAGTTCGAAACCACTTGTTTAAATAAGCTTGATAAAGCATCAGTGCGTTGAAGCCAGCTTATATTTTGCTCAATAAAAGCCTGGAAGATAAGCAGATGGGAATTTGTGCCAGTTTGTGCCAGAATTCATTGCTAATCAACGTATCTGTGTTTATTCGTATGAATTGTGGTAAGCTTGAACCATTCAATATCTTTTAATGAAAATTGAATGTGAATTGTTGATTTATGCCTGTATATATATGTGTAGTTCAGTGGCAAACGTGAGGTAAAGCCTGTAATGCTCCAGCCTGAACAGAGGGTGTCGGAGAAAAGTCAAACGGCATGGAATGGCCAAACAGTACACTGACACCTAGATGATTGACTAGAAAGAAATAATGCTGGAATTGCAGAGGCGTAGTAACCATTAAGAAGGGTAATACTGGAATAAAGTATTTCAAATGAAGCTGACAGTTGGCCTAATGCTCTGAACTCAATGTTTGTGCTGTGTTGTGATCAGTGTAACAAGAGAGTTTAAGTTAGTTATGAAGTAGAAGGTACATCCTTCTTGATTTCAGGGACAGTGGTCTTGATGGTAGTGAGCAGCACCTGGTCAGAGCTTTGCTGAATCCAGAGTCGGACAGCATACTCCTTGGTCTTTTTAGCTATCAGTGAGGTGTCTCCTGAGCCCAGAGGAGAATTCGAGCAGAGGAGTCCTTTCCTGCCGCCATCACGCCAGATAAGCGAATTGGCCAGCTGAGCTCAACATTATGTCCCCTCATCTTGAAATGACTTTGTAAAAATATATTAAGAGGGGAAATTAATTGTCTTAATATCAGGAACTGAGAACATCTCCAATACTAATTTCCTTAAGACAAACTATTGAAGTCATGATGACAACTACCAACAGAGCTTGAACAAAACAAAACCAGTATTACCTCATACTACTATTACACAACTGACACACATAGGATATTTTTAATAATATATGTCACTCCCAGATTCATATTAATACATTCTGTACATAACTTGTAATTAACATTGATTGTGATTCCTGGTTCCTTTGTATTTGAATCAGGACACATACACATTTATGACATTAATGAATACATATTGTTAATTGAAAAGTTACGAGTGACTTCTTTAAGATATTCTCATAGAGTGTTATATGTATGTGAGTGTCACAGTGTTGTTAATAGTAGTGGATTAAATTAAATTGTTTATCTGTCTGTTGTTGTGACTTACACTTCACCATACTCATACCCTAGACACATAACGTAGCATCACACTATTCCAGAATAATTCTGACTGAGATATATAGATATGTGGTAGCAAGTAAGGTTATATATATTACACTACTCTTATTAGATATATATACCTTCACAGCTGATCTCAGTCAGTACACTAAGTCCCCTATAAATATTTATAACATCCCACTTCACCACATATATTGGGGTCTCGCTCTTGGGATTTTGAATCTTTAACTATTAAAAATATTGGGGGTAATTCACTTCAGGGAATATAAGAATTAAAAGGTATCCTTGGGTGGAATTAAATAAGGTTGAGCTCACGGTGCCTGTGTTGTCCATTAGAGATTGAATTGTTGGTTAGACATTGTATTAAGTTACCTGATAGACAATGGCGGACCTGGCCAAATTTCGATCTGCTGCGGTTCAGACTGCAAAAGAGTTAGGATTAGATGGGCAAGTTATGGTTGCCTATGTCACGACGGAATGTGACAAATTTATTGAACGTGAAGAAAGAAGATTAGAAAAAGAAGCCGAAAGAAGGTTAGAGGCTGAAAGGGAAATTAAGAAGTTACAGTTTGAGGCTGAGGCTGAGACTAAGAGGTTGCAAGCTGAGGCTGAGACTAAGAGGTTGCAGATTGAGGCTGACAAAGAGGCTAAAGCATTGGAAGCAGAAAGAGAAGAGAAGAAATTAGCTGCAGAAAGAGAAGAGAAGAAATTAGCTGCAGAAAGAGAAGAGAAGAAATTAGCTGCAGAAAGGGAAGAGAAGAGATTAGCTGCAGAAAGGGAAGCAGAAAAGGAGGAGAAGAGATTACAAAGGGAACATGAGTTACGACTAAGGGAGTTTGAGTTTCAAGGCCATGCTCCTGAAAATGGTGCCAGTCCCTTTGCCTCTGATGCTACGGTTACTCAAGGAGCCTCAACCTCAGCTATGAATTTTCATTTAGATCATTTTGTTGAGAAAGACGATGATATTGAGAGCTACCTAAATAGGTATGAACTATTAGCTACCACGTATGGGTTAGAGAGAGAAAGGTGGAGCTTAAAGTTATCTCAGGGACTTCGTGGGGCAGCTTATGAAGTTTTTGCAAAAATGAGCAGAGGTGATCAGGAAAATTATGACATGCTAAAGCAGGCTCTTTTGTTAAGGTATGAAAAGAATGCAGAATTCTATAGAAAAAAATTTAGGAATGCTAAACTACTGTCAGGTGAAACCTATCACCAGTTCTCTGCACGAATAGAGACATACTTGGAGAAATGGACTTCTCTGGGGAAAACCCAAGATCTTAAGGAAATGGTCCTTATAGAGCAATTAAGAGAGTCCATGGCTCCAGACCTGAGAAAGTTTCTCATGGAACAAGGTGCAGAGAGGCTGGATGAGTTGCTAAATGTTGCTGAAAGGTATCAAGCAGCTCAAGCAGAGGTAACAGGTAATAAAAAGAAACAGGTGGACAACTTTAGGGCACCACAGAACTTTAATAAATTTGATCCTAAGGATCAAAATAAAGGTAAGCACCAATTTGATAGGCCACGGTATGAAAATAAAAATAAATTCCCACAATTCGATGAAAGGAAATATGATGAAAGAAAATCTTTCAACCAAGGAAAAAGGTGGTGTAAAAATTGTCAGATGGACAATCATGACACTGACCGTTGCAGAAGGAAACCTGTGTATATGGCAACCCTTCAGGTCAGGTCGACCTCAAGACAGGAGGAGGATATTATGTTAGATACCACTCCAGAAGAGATGAGGAAGGCACAGGCTGGGGATAAAACACTCAAGCCTTGTTTCAGAAAATTGTCAACTTGTCATACAACTCCAGGCAAGGGAGATTTTTACATGAAAAACAAGTTGATGTATAGGAAGACTGGAGCTAGATCCAATGGTCACGGACAGCTGGTTCTTCCAAAAAGATATAGGACAGACTTAATAAGGAGCCTACATGTGAAACCAGATGGGGACCATGAGAAGATAGGTACCATCATTCAAAAGGTGGCTCACAATTATTATTGGCCCAAAGCAAGATGGGACATTGAGAATTTTGTAGAAAGGTGTAGCATAGCACATGAGGGAACACCCACAAGTGGGAACATGGATCAGGACCTGGACACGCCATGGGGCAAAATCAGGCCTGACAATAAAAGGAAAAATAGATTTGATAAAGTGGACCAAATGGAATGGGAAGCCCCTTTTCACGGACAAGCTTCACTTAACTGTTTTACAATGGCCACTATGCGGAGAGTGCAAAAAGATGTCTTACCCCAGGATAAGCCGACAATCCCTCAATCGGACTTAAACAAACTGGAGGAAGAGGATGTAGAGAGGAAATCTCTCATCAAGAATTTTAAGTGGGGAGACAGCCCCAAGAAAAAAATTGGTAGCGGTCGTTTTGTGAATGATAATTCTGGGAGGAAAAATCATCACTATAAAGCTTCGAGTGGAAGAGACCATACCGGTGCATGGACAAATAGGTCCACACAATTAAAGGTCCATATGTAGCTTTGTTAAGAACGTGGACTGATGAAAAGGCAGAGGAAAACATTACATCTTCATACCAATATGTGAATGAGCTGACCACTCGGTTGAAAACTGGCTGGAAACTTGCCAATGAAAATTTGAAACAAGCCAGGAAGAAACATGCTGCCTATTATAACAGGAAGGCGAAAGACAGAAATTTGGCTGTGGGAGAGAAAGTACTGCTTCTTTTGCCCGGGAGTCAGAATAAGTTACAAATTGGATGGCAGGGTCCATATACAGTTCTAGAGAAGGTGTCTAGAACAAATTATAAGATAGATAAGAAGGGGAAAGAAAAAATCTATCATGTGAATCTCCTGAAGAAATATTTGGAAAGAGAACATCAGGAAGAGACACACTTGTTGACCTTGTCCATCGCCATGGAGATGAAAAAGGAACCACTTTCATCATTTGAATATCCATTACACCCCTGTGAGACAGCAGCACAGGTGAAAATCAGTACACATTTAACGAAAACTCAGAAAGAGAGAGTGCAACAGGTTCTAAATAATCATGCAGAGGTGTTAACAGACCGACCAGGGCATACAAACCTATTGGAATATGATATGAAACTGATAGACCCCACACCTGTCTGTATGAAACCATATTCGATTCCGTTTGCTAAGGAGAAAGCTTTGAAGGAAGAGATAGACTATCTGTTGAAGGAAGGAATTATTTCGCACAGTGAGTCTTCGTATAGTTCCGGTGTTGTACTTTTAAGGAAGCCCTCTGGAGAACATAGACTCTGTATAGATTACAGGAGACTGAATGCTATTACAGAAGGACAGGTGGATCCATTGCCGGATACAAATCAGCTGTTTGCCAGACTAAATAAAGCTAAATATTTCTCAAAAGTGGATCTGAGTAAAGGATACTATCAGATTCCAGTAAAGCCTGAGGTTAGACCATACCTAGCTTTTAGTACCTCAGAAGGACACTATGAGTTTAATAGATTGCCATTTGGATTGAAGAATGCGCCTAGTGTCTTCTCTAGAATGATGAGAAAATTATTGGATCCTCTGAATAATCCCTGTATAACAAATTTTATGGATGATATCCTTATAGCAACAGAAACATTTGAGGAACACATTGACTCTCTGAACATGCTGTTTGATCGACTTAGGGAGGCAAATTTAACAGCCCGACCAACCAAATGTTGCGTTGGATGTAAAGAATTGGAATTTTTGGGACACACAGTTTATCAGGGAAACATGACCCCTGACCCAAAGAATTTAGAGAAACTACAGAAAGCCCCGAGACCACAAACCAAGAAGGACGTGAGATCCTTTGTCTCATTATGTGGTTTCTACCAGAAGTATATCAAAAACTTTAATTCCATATGTGCACCTTTAACGGAATTGACACGTAAAGGACATCCAGATCGCATTACATGGACACCACAATGTGAAATGACTTACCAAGAATTGAAGGAAAAGCTCACAAGTAAACCCATTTTGAAATTACCTGACTTAAGTCAAGAATTCATAGTAAGGACGGATGCAAGTAATATTGGGTTAGGTGCAACTTTACTACAGAAATCAGATGCATTGGATGGGGAATTAAGCCCAGTGGCATATGCTAGCAGAAAGTTGAATAAAGCTGAAATCAACTACTCAACTAGCGAAAAAGAATGTCTTGCAGTAATATGGGCAATAAAGAAATTCAATATTTATCTATATGGGAAGGCATTTAAGTTGCAAACAGATCACAAACCTTTATCGTTTCTAGCACAGGCTAAGCATGAGAACTCTAGGTTACTCCGATGGTCTTTGCTTCTGGCTCCATATAATTTTAGCATTGAGTATATATCTGGAAAAACCAATTTGGGAGCGGATTTTTTAAGCCGCCATCCGTGTGATGAGAATCACCGTAAACCCCAGAAATAATAATAAATTTCTCTATGTGTATATAGAATAAAGGACTGACATATAATGTCTGTTTTAAGAGGGGAGGTGTCGTGGAATATTCTAATCCACATATATAAATTATCAAGTAAATATAAAGCCTAATAAATACATATAATAAATAAAGAGAAGAGCAATGGTAAATAACAGTGCTGTCACAAAGACTGTACTCGAAATCCCCCTTGTTTTCTGCTTCGTCTGCAAATTGTAACGTTTCCACGTTAAATATAGGCCTTCTGCAACATACACGCGTTTCCCAAACACACAATAAAATGTGCTGCCTTTCTAAGAAAAACCTTGAAATATGCAAGTTGACCTAAATTTTAAATTCCATTCATGTCTTTTTCTACACTGCGTTACCAAAATGAACGAACAGATGGACAAAAGGATAAAGAGAGAGGGGAGGGCTGAAAATCAGGAACGCATGCAACACGCGTCGCGCGATACACAAATGCTGCCATCACGCGTGTAAGTCTACATGCACTAATTTTTTTTTCAGACGGACAGTGATAAAATACACTACCCTTTCCCAGAGTTAGGTTTATAAATCATAAAAAACGCTTATTAGGAAAGATAACAATAGATGGGTTTACGGTTGAAAACATAACAGTACCCAGACATCACATCTTCGAAACAGGAGGTAGAAAATACATATTTTGAACGCAGCCACGTAGCTCTTTTAAATTTGGATAATTGGGTTCCTTAGGGCTTGCTGACAAATAATATGTAAAACGTTACGCAAATAGTCCAGGAATTAATAAATTATACCCAAAATAAAATAGTGGGATGCCTGACAGCATGGAATCATTTCTGCTCATAAAATTTTTTTTATAACGTGTTTGAAAAAAACCTTACGTTACATAAATAGCCTACCATGTAAACTCCCAATTGATTGGAGCGCAACAAATGAAAGCCTAACCACGATTGGTCGGACTATAAATACTATCTTTCGTTGTTAGGGGAAACGGGGAAAGGTAACATTTTTTCAAACACTTGTCGAAACGGGGCTCATTGGTCAGACTCGCTGATATACACACTTGGGAGCGTTAGTTCGAAACCACTTGTTTAAATAAGCTTGATAAAGCATCAGTGCGTTGAAGCCAGCTTATATTTTGCTCAATAAAAGCCTGGAAGATAAGCAGATGGGAATTTGTGCCAGTTTGTGCCAGAATTCATTGCTAATCAACGTATCTGTGTTTATTCGTATGAATTGTGGTAAGCTTGAACCATTCAATATCTTTTAATGAAAATTGAATGTGAATTGTTGATTTATGCCTGTATATATATATGTGTAGTTCAGTGGCAAACGTGAGGTAAAGCCTGTAATGCTCCAGCCTGAACAGAGGGTGTCGGAGAAAAGTCAAACGGCATGGAATGGCCAAACAGTACACTGACACCTAGATGATTGACTAGAAAGAAATAATGCTGGAATTGCAGAGGCGTAGTAACCATTAAGAAGGGTAATACTGGAATAAAGTATTTCAAATGAAGCTGACAGTTGGCCTAATGCTCTGAACTCAATGTTTGTGCTGTGTTGTGATCAGTGTAACAAGAGAGTTTAAGTTAGTTATGAAGTAGAAGGTACATCCTTCTTGATTTCAGGGACAGTGGTCTTGATGGTAGTGAGCAGCACCTGGTCAGAGCTTTGCTGAATCCAGAGTCGGACAGCATACTCCTTGGTCTTTTAGCTATCAGTGAGGTGTCTCCTGAGCCCAGAGGAGAATTCGAGCTGAGGAGTCCTTTCCTGCCGCCATCACGCCAGATAAGCGAATTGGCCAGCTGAGCTCAACATTATGTCCCCTCATCTTGAAATGACTTTGTAAAAATATATTAAGAGGGGAAATTAATTGTCTTAATATCAGGAACTGAGAACATCTCCAATACTAATTTCCTTAAGACAAACTATTGAAGTCATGATGACAACTACCAACAGAGCTTGAACAAAACAAAACCAGTATTACCTCATACTACTATTACACAACTGACACACATAGGATATTTTTAATAATATATGTCACTCCCAGATTCATATTAATACATTCTGTACATAACTTGTAATTAACATTGATTGTGATTCCTGGTTCCTTTGTATTTGAATCAGGACACATACACATTTATGACATTAATGAATACATATTGTTAATTGAAAAGTTACGAGTGACTTCTTTAAGATATTCTCATAGAGTGTTATATGTATGTGAGTGTCACAGTGTTGTTAATAGTAGTGGATTAAATTAAATTGTTTATCTGTCTGTTGTTGTGACTTACACTTCACCATACTCATACCCTAGACACATAACGTAGCATCACACTATTCCAGAATAATTCTGACTGAGATATATAGATATGTGGTAGCAAGTAAGGTTATATATATTACACTACTCTTATTAGATATATATACCTTCACAGCTGATCTCAGTCAGTACACTAAGTCCCCTATAAATATTTATAACATCCCACTTCACCACAGTTTCTTTGAACAAGAACAAAGAATATTATGTGTATAATACAGAAAGGGAATAAAGAAGTTTTGGATCTTAAGTGGAATTATAATCTAGGAATGAGTTGTTGTTTTTTTTTAAGTAAACGAAGAAAGAAATAGGGAACACTGTATGAAAAGTTATCACTATCGATAACTATGAATTGGCAGTGGTGCACCACTTCACATACCTAGGGTCTACCATCAATGACAAACTCTCACTGGATACAGAAATCGACAGCCGCATTGGCAAAGCTGCAGCTACCTTTGCCCGCCTCACATCGCGTGTTTGGGGAAACTCTAAACTCACAATGAAGACCAAAGCTGCGGTATATAATGCCTGCGTCACCAGCACACTCCTATATGGCAGCGAGACCTGGACGACCTATGCTAAGCAAGAAAGAAGGCTCAATACCTTCCATTTGCGGTGTCTACGCCGCATCCTCGGCATCTCGTGGAAAGATAAAGTGACAAATGTCGAGGTGTTGTCACGTGCTGGCCTTCAAAGTATGTATACGCTTCTTAGACAGCGCAGACTTCGCTGGCTTGGCCATGTTCGCCGCATGGAAGATGGTCGCATCCCAAAAGATATCTTCTACGGACAATTAGCAGATGGCAAGAGAACAGTTGGGCGACCACAGCTGAGGTTCAAAGATGTGTGCAAGAGAGATATGAGGGCACTGGACATGGATCCAGCAACATGGGAGGATGAAGCTGCCGATCGCACTAAGTGGCGATGCTATTTACGGCGCCACCTCAGATTGGGCGAAGAGAGGCTCACACAAGAAGCAGAGGTGAGGGGAAAACGTCGAAAGGAGCACCAGGAAAATAAGCAGCTGAGGGCTGTCACCTCAGGGGCGCATTCCCATAGTCAGTTATGACTGAAGGGGCTATTATTATTATTATACTATTATTATTATTATTATTATTATTATTATTATTATTAGTATGAAAAGAGAAACAAAAAAATTTAAAATGAGTTAGGAGTAGTGTCACAGAGGTTTATTGATCGTAAATTGCCTATATCTTCTTCTTTTTCTTTCACCCGTATCCTCTATTAATTATCACTCTTTTATCCTTTTTGTGTTTTTTTGCATTCGTTCGTTTGCGACTATATACATTACTATTTTCCCATTCTCACTTTCGCCAGTTTCGTTTCTCATTTAGAAACGCATTTCATTGCTGATTAAACTGAGAACGCAGTTATGACGTAACGTGTCAGCCCCTACCCGAGACGCAGTGTTAGAATGCATTCCGTCAGACAGGGGAGCAGACAGCTGTCTACAGTTTCCCCTGGGACAGTGTTGCTTCGGCTAAGTTTCTGGGCCTGAAGTGTGAGAATTCACTCCGTCAGACATGATGAGGAGACATTTGTTAGTTTGCATCTGACATGTAGTTTCCAAGGTAGATTCTCGGTGTCAGGTGATATGACACTCACGCTCCACGGCCAGAGTTGGCGTAACGTGCGAGAAAGCAAAGTGTCAGTTATGGTTCTCAGGATGAGTTTCTCGGGGAGGTGTGAAAAACTGCTTCTGCACTGGAGACGGGTTGTCTGAGATTTGCAACTGACACGCGCCCTCTCGGTCAGCAGGTGGCAGTTACGGCATGCGTTTAGGTGTTAAACGTAAGCGTTAAAGACGGAAAGGGGAGAGTACTTCGTTTTGCGAAATTAAACGTTTACCTCTTTGTCTGGAAATAGATATAACCAGAAGTTGAAACTAGATTTTCATTCTTGCTCCTAAAATTTTGCAGTAGACAGATCGCTGTGCTAGATCATATATCTGTGTTTTGGCAAAGTCTGAGTTTCTTGGCCATTTTGCCGAGCTCTAGACTACCATTAGATTGCAGTATTCTAGTTCATGGTTTAGTCTGTAGTTCTGTGTGGGGAGTGAATACTGTGGTACCCAAATTTTGCCGGCGTTTAGTACAGAGACATACCTGTGAGAAACATAAACATTTCTATCTTTTAACCACGTGGGTTTACAAGTTAACACCTGTCTGACAGTGCGTGTGTCTTCATAAATAGACAGAGTACAACTCTCACTCACGGGTTTTATTGAAGACTAAATGTTTTATACTGGGCCTTTGCGCCAGATCAGATTTCTGCACAAACTCTATGTACAAATTTAGCCGTTGTGGCAAGTAACATATTAACGTCAGTAACATTCCGACGGAGTTTCGACTAGTAGTGTGGTGACCAAATATAATCCTTTTCCTGAAAGTAGACACCGATCTGACATTCCTCAATTCTAGAAACCTAAGCTATTGACACTGTGCTCGTTGTTAATGTTTCGTGCCTGGACAATTTTAATGTGACCTAAACAGACATCCGAAAAATAAGAACACCCAAGGAGTCGTTCCCGGAAGCAGAGAATTCATCCTGTCTTTTTGGAACTGGGGATTTCTTGGTCAAAGACTGCCCTTGACGAGTCTGTAGGTGAATGTCCTAAAAATTGTATTACCAGAAGTGGCTATCTAAGCTGTGAGTATGATCATGTGCACGTGTGCTCGGCTGAATGAATAAAGTGAATGCAGGACGGAGTGATTTTTATTGTTGTATTTGGGCACCCATTTTGCTATCTTAACTTTCTGTATGCAAGTATTGCTAATCCTATTTCCCTTAAAATCGAGCAGAGATATCAAGTCTGTCCATACCTTAAGAAGGGGAAATATTAGGCCTAATCCTATGTATCCTTGATTCCATGGGGCTATCACTTTCTTCCAACAGGACTGTGGGCATACCTCGAGCGATAAGATCTAACTGGGGGTCTATAATTTCTTGTAGAAATTCCTTGTTTTTTATGACTATGTGTATACGCTTTGATGTAATTTCTATGTGTTGTGAAGAAATTTTAGATGATAATTAAAATTTCTCTTGAAATTAATCAGCGTGTTGGTCAGCTCGTTCTATAATATTTATATAATCATTGTCATAGTTCTTCCCACGTCTGTACGTCTAACTGTCGTCTTATGTGTGTATGTATGTGAATGGATATATATATTTCATATATATATATATATATATATATATATATATATATATATATATATATATATATATATATATATATGTGTGTGTGTGTGTGTGTGTGTAGACTGTCTGACTCAATCTAAATATGTCGTAGAAGATAGGTGAAAGAGTGATTTCTTGATTTCAAAGACAGCCTCTATCACATTTCTACCATCTCACTCGTGGAAATCTCTTGCTATTACTACTTCTCACTGTGACTATCACTTATTCTAATCTATTCAGAAGGGACCAACCCAAGTCTTAATTCCCCTATCGAAAATCTACGACAGAATGGTGGCTTGTTTTTCCGGGAATTGATTTCTAGTCCTGAGCAAATACGAATATCAGCTCGTTTGCAGGATTAAATTTCTTTATTCTGATATAGAGTAAGAGTGTGATGTCTTGTGAGTTTTGTACTTTTTAAAAATAATGTATCCCCTAGACATATCGATCTGTTTTATGGGCGTGCTGACCACACGGCTAATAATAGTTTTTCCACAGCATTATTGAGCAGTATACATTTGGTTTACAGGTTGATTTTGTCGGAATATATGTTAACTACTGATTTTGTAATACTGAACGCTGGTAAAGTTTTGTGAGTGTATAACATTCACAGGGTTTTGAAGAAGTAGGTGTTTGAGCTAAGCTAAGGAGTGCGTTCAGACAATTATGTCCTGTAATTGCCTCCCTTACCCTAACTATCTTCAGGGGTGAACTTATAGTGGATAATAATAATAAAAAATTAAGGGGATTTTTTTTTCTCCGAAAATTTTTGAAATAAGTATTTTGTTTTCCACTGTAGCAACTTATTTTTCAGTGAGTAATCTTAACTACCATTTATTTAGCGTATTCGTTTGCATTAGGTGCTTTATTGCCGATAATAGCAGCGATAGTTAGATACTTTAATTTTGGAGGAGGTATCCCAGGTTATAAGTATATCATCTTTTGTTTGATATTTTCTCGTAAGTGGTAGGAACCAGTGTCTCCTTTTCTTATCTCTTTCTCGTCTAAATCTCAGCCACTGACTTATTATGGCGGAGAGGGCAAAGCTTAGACAGCTCCTCAGGGACGAGGCGAGAGAAGAAGGTTTGGACGGAGAAGAAGCGAAAGCTTTTGTCAGAGACGAACTTGAGAGATATGATGCGGAGAGGAAAGCAGCTGAAGCTAAAGAGGAAAAAGCAGAAGCTAGGAGGAAGGAAGAAGCAGCCGAAGCTTTACAGCAGAAGAAGATGGACGAGGAAATGGAAATTCGCAGGATGCAGCATGAGGAAAGAGAGAAGGAGAGACAGCATGAGGAAAGAGAGAAGGAGAGACAGCTTGAGGAAAAAGAGAAACAGAGACAGCACGAGTTGGCGCTTAAGACTCTTGAGTTCCAAAGCCATGGTGCTGCCTCTACCTCCAGCAATGGAGAGTCTTCTCCTCATTCCTCTTTAACTGATCCTTCTAACACACAATCTACTCATCTCACCGCTATGTCTTTCGCTCTAGAATCTTTCCCTTGTCCTAATGAGAAGACTGACACGTATCTAGAAAAATTTGAGAAAATTGCAACCCTGTACGGTTTAGAGAGGTCGCGTTGGTGTATGAAACTTTCCCAGGCCCTCAAAAGTTCTGCGTATGATGTTTACGCCAAACTGGAGACCAGCCAACAAGACAACTATGATGTGTTGAAGAAAGCGTTACTGGAGCGCTTCGAAATGAATGCTCGCAAATTTTTGCAACTGTTTCGCAACAGCAGGAAGGAGAGCTCTGAAACTTTCCAGCAGTTTTCATCTCGTTTGAAGGGATATTTGACAAAGTGCCTTGAGCTTTCACAGCTCCCCTCTACCTATGAAGGTCTGGAGGAATTTGTTTTAACAGAACAAATAAAGAACACTTTGTCTGCGGATACCCGGAGATTCCTAGCGGAGCAGGGGGCAGAAAAGCTTGAAGACATCTTGGAAAAGTCTGAGCGATATCACAATGCGCTGGCTGAACTACCGGCCTCAAAACGTAAACCGACAGAAGAGCATTTTCGAAAAAATAATCTAGACCAATCTTCTCATGCTTCTCATGCTTCTAATCAGAATAACCACAGAGAAACTGGACCTCAAAACCCCCCTCCTGAAAAATCCAAGTTCTACAAAAACAAGTACCCCAACCACAGTAAGCAGTCTGATCAACCCGACCGCCCTACATGGCAGCGCAGCCAGAAAGGACAAGGTGGCAAAGGAAGAACTCCTGAGCACGGGACTAATGATCAGAGTGAGCACACCGAGCCTAAACGCATCGGATGCTTGCTAACAGTCTCGCAAGGCGGAATTATTGACAGTGATTCCCAACCTGTTGGGGATACACCCTCAACGCGAGGTACTGTTATTATGAACGGTTCTCAAACTTCTTGTTTATTTGACACGGGGCTTTCGTATGATTGCATTGTTGCCAGAAACCTGGTTAAACCCGGTCAAGAGACAGGAGAGACCGTCCAACTTTGTGGAGTTCGTAAGAGTGATGCACCTACAGCGCTTCCCATTGCATTGGTGGAGATCCACTCTGATTTTGTCAGAGGTGTGATCAAAGCGGCTGTTATGGATGACCCCATCTACCCAGTCATACTTGGCGGAAGATACGTGTGTATTGGGAAACCGGAAGAGCCGATTGTGGCAGCAGTAACTACAAGAGGGCAAACCAAGAAGGAACGGGAGCTTGCGCCTAATTTGTTACCCATGGAACTTAAAGAAGCGCAACAAAAGGACCCTACTTTGGCACCCTGCTTTAGGAAACTGCCCATGGCTAAGGAACCCAGACAGCACGGGGACATTTTTTCTAAGGATGGCGTACTTTATCGCAGAACGGGCAAGCCTGACCAAGGTTACAACCAGCTCCTAGTACCGAAACAGTACAGAAGCCAAATCCTAGAAATGGGGCACTCTCTTCCCTTCAGCAGACATATGGGACAGAACGCCACAAACCAACGGATAACCACTCATTATTGGTGGCCAGAAGTAAATACTGAGATTATCAGGTATATCAAATCCTGTGCCCAGTGCCAACGTGTGCCACCCAAGCAACGGGCACCCCCAGTCTCTTTGAATGAAACGCCAATAGTGGGAACACCAGTCGAACGGGTTGTGATCGACATTTTAGGACCCTTAGAAAGGACTAAAAGAAGGAACAGGTTTATCCTGACCCTAGTCGATACATGCACTTTATGGGCAGAAGCTATCCCGCTAACATGCGCAGATGCCAAGCATGTCGCAGAAGCCCTCGTGCAGATTTTCACTCGGTTGGGATTCCCTCAGCAAGTGTTGACTGATAACGGATCTCCATACCGAAACCTGTTGATGGATGAGATCGTGAAGATCTTGAGGACCCAACACATCTACACAAAGCCTTATACTCCGGCCGGAAATGGGCTCGTGGAACGTGTTAACGGAAACCTCAACATGATGTTAAGTAAACTGGCACAAGTGAAACCTGAAGATTGGGATTGTTGCATTCCGGCAGCTTTATTTGGCTACAGAGAATCTCCTCATACTTCCACAGGATTTCCGCCAGCTACGCTTTTATTCGGCAGACCCATTAAGGGCCCGCTTGAAGCCTTACTTTGGTCGCTGACAGACCAGAAGGCTGATGAGACAGTCGTCTCAGCCAGTAAATACGTATCGGATTTAAAGGATAGGTTGAAACTAGGATGGGACCTAGCAACGACTAACTTTAAGCGAGCACGCACAAAGCACGCTAACCGATACAGGAAAGTCGCGAATGAGAGAGAATTGGAAGCAGGAGAGAAAGTTTTGGTGTTACTCCCTACCGGAAACAACCAATTGAGGATCGGATGGCAAGGGCCGTTTACCGTCCTGGAAAAGATTTCTAAGGCTAACTACCAGATCTCTATTCAAGGAAAGGAAAAGGTTTTCCATTTAAATCTGTAAAAGAGATACTTGGAAAAACCAGTGCCAACCTCCGACCATCTCCTGACGATCGCCAAAAACTGACGAAGATGACGATAGTGGCAGGGAAACTCCACTGCACACACACGAAATCTTTCAAAAATGTCAGAAGCGGCGACGCTCTTTCAAGCGCGCATGGGAGACATTCCAGAGAAAGGAAACTTTGGGAGTAGACTTGAGTAGGAATTGGAGAGAGATGGAGGGGGAGATGAGAGGGAAGAAGACAGACACCCTGAAGCTACGGATATAGGAAATTTATTCCCATAACGTAGACATGGAGTGATTCCATATCTTAAAGGGGGGACGTTCTGTCACAGAGGTTTATTGATCGTAAATTGCCTATATCTTCTTCTTTTTCTTTCACCCGTATCCTCTATTTATTATCACTCTTTTATCCTTTTTGTGTTTTTCGCATTCGTTCGTTTGCGACTATATACATTACTATTTTCCCATTCTCACTTTCGCCAGTTTCGTTTCTCATTTAGAAACGCATTTCATTGCTGATTAAACTGAGAACGCAGTTATGACGTAACGTGTCAGCCCCTACCCGAGACGCAGAGTGTTAGAATGCATTCCGTCAGACAGGGGAGCAGACAGCTGTCTACAGTTTCCCCTGGGACAGTGTTGCTTCGGCTAAGTTTCTGGACCTGAAGTGTGAGAATTCACTACGTCAGACATGATGAGGAGACATTTGTCTGGTAGTTTGCATCTGACATGTAGTTTCCAAGGTAGATTCTCAGTGTCAGGTGATATGACACTCACGCTCCACGGCCAGAGTTGGCGTAAGGTGTGAGAAAGCAAAGTGTCAGTTATGGTTCTCAGGATGAGTTTCTCGGGGAGGTGTGAAAAACTGCTTCTGCACTGGAGACGGGTTGTCTGAGATTCGCAACTGACACGCGCCCTCTCGGTCAGCAGGTGGCAGTTACGGCATGCGTTTAGGTGTTAAACGTAAGCGTTAAAGACGGAAAGGGGAGAGTACTTCGTTTTGCGAAATTAAACGTTTACCTCTTTGTCTGGAAATAGATATAACCAGAAGTTGAAACTAGATTTTCATTCTTGCTCCTAAAATTTTGCAGTAGACAGATCGCTGTGCTAGATCATATATCTGTGTTTTGGCAAAGTCTGAGTTTCTTGGCCATTTTGCCGAGCTCTAGACTACCATTAGATTGCAGTATTCTAGTTCATGGTTTAGTCTGTAGTTCTGTGTGGGGAGTGAATACTGTGGTACCCAAATTTTGCCGGCGTTTAGTACAGAAACATACCTGTGAGAAACATAAACATTTATATCTTTTAACCACGTGGGTTTACAAGTTAACACCTGTCTGACAGTGCGTGTGTCTTCATAAATAGACAGAGTACAACTCTCACTAACGGGTTTTATTGAAGACTAAATGTTTTATACTGGGCCTTTGCGCCAGATCAGATTTCTGCACAAACTCTATGTACAAATTTAGCCGTTGTGACAAGTAACATATTAACGTCAGTAACATTCCGACGGAGTTTCGATTAGTGGTGTGGTGACCAAATATAGTCCTTTTCCTGAAAGTAGACACCGATCTGACATTCCTCAATTCTAGAAACCTAAGCTATTGACACTGTGCTCGTTGTTAATGTTTCGTGCCTGGACATTTTTAATGTGACCTAAACAGACATCCGAAAAATAAGAACACCCAAGGAGTCGTTCCCGGAAGCAGAGAATTCATCCTGTCTTTTTGGAACTGGGGATTTCTTGGTCAAAGACTGCCCTTGACGAGTCTGTAGGTGAATGTCCTAAAAATTGTATTACCAGAAGTGGCTATCTAAGCTGTGAGTATGATCATGTGCACGTGTGCTCGGCTGAATGAATAAAGTGAATGCAGGACGGAGTGATTTTTATTGTTGTATTTGGGCACCCATTTTGCTATCTTAACTTTCTGTATGCAAGTATTGCTAATCCTATTTCCCTTAAAATCGAGCAGAGATATCAAGTCTGTCCATACGTTAAGAAGGGGAAATATTCGGCCTAATCCTATGTATCCTTGATTCCTTGGGGCTATCACTTTCTTCCAACAGGACTGTGGGCATACCTCGAGGGATAAGATCTAACTGTGGGTCTATCATTTCATGTAGAAATTCCTTGTTTTTTTTTATGACTATGTGTATACGCTTTGATGTAATTTCTATGTGTTGTGAAGAAATTTTAGATGATAATTAAAATTTCTCTTGAAATTAATCAGCGTGTTGGTCAGCTCGTTCTAGAATATTTATATAATCATTGTCATAGTTTTTCCCACGTCTGTACGTCTAACTTTCGTCTTATGTGTATATGTATGTGAGTGGATATATATATTTCATATATATATATATATATATATATATATATATATATATATATATATATATATATATATATATATATATATATATATATATATGTGTGTAGACTGTCTGACTCAATCTAAATCTGTCGTAGAAGATAGGTGAAAGAGAGAAGATTTCTTGATTTCAGAGACAGCCTTTATCACATTTCTACCATCTCACTCGTGGAAATCTCTTGCTATTACTACTTCTCACTGTGACTATCACTTATTCTAATCTATTCAGAAGGGACCAACCAAAGTCTTAATTCCCCTATCGAAAATCTACGACAAGTAGCAAACTCAGAAACAGTTAGTTTATAGGCTAGAAAGTCTCACTTCCGGGAGCATTAACAAAATGGTGGTTTTGGGTGACATTCTCTTGGGTGTCGTCAGTAGTACTTCACATTTAACCTGGTCCCACTAACTTTGGTTTTCATCCGTAATTTCGTCTACCAACCTTGCAGACGAAGCTCAATTTGGCTAAAACGGGTGTTTGTTCGTATTTATGCAAAATTAATCAAATAAAAAGTTTTTAGACAAGCACTTCTACTCGAAGATTGATGCGTTGTTCATTGTCTGCGATTATTTCAATATTGGTGGTCTTTAAACGAAAACAACAAGACAAGCGAAAAAGCTTCGAACCTTGGTGTCTCTGGGTAGTCAGAAAAGAGCGATCAATCTCTACTTTTTTATATAAACTCTCTCTCTCTCTCTCTCTCTCTCTCTCTCTCTCTCTCTCTCTCTCTCTCTCTCTCTCTCTCTCTCTCTCTCTCTCTCTCTCTCTCTCTCTTTCTATCCTTGACTTTTTTCTTGTCCAAACTGTTTACAAAAAGGTACTAACCAGTTTGAGCGAGATGGTAAAGCTGAAACAGTTTTTCCTCCGAATAAGTTCGAGAAAAAGATGAAACGACAGCAAATATAACAATGGGGAGGGAAATATTAGAAGGGCTAATAGGGAAAATAAAATAACCGAATTCATTCGGTGATAATATCAACGAAATTAGGTCACTTCAATGTCAACATATTTTACAAAGAAATAAAGAAATAAAAGAAAGAAAAAAGTAAAGAAAGAAACGAGTAGATGTGGCGCAGTTTGCAACTAAATCAAGAGTTTACGAACGTGAAGATGCATTCATATGCATCACACTAAGCCCATTTGTTGTAGTCTCTCCAAAATTTATATCACACTTCCACAATTATGCATGAGGCAGTACAACAGTTTCACAACTGTACATTAGGAAGGAAAACACTTTTACAACTGTGCATAACGCAGGACAACACTTTCACAACGGTACATTAGGGAGGACAACATTTTCACAACTGTACATTAGGCAGTACAAAACTTTCACAACTGTACATTATGGAGGACACCACTTTCACAACTGTACATTAGGAAGGACAACACTTTCACAACTGTACATTAGGAAGGACAACACTTTCACAACTGTATATTAGGGTTCACTACACTTTCACAACTGTACTTTAAGCTGTATGTAGCGAAATCTGTGAGATCATCGCTAAATTCAGTAAGATTTTAGTCTAATGATAATAAATAAACCCGCCCGCATGTGTCTGGCTATTTTCATCTTCAACGCCAGTATAGCGCTGCCTTTTTTGCAGTGGGAATGCTTAAAAAATGACCCGCCGTAAAATCTAAGACGCCTTTTAGTTTCGGTTTCGAGGCGTACAATTAACATTTTAACATCTTGCCCGATCTGCTGCACGAAACTGCGGCAAGACTTATAATTAACAATCTACCAGAACTGTGACACCCAAATGCCGTTTGAATTAACGTAGTATTTTAACTTTAACGCTATAATTAGTAGTAACTCGGACATTTTCCAGTAGTAAGAACGAAACGACTGTAATAATTAACGCCAACACTACCAACGTTTTGAAAAAAAAAACCCGCTTCGCTCTGCACGCGGTTCCTTTACTATAGACACGCTGTGGGCAAAGCCAGCAGATATAAACACACAGACAGTTTAAATTCTCGCCGCGTAGTGTATTTCTGACGTCACTCAAACTAGTTGGTTTATTTGAATAATGAAAAAGTGATAGAGAATGGAGGGGGCAAGATGGCCGACTTGTGTAAAAGTTATAATTGACGATTGACAGCGACAAAACTGAAAATCTAACCATAATGAAACTGACCATAAAAATCATATATTAGGATAGCTTAGTGTCTTCTGAGAAATAATATGTTTTAATATATATCGTAGTCCAATTATTAGCCAAGTTATTGAGGTAATACTATATGTCTACGAACGCTAGGACGGACAGACTGTTGTTCTTGCTCGTTTAGACATAACGTTATTGGGGGACGCAAGTTTTAAAAAGAGGCATGGAGTAATTCAAATCCGATTTGGGGGTATAAGAGTATAGGAGTAAAGGGGGAGGTAGGAAAATGTTAACCAAAACTAAACATCTTTTTGTATTGGCATAGCTAACGCAGACTGACCAATGGACTACGAGACACATAGTTTGTTTGGAATTTTGTTTTTGTTTTTTTCAAAAACTAAATTCAAAATTTAGTAGTCACCTGATTTCATTGGCCAGCTCTAATAGATATTGGCCAAAGGCTTAGGGGTCTCGTGGCCATTTGACAAGAAATTTTCATATCAACAAGTACGTTGAGATCAGATGTGATAAATTTTAAAATAAATACTAAATTCACAGTCTGGACAGGTGTAAAATGCTGTTTTGTGGGTAAGGTCGAGTCGTGCCTGGACAGTTCAGTGTTGCGGTGTATTTAGGTCAGCAGCGTGAGGCGCTGCCAGGGTGTAGTGCAGACACTCACACATAAAACAGCATACATGTTGTTCAGGAGCGTAGTACTCGTAGTAGGATGTGGTAGAGAGTAAAGATGTGTGTGTGTAGGAAACAGCAGATCGTGAACACGAAGTCGTATAGGCTCTTATTCATCTACACACCAAACTCACTGCACCACAAGTAGAAGTCATAGACGTGGATAATACCGATGACTTTTTTCAACATTTATTACGGCAACAGTACGCTGACAGACGACACAGTCAATAGCACAAAGGATCATGGACATTTCATGTGTGGTAATGATTATAAACATCAAGCATCATAAATCTTGCATAGCTCATGTATAAGATGCTATGGATGGGTTTGAAAAAAAATCGAAAAAAGGTGATTCGTCTTACGAGGACAAAAGACAAAGAAAATAGTCTACGTTACGGCCACAAGGCCTTCGTCAGGAAAGGAAAGAAAGTGAAGGCTAGATAGGACACATTAAAAACTAAATAAAATAAAAACTGGGTACTTCCCTGAAGGCAAGAACCGAAATTCTATCAAAATCGCTGTCTGTTGATGACCGCGTGGCTGAACAAAAAGTGACTTCCGCCGCCGGATGTACACAATGCATACTAAGAAACTAAAAAACGAAACCGGACAATAAACAACCCAACGTGATAAAAGTGGGGACTGGAAATAGAAGAGGACAGAATGAGTGGGAGATAAATAAATATGAAATAAAAAAATGTATATGGCATACAAATAGAAGAATAGGATAAGAGTGGAAAGAGTAAAATAGAGCAAGAGAGGAGAGGGACCTCAGACAAAGGTGTGAAAAGTGTTGAGACCGGCTGGTTTTAGACACCCCATGCGGTGGATAAGACGGTTCTCAAGCTGTTCTCGGCTGGCAGTGTCAGAGGAGCAGGATCGGATCGCTGTGACCTGGATGTCGATGGGACCATGGTGGTCAGGACCATTGAAGTGTATAGCAACTGGTGTGGACTTTTGCTGAGCGATGTCATTTAAGTGCTGGCTGAATCTGTCCCCAAGTCGTTTGCCTGTTTGGCCAATATAGGTTTTGCAGCAACGTTTACATATGATCGTATAAATGACATTGCGCGATTCACACGTGAAGCTACTAGTGATGGTGTACGTAGCCTTAGGAAAGGACACCTTCTGGGTTGAGATGACATACTTGCACGTGTTGCATCGTGTCCGACCACAGGGTAGTGTGCCAAAGCGAGTGGCATTCTCCTTTGGGAGACGGCTGTGAACAAGAAGATCCTTCAAGTTCTTGTCACGTCTATATGCCACCAAAGGTGCTTCACTGAATACTTTTTGGGTCAGAGGCTCTGCTTGGAGGATAGGGAGGTGGCGGAAAAGGATCTGTTTGACAGTAGTACTGTGAGGGTGATGGGTCAAGATTAATTTGACTCTATCCGAAGTGGATTTATGGTGAGGTTTGAGGGCCTCCAGACGAGAGATGGGGAGCACACGTTGGAGAGCAGAGGTGAGAACATGTTCTGGATAAAGTCTGTTACGGAAGAAATCCAACATCTCATTTGCTCGTAAGTGGAAGTCATCGTCGTCTTGGCATAAACGGCGGAGGCGGAGAAGTTGTGAAAAAGGAAGGGAGTCACGACAGGCCCGAGGATGAGAAGAGGTATACAGGAGGTAGCTGTGGGCATCTGTCGGCTTGTAGTATACTGAGGTATTAAGGCCGGAGGGCGTGATAGAAATAGTAATGTCAAGGAAGTTGACAGATACTGTGGAGACGAGGGAGGTGAACTTGATGGTGGGGTGAAAGTGGTTCACAAAGTCGATGAAGCGGTGTAGATCAGTCTCAGACATATCTGTGAGACCTATGCCATCATCGATATATCTGCGGTAAAACCCAGGGAAAGGACCGGAGTATTGTTGCCATATCTGATGCTCCAAGTGGCCCATGAATAGACAGGCATAGCTGGGACCCATCTTCGTTCCCATGGCAACACCACTAATTTGGTCAAAAAACTGACCATTGAATTCAAAGGAATTCAGTTGAAGGACCAGTTCAGCAAGACGGAGAAAGAGTGACAGTGGATATAGAAGGGCAAGTGCGTTGGTCCAGAAAAAACCGAAGAGCTCGGAGACCATCAGAGTGGGGAATAGAGGTATACAGAGAGCAGACGTCCAGCAAGAAAAGACGGTAGGAGCGGTCTGCTGGGAGTCGGATAGAGGAGAAAGTTGTAAGAGCGTGATTGGTGTCTTTGATGAAGGAGGGAAGATTCTCAACGATAGGCTGGAAAATGCTATCGAGGAAGTCAGAAATGTGTTCAGTAGGACAAGAACAGGCTGAGACAATAGGTCTTCCAGGGTTTTCGATCTTGTGAATTTTGGGGAGCATGTAGAATACAGGCTTGCCCAAAGAGCTGTCATGAATCCTAAGATGAGATGCTTCGGGAGGAAGATCATTACTAGTGATAAGCTGTTTAATAGTGTTGTGTACAATGCGATTGTTAGAGACAGTCGCATCGCTGGACCTGGACCTGTAAAAAGAGCCATTGGTCAACTGGTTTTTACCTTCACTTAGGTACAAGTCCTTCTGCCAGACGACAATGGCTCCTCCCTTGTCAGCCGGTTTGATGACAATGTCGTCTCTACGGCGAAGAAGGGAGAGAGCATTAGACTCTGCCGAAGTGAGATTGGAATAATGCAATCTACGAGGGCGGAGCTGCTGAATGTCATGGATGGTGTTCTTTATATACAGGTCCAGGGCATGAGAGGCTCCAGGTTTAGGTGTAAAGGGAGGTTTAGTAGAGTCAGAAAAGCGTGCGAAGATGTCGGATTCAGCCTGAGACTGCGGAGTGCTGTCTTTCTCTCTAAAATGGAGCTTCAGCCTCATGCGACGGTGAAACCGATGAACATCCTGGAGGAGATTGTATTGGTCTAGGGTCGGACGAAGAGGAACAAATTTTAAGCCCTTACTAAGAACAGAGCGCTCTCCCTCAGAGAGGGGTAGATCTGGGGGGATGCAGACTACCTGAGTGCATGATGGAGTGGAGGATGGAGGGGTAGTTTTGGGGGTAGGGATGAGACGGGATAGTTTATGGTGTTTAGACGTGGAAAGGAACATCAGCTGCCGGTTCAGTGTGTGGATAGTGGTGCGTGTCATAGAATAGAAAGGGAAGTTGTATAAGATGCTAGTAGAGCTGGCTTGACAATTTACGTTCGTTCATACAGTAGCTCAGGGCCCCTGACTAAACGCGTCAGGTAGTCATTTAACCAATATCCCGCACGATATAGGTGGTTCCAGTTGCTTAATATCAAAGTCTATGAACTTGTTTAATGAAAGTCAAGACTTCATCTGGCTTCACACGCCAGACACTTCTTCTTCTGCTCAAGATATCGGCCGTAATATCGGGCCTCTATAAAAATGTGAACAACTGTGTATTCTTCATAGACAGGCATAATCATCCATGCCGAAACATACCGCTAACATGCGGTTTTCATAATAATCTCTCTTCACTGGGCTTCTGTAATATAGTTAGACGAATAATCTTACTTGGCTACATCGAGCACACATAATGGACTCTGTATCTCAAAGAACTGTGAGCTCTACTCACAGGTCGACACAAAATGTTCTGCAACTTAGGCATAATAATTAAGTTTCTTTTACCTTTGACAGAATCCGAGAAATACACAAATAATAACTGTCGTCATTCTTGACGAACAGAATAACTCTGGGTAGAATCACTAACATCACAGTCACACTGAAGACTATCTTTCCCCTAGATAATGCAGAGAAGTACAACGGACATACTAGTACGGTCAGAACCCAGTTCATCACTCCCTAACGGAAGTCTCTCCGTTTCGCGCTCAAAAAAGTTGCGCATGCGTAGACAGAACAGATCTGAGAACAGCTAACCCCCGACTTAAGACAGGTAAACACAATGAATAAAACAAAGGGAAGATAACCCCCAATCAACCTGTCCCAGGGAGTTAACATACAGTTCTCTACCTTAGATCATCAAAAAATATTAAATAGATTTACGTCTTATGAAACCGTCAAAAACGACAGCAACATCAGGGCAGAGAAAACTGAGGCCATATCTTTTGCCAGTCAACGTTATTTGTGTCATATTTCTTTGAATTTGTGGTAAGAATGCTTTATATATAAATATGCTTGATTAAAACCGCAAAAGTTAGATACTGCTATTGGGAAAAGTGAAGGACATGCCGTGAGCAAACATTACTGAGTCCTCACATTGAACTGTATTTGACTGTTGCATATTGTTATGATTATGTATTAATATTATTGTATTAGAAGATGTTAGTAAGCATCAGTGTTCCATGAACACTCTTCAACATGCCTAGAGCGTTTATAATTAAGAAAAGAAAAGAAAAATCATACAAAAGGAGATGTGGTTACTCCACGTTATTGTATTGAAGAAAATTATGTAAAAGTACAGTGGCGTATCTGCCATAGGGACCTGGGGTGTGGTCACAGCAAGGTGTGAGTCATATAAATTAGGGGCTGGTGCACCTGTATGCACACGAGGCTGACCCCATACCATCATGTGTACATAGTGATAAGAAATTGTGATCAGATGTGAAAAGGCCAGGGTGTCTTTTATTGCAGGGTTTTTTATTTCCTGTTACCAGCCGGTGACAGGAAACCTGATGAGTGATTGTAAAGAAAAAAGTCTCCTTTCAAAAGTTTATGCTGTCAGCAGATAGCCTGAAGGAGCTTGTGTGTGCCGATCTATGTATTCTCTGCAGCGACATACTGACTTGTTATCTTCATACCAAGAATCCCAGGTGATGTGTTAACATCTGGGACATCTGACACTTCATTCAAATAAAAATTGTTATTTCCAAGAATAAACAGAATTATATGGGACGTGATGAAACAACAGCTCCTCCTAACAAATGACTAACACTAGTAGCTATTAAAGTTTGAGTCTGTGAATACACCTACAGGAATAATATAGTGACATTATACTTATCGGACAAAGAGTCCAAACATTTTAGTTAATCAGTATATGTAAAATATATTTTCCTCATTTTCAAAGACCTGTCCAAAAGAGATGGCAGGACAGGCAGATTAAATTGTACAAAGAAAACAGCATTCAATTTTAAAGAAAACTTTAAACACAGTCTTATTCATTTCTTCATAGTGAGTTAAAGTGTATTGTGTTGATGTACCACCATTGTCATTTCACCCCTAGACACTAGTCACATCAGACACCAGCCACTAGAATAAAAATACAGACCGTGTGAGATCTAGGGAGGTAGCGTTAGGTTCCCTGACAATACATCAACATCATCATCATCATCTTTTAGATCAGGGGCCTACATTTGCTTGACCTCACACGGTTGGCACAGACACAGCTTTCTTTCCTTTTAGATAACATCCAAAGATGCAGCAATAGTGAATGCAGTCAGCGACCCATAGCTTGACTGCTTGCATCAGGACCAGCGAACCAGAGCTGATCAAGACCGTACTCCACCTCCACGTGGTGGTCCTGGAAACAGTCTGCAGCAGTGCAGTGTGGCTGAGCGAGTACGGATCGAAATGGGAAGGCAAACCCGGTCCCTAAAAAATGCCGTGCTGAAGTCGGATGTGTCGACCGAAAGGTGCAGATATCACAACTACGGCGTAAACAGACACAACGCAACCACCGTCCTTTTCAGGGCGAACGAGGAAGAAGAAGAAGAAGATAACATCTTAACCTCCCCAGCAAAGTACACTTGCTACACTGTACAACACTTTCACTACTGTAAATTAGGCAGTACAACACTTTCACAACTGTACATTAGGCAGTACAACACTTTCACGCCTATGCATTAGGAAGGACAACACTTTAACAGTTGCACATTAGGCAGTACAATACTTTCACAACTGTACATTAGGAATGACAACACTTTCACACCTGTACATTAGGAAGGACAACACTTTTACAACTGTACATTAGGAAGGACAACACTTTCACAACTGTACATTAGGAAGGACAACACTTTCACCACTGTACATTAGGAAGGACAACATTTTCACAACTGTACATTAGGAACGACAACACTTTCAGAACTGTACATTAGGAAGGACAAAACTTTCAGAACTACACATTAGGAAGGACAACACTTTCACAACTGAACATTAGGATGGACCACACTTTCACAAATGCACATTAAGAAGGACAACACCTTGACAACTGCACATACGGAATGACAACACTGTCACAACTGCACATTAAGAAGGACAACACTTTCGCAACTGCACATTAAGAAGGACAACGCCTTGACAACTGCACATTAGGAATGACAACACTGTCACAACTGCACATTAAGAAGGACAGCACTTTCACAACTGCACATTAGGCAGTACAATATTTTCACAATTGTAAATAGGCAGTACAACATTTTCACAACTGCACATTAAGAAGAACAACACTCTCACAACTGCACATTAAGAAGTACAACACTTTCACAACTGTAAATAGGCAGTACAACTCTTTTATAACTGTAAATTTGTCAGAATGAAACTTTCACAGCTGTAAATTAAGCTTTACAGCACTTTCACTACTGTAAAGCAGGATTTAAAGCACATAGACAGCTACAAAATTGTTATATGGAACTTTCAAAACTGTGTTTTAGGCAGTGCAATATTTTCATAGCTGTAAATTAGAGAAAACAGCACATTCATAATTATAAAAAAAAGGCTTCTTATCCCTGTCACAACTGTAAATTTGGCACTGTGGAACGTTCATAACTGTAAATTAGACTTTACAGCAATTTCTCATCTCTAAATTAGAGAGGACATCACTTTCTTAGTTGTAAATTAAGCATTACAGCACTTTACAACTGTAAATTTGAGAGAACAGCACTTTCACGCTGTAACTTAGACAGCACATCACTTTTACAACTCTACATTAGCCATTACATAACTTAACCAACTGTAAACTAGAAGTAAAGCACTTTCACAACTCTAAATTATACAGTACATCACTTAACCAACTCTGAACTAGACAGTACAGCACTTTCGCAACTGTAAAGTAAGCAGTCTATTATACGCCTGATTACTTTCATCCCCCACCTTTCACGCAAGTACCTGTAGGAAGGTAAAGCTTTAAAAAAAAATCTTCTGTGACATAAAATATTTACGTTAAGCTGGAGATAATATAAATGAAAAAAGATATATGTCCTACACGGTACATCATAAAATCTACTAGCGCTGTGATGTTGTTGGTTACAATTTCTCCAAAGCAAACGAACTCCAAACAGTTCGGCTTAATTAAGACATGTCTTCTGAAATTAGAGATTACTTGGCTCGTCATAATAAAACAAAACTGGAAACTGTTGGATCTTAGCACTTTTTATCCAAAACATTCTTTGACATCGAAAAAGCAAACTTAACAAGTAAAGCCGATAGAGTTGACTGGTGGCTATGTTCAGAAATGTTCCACATTCTTTCTTTTGAACCTTTGTTTTCAACGCTCGGATAAGGTGCCGAGAAAATTTCGATCATTTTAAGATATAACAGTATGTATAAAGCTATGTCTATTTTGTAGCAATTAAATACTGTATTTCCTAATGTTTTGTGTGTTCAAATGTCTGGTTTTCTTGTGCTCTTTCTGCTTAAGACATTTGTGTCACAGAAAAATTGGTCATAGTCTTTTTACCAGCGAGTCTGCAAAACTAATATTTATGTCGCTTAATATGGAAATTTACAACAGAGAAGGCACAAATGCATATTTATGCGTTTCATTATTACTGTCATCGTTGAATATTGTCGAGTAAGAACATAATTATAAAAAATAAACCCATCAAAAGGTGATGAAGGGTAAATATTGAGTAACACTATTAGATCAATAGATAATATTAGTAATAATAAAAATTGTAATACTATTTAAGAAAATGAACATAAAGAAAATAAACTGTCAAAACGTTGTAATACTTTATAAACTAAAACGGCCATACCATGAACCAAAAAAAATAAAAAAAAATAAAAACACACACACACACACATAACAAGATAATGAAAAACAATAAAGCAATAAAAGAAGTAGGCAAATAAATCATTTTAATGTCATCACCAACATCACTCAATTGACCAGTGTGAATCTGAATATAGCACAAAACTGAAAATACAATGTCATCACCAACATCACTCAATTGACCAGTGTGTATCTGAATATAGCACAAAACTGAAAATACAATTATACAAAATATCCTAATTATAACCCTTAGTTAGGTTGAACAGGGTAGACTAAGATGGTGGATTAGCGGAGAAAAATGATGACCATCTGATGCTAGTCTCCTCTCCTCCCAATTTGGCCACACACACACAAAAAACTAACTTAAATCAATCCTGTTACAAGCGATTTTCGTATGAATGCCTGCAAGAGAGTACATCAATTCTGACCTTGGATGTCCTGTTTATAAAATATAACTGAAAGATAAAGTGTTTAAAATGTAAAGAGTCCGTTTTACCATTGAACGGTACAGGACGTTTCGTGCTTTCCTGTTTGTCAATGTATCAATCAATCAATCAATCAATACCCTTTAGCTCCCCAAGGAGCATAGGCCTTCATTAAACACATGTCAAGCCCTCCTATCACATGCCATCAGCTCGTTCTTTCCATCTCTTCCTCATAATTTTCACCTCTATCTCCAGTTCTCTTCTCCTTGAGTATTTTGGTCTCTGTCTCTCCATACTTGGGTATTCCAGAACAAGGACTGCCTCGTAATGGCAGTTAGCAGGTTTCCTCAATGTGTGTCCTATCCATCGCCAGCGTCTTCTTCTAATCTCTTATTCCGCTGGTACCTGTCTGATTCTTGTCATCAGTTCCACATTTGTGACCTTTATCATACCATTCCAAATCCTTCTATTCTTCGCAAGCACCCATTTATAAATGCCTGTAGCTTTTCGGTTGTTGATTTGTTTGTTGTTCTCCATGTTTCAGAGCCGTACGATAGGACTGACTTGTCATTTGAAGTGGAGATTCTTATTTTTTCTTATTTATTTATTCTTCGCCAGCCACCGTCTTACGGGTAATCCCCAAAACCCCCACATGTTTAAGTTGAACTATTCCATTGTAAAACAAAATCTATACCTATTTTCCATGGGATTTTGTTTTCCTTCCAGTCTTACAGCAGCCACCCCCTTTACTTTAAAATGGGACTAGCATTTTCTTTTTCTTTCCTTTTGTTTGTCATTCAGAATTCGATTTAAACTCTTTCAGGTCTAACAAAAATGGTGCTTTTCTCATTGACGTTATCTTTTTAAGAACTTTACCAAAGTACACTCTTTAAAAAAAACTTAAATAAAATAAAAACTATTAGCAACGACAATGTCTCAAATAGTTAAATGTATCAAGTCTTGGAAACGAGTTTTCTTTTAGACAGAGTAGAGAAGAGGTAGAAAAATTGTTAGGGCGCTTGGGAGATTCCAGTTGGCTAATGTAACGGAATCACTGAATAGTTATAAGGATGTCAGTAACATGTCATCTTAAATTGACCTTTCTTCCGGTGGAGAGGGAGTTTTGCTGCGGGGATTCGGTAACTCAAAAATGTGAGATCTTATTCTGATAACATGTATCCGAGCTAAAAGTAGCTATTTTTAACTAATTTGGACATGCTGATATAACTTAAAAATCGCGAATTAGCTCTAGTTTGCAAGATCGGGGGGTGGTTCATTGTGCTGGTGGCTTCACCTTCCCGACGCGAATGACCCAGTCCTTCTCTTTTCTATAGCCCTGGCGCGTGATTCCCGACGAGACGGATAGCCTTGAGCGCCAATTGGATGACGCGATCTGTAGCAGTCATTGCAACCACATTTCCTCCTTGTCATCAGTTGGGTTGTGGATTCTGAGTGCAGACGTGTCGTTCAAGTTGCTTCGTGAATGTGTGAACAGTGCGGATTATTTGTGCTATATTTGCGGACAAATAACTTTGCTATCACAAAAGCGACCCATTACACCGATGATATAGAAAACTTACAGCCTTTATTTTGGTTGTGAGATCGGTGACCAGGACGGGTATTGGGCCCCACACATGTGTTGTCAATCCTGTGCAACGAATCTGCGCTGCTGGTTGAACCGAAAAGGACGATCGATGCGTTTTGCAGTTCCAATGATGTGGAGGGAACCGACAAACCATCTTAATGATTGTTACTTTTGCATGACTCCTCCAATTGGACATGGTATTTCTAAGAAGAAAAAGCGGCCTGTGACTTATCCAAATATTCCCTCTGCTATGCGGCCAGTGCCTCACGGGGAAGGACTTCCTGTTCCGGGCCCACCAGAATCTTATACTCTGGATGATGAAGAAGATAATAAGGCCAGTTGACATCCGCCACCTGTGAAAGCATCTACATCAAGAGATCCTGATTTCGTGCCTATTGAAGAGTCTGCACAGTTACATAAAATTACCCAGAGTGAATTGAATGATATAGTGAGAGATCTGGAATTGCCAAACAAATAAAGCAGAACTGTTGGGGCCCAGACTGCAGCAATGGAATCTTCTAGAAGAGAATGTGCATGTGTCTGTGTTTCGTGCTCGGCAAAAGGATCTGCTTCCATATTTCAAAATGACAGATAACCTCATTGCTTGCGTTGATATAGTGGGTCTGATGGCAGCACGACACATCAACTACAAAGACGACGATTGGAGGCTGTTCATTGATTTGTCCAAGTTGAGCTTAAAAGCTGTGCTGCTCCATAATGGTAACGTTTTACCATCTGTTCCACTCGGGTATGCAGTCCACATGAAAGAAACGTACAACAACATGAAACAGCTGTTACATACCATCAACTATGACAAGTATAAGTGGCAGATTTGTGGTGACCTGAAGGTCATTGCCATCTTAATGGGGCTACAGCAGGGTTACACAAAGTTTTGCTGTTTCCTCTGTCTGTGAGACAGCCGTGCCAGAACTTCCCACTACAAGAAAAAGGATTGGCCCCAACGACAATCCCAACGACCGGGAAAAAAAGAATGTACTTAACGAACCACTTGTAGAATCCCACAAGATCTTGCACCCTCCTCTCCACATCAAACTTGGTCTAATGAAGAATTTTGTAAAGGCCATGGATCGAAATGGGGCAGAATTTTTATACCTTCGTAATAAAATTTCAAAGCTTAGTGAGGCCAAAATCAAGGAAGGTGTATTTGTCGGTCTACAGACACGTCAGCTCTTCCGAGATCAGCGTTTCAACGATATCCTCATAGGGGATGAAAAGTTAGCTTGGAATGCTTTCTAGCAAGTGGCCACAAACTTTCTAGGAAACAGTAAGTCTGACAATTACCAGGAGCTTGTAAAAACCCTCTTGCAGCGCTACGAGAGACTAGGGTGCAACATGTCTTTGAAATTACACTTTTTACACTCTCATCTGGATTTCTTCCCTGTTAACTGCGGTGCTGTCAGTGACGAGCATGGGGAACGATTTCATCAGGACTTTACCACCCTCGAAAAAAGGTACCAAGGGAAATGGAATGTAGCAATGCTAGCAGACTATTGTTGGACCCTTGTTAGAGATGCTCCAGAAACTCATTACAAGCGACAGGCAAAAAGGCGTCGTTGTGAATTATTTCCGCTATGAGCATTATTATTATGTATATGCAAATGTGTAAAACTTGTTTTATAGATATTTAAAAAAAACTAGAGCTAATCTGGTGTTTTAACGGCCATTTTCATATTCAGCAGCCTAAACAACATAAATGTAACTTGGTTTAATCTCAGATACACACAAAAAGTCCAAATTTATTGTCCAGTGTAATCGATACTATTTTAGCTCCGCGTAGTTCCAATAAAATATTTTAGGGGGGGGGGGGGCTGAGGAGGCAATGAAAGAATACACTATTTTTTTCCCTCAAACATATCGTATGTGGCGACTAATATGCGGTTGTGTATCAGGCTGGCACTACATCATATAAAATATAATGCTAGAGAAATCACCGCTGTATGAATGACTATTGTGTTGGTGCAGGCTTCCAGCAAGGGGGCCGGCTGTAGTTGTGGTCCCACACTCCATTAGAAGCCAGAAAGATTAAGCTGATGAAAATTTTAATGAAGAGATTGTGGTTGCAAGTAAATGATCACAGATTCATCGCCGTACAAAGCTTATTCACCAGCGCTATCGCTGCTGTGATGAATATTTGTTGTTGTTGTTGTTGTTGTTTAACTATGACTGCCGAGCTTCTCGCTCTTTAGCAGCCAAAACCAAGTTGGTATTATCTACACTGTAGATCGTGGCTTTTCTTGTGGCTTTTCTGTTATTCCGAAATGTGTTGACTTGAAGCCATGAGCTCCAGTTTTTCCAGCTTGGCTTGCATTTAAAGGATCGTCACATTTGGTCCCAAGCTAGGAGTAAGAAGTGCATGGCATACTGTGCATTCCCCGCCATCCAAGGTGGCTCTCCAACTATGTAGAGCGAAATTACTGTACTCTGGTTCTGGGCTCTCCCAAGGAATTGTTACGTCCTGCACAGAGCCACTTCTCAGTTTCCCCTGCCTACCCCTGGGTCCACAGTTAGATCCTTCTGCATGCAGTCAACGAATTACGCATGGGGCTCATGTGACTTCTCCAAGCTTAGTGTGCAATGCTGGGTTCTCACCGAGTTTCACCACAGAGGGAATCCCTGGAAATGTGTGGATGATTTCGACAATCAATGAGGATATAATTAGCCTCACAGACATAGGTTCACTTCCACGTACGTATATTGTAGCATTGTGCAGTGATGAATATAAAAAGCATCTAAAAATAGGCATGAGAAATATCTTCAACGTCAGTTTAAAAACAAAAATAATTAAACAATAACTATATGTTATCTCTACGTCAACAGCTTAATCAGACCACACTACTGCCATTGAGATGTATCGTCTGCAATAAACATTATATTACTGGGTGCGAAAAAACAAAAGCTTATTATTCTAACCAAGCCAGCATTACCTTTAATCATTTCCAGGTTTATTGTATGCATATTTTTTCAGATACGGTTTCATAGTTTTTAGGTTTCCTTTTGTTCAGAAATTTATTCCAGACGAATCTATAAACCGTTACTATTCCAAGCTTGCCCGCCTGATGTTTGACGTCACAGATTATGCAACAATAAAATGTCTAATCGAAGTTCAATCACGACACCTGATCTTTCTAACGGCCTCAAGGCGGTTAAATTTTAAGTGTTGTGGATTAGAATATTTCCGACACAAGGTGGCAGCTTGCTAAGCCATACTGGGTTTGGAACCGTGAAAGCAGTGGAATGCTGCTCAAAGTTTCACCACAGAGGGAATCCTGGAAATGTGTGGAATATATTCACAGACATAGGTTCGTACGTATATTGTAGCATTGTGCAGTGATTTAAATCCATGTCTCTCAGTTTAAAAACAAAAATAATTAAACAATAACTATATGTTATCTCTACGTCAACAGCTTAATCAGACCACACTACTGCCATTGAGATGTATCGTCTGCAATAAACATTATATTACTGGGTGCGAAAAAACAAAAGCTTATTATTCTAACCAAGCCAGCATTACCTTTAATCATTTCCAGGTTTATTGTATGCATATTTTTTCAGATACGGTTTCATAGTTTTTAGGTTTCCTTTTGTTCAGAAATTTATTCCAGACGAATCTATAAACCGTTACTATTCCAAGCTTGCCCGCCTGATGTTTGACGTCACAGATTATGCAACAATAAAATGTCTAATCGAAGTAACCTGATCTTTCTATGGCCTCAGTAAATTTTAAGTGATCTGACCGCACAATCTGAAACAGAAATCAAGAAGAGAATAGGAATGGCCAAAGCTGAAACAAGGAAAACGATAAAGAATCCAAACAGTTATCTCACAAATTAAAACTGAGAAATCATAAAGTTTAATATTCTGCAGTTATGAGAAACATACGATGAATTTGGAAGGAGGCTCTTGAAATGTGGATATATGAAGAATGGGGCGTATTAAAGAGAGAAAACAAATAAGGAGGTCTATTCCCAGAGGGAGGTCAAAGTTCGACAGCTAAAATACTTTGGCCACATAAAAAGGCATAACACCTTGCAGAAGACCATAACAGAAGGGAGAGTTGAAGGCAAACGTGCAAGGGGAAGACAGCGCTATAAGTGGGAAGACAACATCAAGAGATGGACAGGAAAGAGTCTATCAGAGTGCACCACCAAGACAAGAGACAGAAGACGTTGGAGATCCATTACAGCCAACCTTCGTTGTGGAGATGGCAACTGATGATGATGATGACTGTTTGGACCGTGAAAGCAGTGGAACTGCTAAATAATATATTGACGGTGGTTTAAATCCGTCTCTCGTAAGAGCCATCAAGCCTGTGTCAGTCTAAATCAGGGATCGGTATAAGGTAGATGTCAATCTATCGGTAGATAACATGAGTTGATCTGGCAATCTGCAGGTGACGGAGGACGAAAAGAAGAAAATTTTAAAGTTATGATACTTTCGGACGAGCCACCTGTCGCTGGATTAAAGAGCGCTTATTCCCAGGATTAAAGATTCATAATTCGTGTACCACGTGATAACTCATGAACTAGCTTATAACAACGCATTTTAATCGTGAACTGCACGAGACAGGAGCACGATTTTTTCTTTAAAGGGAAGTTAACATTCGGTAAATTATCATGTGTTTGGAATTTTCCACCACTCTGTTGGTCTCCCAGCAGAGATAACATGTAATTATCTATCTATCTTTCTATCTATCTATCTATCTATCTATCTATCTATCTATCTATCTATCTATCTATCTATCTATCTATCTATCTATCTATCTATCTATCTATCTATCTATTCATCCATCCATCCATCCATCCACCCACCTACCTACCTACTCCTTGTCAAGCCCAACTATTATTGACACTGGTGTTCCTCAGGGTTCTATTCTCGGCCCTCTACTTTTTTCCATTTACATAAATGACCTTCCACTACACATCGAGCACTCATCCTGCGACCTATTTGCCGATGACTGTACCATTTATACTAGTGATAAAAGTTGCAACACGCTAGAAATATTATTACAAAGCGACACAGACAATCTTATTAAGTGGAGCAATGAAAACTGCATGCAAATAAATATCACTAAAACAAAATGTATGATAATATCAACTAGACAAAAATTACAAAACTCGCCGAAAACAACACTTCAGCTTTACATTGGAACCTCTTTAATTGAAAATGTAAATGAATATAAAACACTAGGACTCATAATTGACCAACATTTAAGTTGGAATTCGCATGTACAAGCACTGACCAAACAAACGGCACAAAAAGTTTACCAGTTAGCTAAAATCAAACATTTCCTAGATGAGGAGACACGAAAAATGTTCTATACATCCCAGATACAAACACATCTAGACTATTGTTCCACAATTTGGGATGACTGCACCATGTCCAACACTAAAAGACTCTTTTCATTACAAAAACAATGGGTGGGTTTGAAAAAAAATTGAAAAAAGGTGACAAAAACGTGCAGTGCGCCTAATTTCAGACAAAAACCTCACACAGTGTGTAGACGCATATACATATCTTAACATATTACCACTAAGAAAGCGCCGTCTCTTCAACAAAGCCAAATTTATTCACAAAATCTTGTCACAGAATGCTCCAACGTATCTGTGGCCTATTTTCAAATATAGCGGAAGACGCAGTCAACGCTTAAATAAATTACACATGCCCAAGCCTAGGCTCGACTTATTCAAGAAAAGTTTAGCTTTTTCTGCTGCTCATCTGTGGAATACTCTTCCACACGACTTAAAAAAATACTCTTAGTCCATATTCATTCAATCACAGACTTTTCAAATACATCATGAGTGCAGATTATATGCCACCCTAATTTCGTTATGTTCTTAAATAATTACATAACATCATATGTAGGTTTTAAAGTTAATTTTGTCCTGTTTAGTATAAATTATAATACGCATATGTAAATCTGTGTAACTGTTATTGTACTGTTACAATGTTGGGATTTTATTTTATTGTACTTTTTGTTATTTTATTATTTAAGTAACATTTAGGATACGTGTGAGAATAAATGGATTAACTATGGAAGAAGAGAGAAAGGAAGGGCAGAATGTTAGACGGGCCTGCGTGCCCAATTCTAAACCCTTTGAAAATAAAGTTCGTTCGTTCGTTCGTTCGTTCTGTCTGTCTATCTATCTATCTATCTATCTATCGAATCTATCTATCTAATTTATCTATCTAATCTATCTACCTATCTACAGATAGACCTTCAGAAAACCTAAGCTAAGTCTTCCTGTCTCGTGCCAATAGCTCCAGGTCTTTTGATGTAAAATACTCAGAAATCTGAAAACAAATATGGTTTTATCAAAGTAGATCTTTAGAGACCTCAGTGTTTCGATAGCAGATCCCTATAACTCCTGGGTTGCCTGCCGCTTGTCTTGATAACTTTTCTGGGTTAAGCTGACATTTTTTATTTTTGTAGTTTCTTTATAACCTCGCGTTTTCCGTTCCCACGGATGCAGTCTTTTAGGAATCAAATTATTTCCCACGACCTGGGTGTGACGAAATAATCTTGATCGTCATATTTTCCTGTGTCATCCTTTAACTCATTTCTGTTGTCCAAGTGTTCTACTTCTTTATTTCTTACGAGTGCCTGAAAACATACCTTTATGTTTGTCTAATATTAACTCATAATGTGCTCTTCCCTTTCTTTAATCCCACCTCTGACAGTATTTGTTGTTTTCGCTTCATAATTCAAGATTTCTTGTCATGTCCGGGTTTAATCGACCATCCTTACTAATTATTTTACTCACTGACTATCGTTTGAACCCATATTGACTCCTGGATCTGTATACTGAAAGGTTGTTTACAATTGCGTAACACACTTCCGACCAGACAGTAAAGGCATGATTACAACGTAAAAAGTGGAGATGTCACAGTGAGTTTGTCTTATCGCTAATACTGCTATTGTTACTTCCGATTTTCTGTCTGAGATGGTACGAGAAACCCAGGTTTGCTGTCTGATAGAGGAAGCCAAAAGCACACATTCCCCACTCTATTCTATTCTACTTAACAAAATCATACTGCAAGCACTAGGGAAGGAGACTCAAGTTACCAGTCCACTGTCGCTCAGAGATAAGTCCCTTTAAAACGCCACTGAAACTAGAACTCTACAGGCTAGTAAATGCCAGAGATAACTAATGATTAAAAACTTTATTTCTGAAACTTCCTCAAACGGACAGAGACAACAATATTTGTTTTTCTTTAAGTGAACCTAGTACTTTAAATGTATTTCTTGGTAACGGTTAACTATGGTTTTTATTTCTGTTATTCTCATTTTCATATATATATATATATATATATATATATATATATATATATATATATATATATATATATATATATATCATATATATATATATATATGTGTGTGTATGTATGTTTTAACAACCTGATTTAATAATAATCAATCGACAGAACAAAACAGCTTTTATAGTGGAGACAGCAATACCATATGACGCCCATTTAGATAAATGTTACCAAAATAAATTTGAAAAGTACTATCCATTGACTGCAGAAATTAACGAACTAGGCTATCGTACGCGTGTAATCGTACTGATAATTTACTCGTATAAATGATAGTTTGGGTCATGTGCATGCAAAGTGTGTGAGTGGATTAATGTTGCTAGGGTTGCGGAAATTTGAAGCCAAAGTTCTATGTAAATATGTCAGCATTAGTGCAATTATAGGTTCTTACAGAATATGGAAACTTCGATGTAAAAAACACCCATGTTAAATTGCTGAAATGTTTTCCCCACCGTCTAATCTCAATTGTGCTCTGTCTACTATACCAAACGACTATTGTATTTGATGCTATATTTAATATCTCACTCTACTAGCTGTCAAAGTTTTTTTATGGCAAACAGAAATTCTGATAAAACCCCCATGTAAAAACAACCATATTGCTCTACTTGAATGGTATTCCACACACATTTTGTAAATTTCAATAATTCTCATTTTTTGGCAGGTTATATCATATCATTATATGCCAATGTCTTTTAGAAAGCTTAACAAGTTTTATGTATGTGTAACACAAAGGTTCGATGTAAAAACACCCAAACTACTTGAGACGTCTTCAACACTTTATGTAAATTCTAATGATTCTCCTATATGCCATGTTGTATCTATTATATCATGTCTGTACATATTAATGTATTTTATGGAGAATAAAGATTCTGATATGTATGTATGTTTGTTTGTTTGTTTGTTTGTTTGTTTGTTTGTTTGTTTGTTTGTTTGTGTGTGTGCGTGCGTGTTTATGTGTGATAGTGTGGTCAGAAGGATTTAATTTTAGACGGAGTAATTAATTTTCGATCTTGGTCTGCGGTATATATTTGTACTCATGTTGGCATTCTCACACGGGAATTGGTGGTCTAAACGAAACACACCTTTGCCATCTTTGTAGCAGACAAACGTGTGAGACGCAGAAGATGTAATCGGAGACAACCAGCGGGTACGGCGGTTGGCGCTATGTGACGCGAGTAGAATACACCTTGGTTGTGCATGAAACTGTGAAACGTGTGAACAGATAACATGTGGCTAAGAGTATCTATTGTTATCCAAGCCGGGCATAAGACATCCGATTCGCTCCTTAAAGAGAGGTGGACGTAACGTACCAGACATATGACGTGGCTATCATACGGTATATACTCAAACAGTGGATGGCTAGAGAGAGAATAGAAATCACAATATAGACATGACAGGTGATAAGGTTTTAAGTATAGATGCCCCAGGAGATGCCCAATCAATAATTAAAAGATATATACATAAAACAAAGGAAAACATATAAGGTTAGTACTTCAGAAAAGACATTCAACCAAATAGAAATTAAGCAACAAAAACTAACAAATCATTAACAAAAAACTTACTAACTACTCATAGGACAAGAAGAGACAATAAGGTATGAAAAAAAAGGGTAAAAACTCAAAAAGAACAAATACTGTACTAATACAAATTAAAACCAAGTGTAAAGGACAATAGTTATCTATAAAAAAAAAGAGAGAAAATAAAATGGACAAATACTAATATAAATTAAAATCAGCAACTGCAAAACAACAAACCACTCGAGAGAGAGAGAGTTCAGAAGTAGCCAGAACTGTGATATTGTCGTAAATTTCCGATAGGTGATTAAGAACAATGTTAGGTCCCGTCTGAATAGAACTGACAAAGGTGATGGCTCAGTGCGAGATAAGGTAAACAGATAGATTTTCACTAGTGAGTTGGTGAAGGGTAGAGTCTGTCCCTGAATTTGAGAAGCTACTCTAGTCCAGCCTATCGGTTACGACTAAAAGTTGTTGTTCAGACAGTTCCCTATATATATATATATATATATATATATATATATATATATATATATATATATATATATATATATATATATATATATATATATATATATATATATATATCCATCCACCACTCACATACACACACAGAGATAAGTGACGTCAATTGGACGCACAAACGTGAAAACTATGGTAATGGATTATGAATATTGGGACTAGCTGACCGACACAAGTAATTAAGTTTTATGTTACTTTTATTTACCATAAAGAAACTTCACAACAGTTATTATAACAAAATATCAGAATATACAAATCATAGGTTACAGAATTAATAAAGAAATAGACTCATAAGTGTAATCTCCCCTCCCTCTGTTGAGACAAGATCAGGTTAGAAGAAGTTATTGGAGCCGCGCTAGCGTAGTGGTTACCTCACCGCTCTGGCGACCGGGTGATTCAGGATCAAACCCGGGCGACGGCATTTGAGGATTTTTCGTCGACCGGGATTTGGACTGGATTAACTCGAGACCTGGCGAGCACATTTGAAGGAGTGTCGTCGACCAGGGATTGGTGGCTCCTGAGCCGACCCAGCTCTAATGGGTACCTCCGAAATCGGCGAGTATCTGCCTGAATGGCGAGAGACACCTGTCTCTGTACAAGAAAAAAGGGATACTCACGTAAAATCAATGTCAGGTTAGACATTAATAATAACGTGAGATTTCGCCTCGAGTATTAGCAGGCGTACGAAAAAAAAAAAAAAAAAAAAAAAAAGAAGTTATTAAACCCCAAAAGGTCAAAGAGATTTGCGCTATGGTCTAGAATTTGCCTATACTGTAAAGAACAGAGGTTCTAAGTTACTCTATTCTGAAATGAACAGTATTAGTAAAATAAAAACCTAAGAAAGGCACAACAAAGTGAGTACATGGATTATACAGTTTGAGAATTATTCATTTCTTCTTTCTCTCTTCTCAGACGACCGTGGCCACGTTCATTCGTTCTTACCTAATTGTTGATTAACAACGTCTGGAACATAGTTTCATGGGTCACAAAGCAAATCCAGTGTTATTTTGGCGAAATAAACCCCAGCTCCTCAAAGACTGTTTAAATCCTCTTCTTCGGGGAACGTTTATTTCGTTACTGTTAGTTGGATTTCAGTTTATGTCACATTAATTAGTCCAGGTATAACTTAACAGTGCTCACAGTGTCAGTAGCTTCAGATTCCAATACATAAAGGAATGTCAGGTATGTAACTTCTCGCAGTATAAAAATTCCTTGTCACACCACAAATGATCAATAGTCCGGAAATGTCAATGTTTGATTATGTCGCCACAACGGGCTGAATGTATATGAAAATTGAGAACAAGAAATCTGGAGAGCTATTTACTCTTAATGTTCTTTGGGTTGGTACTCTGTCTCTTTCTGTGTGTAAACAAAAGGCCAGACAGGTTCACCTTGAAAACTCGGTAGTTATATAAGAATGTTCTTTGTGTATTGTTGGACTTAGGTCCGTTATTCTCAGATTGGACCGCTGGTAGATTTTGGGTATGTGACCCAGTACTATATATAGGAAGAAAAATACAAAATACTTAACCACAATATAGTATTCTCAAACCTATTCTAACCCACGTAAAATACAATATTATTATCCACTTCAGTTATTTAACTTTAATTAGAACTACAAGCTTAGAGCTTATCTTATCGTTTAAAAACCACGTGAAATAAATTCTTGTCATTTACAAAACTAATCATCGTGAATTAGAAATAAATATATATTTCGTCAGTACTCATAATGAATAGTGCATTTACAAGTCTATTAAAATATCTCTTACTGGTTAATATCAGTTAGTTAGATTAATTAACCTGTGAAAGTGCTGTTCTCTCAAATTTACAGTTGTGAAGTGCTGTACTGCTTAATTTACAACTGAGAAAGTGTTGTCCTGTCTAATTAGCCGGAACAATTTTGCTATAGATTATTTTAATTCTGCTAGTCAATTAATACACAAAAAAATCCTAGTGAAATATAATTGACGGACCTTAACCAGTAAATCACTCTACACAGAAAATCTTAGTGAAATATAATGATGGACTTAACAATTAAATCCCTCAAACTTCTAGTATAATATTTACCGCAAACACAGAAATTTAGAACTTCTCCAATCGAAAATACTAAGAAATCCACTTTAACAATGGTCTAGCAATCGAAGCTAGTTAGTTCTGAAAAATCCTGTGGGTACTGAATAATGGATTTTAAAGGACGCGGTATATATCTTAACTTGGTAGAAATTCACTAGCACTTGCTAGTTTTGACACCTTAGCTCAGATTTCGGAGATTTCTCCGGTTGATCTGCGAATCAAAGCTAAAATTGCCACCTTTTACCGCTTGCAGACTCTGGCAACGAACGAACGGTCTTTTGACGTCTCCGCTTGAAGATGTCTTTCATGTCTACTTTATGGAAATAGGTTACGTATATCAGTAGCTTCCGGGTGACTGTTTTCTTCACTCTCATCCTCCTCCTCCATCGCTGTCCAATTCCTACTCATAAAGTCTGCTCCAACGTTTTCTTTCTCTGGAATGTATTCCGTGTGCGTTTGAAAGAGTGTCGCCGAGTTTGACATCGTCGAAAGATTCCGTGTGTTTGCAGTGGGGATTCCCTGCAACTATCGTCATCTTCGTCAACTTCGGCAGCTATGGCGACCGGCAGGAGATGTTCGGAGGACGGCACCGGTCTTTCCAAGTATTTCTTGAACAGATTTACATGGTAGACCTTCTCCTTTCCTTTAATAGAGATCTGGTAGTTAGCCCTTGAGATCTTTTTAAGGACGGTAAACGGCCCTTGCATCCGATACGTAGTTTGTTGTTCCGATTGGGAGTAGCAACAAAACTTTCTCTCCTGGTTGCAATTCTCTTTCTTTCGCGGCTTTCCTGTATCGGTTAGCGTATTTTGCGCGTGCTCGCTTAATGTTGGTCGTTTGCTAGATCCCATCCTAGTTGTAACCTTTCCTTTAATTCCGACACATATTTACTGGCTGAGACGACTGTCTCATCAGCCTTCTGGTCTGTCAGGGACCGAAGTAAGGCTTCTAGCGGCCCCTTAATAGGGTCTGCCGAATAAAAGAGTAGCTGGGGGAAACCCTGTAGATGTATGGGGAACTTTCCTGTAGGCGAATAATACTGCAGGAATGTAAAGGTCCAAATCTTCAGGTTTCTCTTGTCCCAGTTTACTTAATATCATGGTGAGGCTTTCGTTGACACGTTCTACTAACCCACTTCCGGCCGGATTATAAGGGCTAGTGTAGATGTGCTGGTTCCTCAAGATCGTAACGATCTCCTCCGTCAACAGGCTACGGTATTGGGATCCGTTATCCGTCAAAACGTGTTGAAGGAATCCCAACCGTGTAAATATCTGCACTAGGGCTTCTGCGACATGCTTGGAATCCGTGCATGTTAGCGGTATAGCTTCGGCCCACATGGTGCATGTAAGAGGACCATTTGTAGTGGTAGTCTGAATAACGAGCGCATAGGAAAATGATGATGAAAATCATTCATATACTTTCATACACACATACATACGTATTTACATATTTACACACACACACACACACACACACACACACACACACACATATATATATATATATATATATATATATATATATATATATATATATATATATATATATATATATATATATATATATATATAAACTTATAACTAGTCATTTACATATGCATATACTTTCATACCGACATATACTTATTTACGTATACATATTATTTCGTACACACATACATAGATATTCGTATATACCTCCATGCACTATAAAATGTACATTAAAAGGGAATGAAATAATACGCAAAACACCATACATAAAAAAGCAACAACAACACACACAAAACCACATATTTGTCTAAATTACAGCTCTGTTGCTAGGGTACATGTAACCTGGGTGTAATATAACAAACGACAAAGACAAACTTGTTCCCACTAACGTGATATCCAACAACAAATGCATTAACTCATTCAACGAGGGCTGCAGACACGCAATTGAAAAAATAACAGATACTGCGGGTGGCAAGAAATAAACGAGAAATAAAGACAGACAACCAGCGTGACGAACAAGTCTGATAAAACAGCGTCCGCCGACACAGAGAAAATAGAAACTTCTAGAATGCTGGACTGGCTACGAATGTTCTACGACACAGATAAAATAGAAACTTTTAGAATCCTCGACTGGCTATGAATGTTCTACGACACAGATAAAATAGACACTTCTATGTTGCTGGACTGGCTATGAATGTTCTACGACACAGAAAAAATAGAAACTTTTAGAATGCTGGACTGGCTATGAATGTTCTACGACACATAATTCTTTATTTTCCTTTTCGTTATCTTTTTCGTTTCCGCTCCTTGTAGAGCATGGAGCCACCATTGTAGCTGGTTTTCTTAAAGAAAGATTGCCCCACGTATGCACATTCTCTTGCAATGCTGGTTTCATTGGCAATTTGTTTTACATTATAACGCTGCCAGTCTCATGCACAACTTCCTTCAAGCCTTATATGACATGCCTAAAGGAGCGGAAGTCCTATTCTTTTTTGTCTTATTACAGACCCCCGGGATTGTTATGTTACAGTTATAATTAAAATGTCTTTGTTATGATTGTTCAGAGTGCCGAGAATACAATAAGCAGCTGAAAAGAGTTGTAAGGATGTCCTGAAAGAAACTAGTGAATAATTATACTAGCATAATAATAATAGCCTCTTCAATCATAACTGACTATGGGAATGCACCCCTGAGGTGACAACCCTCAGCTGGTTTTATTTTCCTGGTTTTCTTTTCTACGTTTTCTCCTCTCTTCTGCTTGTCGTGAGAGCTTCTTTTCGCTAAATCTGAGGTGCCCGTAGAGAGCTACGCCACTTGGTGCGATCAGCAGCTTCATACTCCCAGATTGCTGGATTTATGCCCAGTGCCCTCATGCTGCTATTGCACGCATTTCTGAACCTCAGCTGCGATCGCCCGACTGTTCTTGTGGCATCTACTAGCATTAAAAGTAAGTAATCCACGAAGCTGGAATATATTCCGACAACAGGACAGATGGAGTGAACAAGCGATAGGGGACTTTAACGATGCCAGATAGTTTTACATTATGGTATGGAAAGAAGTCAACAACAGAATTGATAAACAGTGTAGGAGACAGGAAGTTGCGGAGAGACATGATCGCCTAAGCTAGGAGAAATGGTTCATGAAGAAGAAGAAGAGCAAGCAGAAGTAGAACAAGAAGAAAAAAAACGGATGAACAAGAAGAAGAATATGAAGAAGAAGAAAAAGAAGAAGAAGAACAACAAGAACAAGAAGAAAAAGGAAAAACAATAACAAGAAGAATAAGATGAAGAACAAGAAGAAGAAGAACAAGAAGAACAAGAAGAAGACGAAGAACGAGAAAGGATCCCGTTACACGCCCATTGAGGCATATTGGGATTATGGTGTTAGGCCTATATTTTCTTGACTATCGGCACACTAGGGGTGATGTGGTCAGCATCACGCCGGCCGCCTTAACTTTCCCAGAGTTGCTTTGGTACCCAATTCATTAGGCTGGGTCGAACCCAGAGCCGTTTGCGGTCTAAAAGATCCCACATCAACTGGGGATTGAACCATGGACCACTAAGCTACGAAGCCAGTGCACTAACAACTGCTCTACCGCGGCTCCGAAGAACAAGAAAAAGAAGGCGGATTGTTTCTTGAAGATACAACTGGTCCTGGACTCGCACACGAATTTGTAGCCACCATTCCATAAAGAAACATTACAAGTCTAATTTGCAGACGGCATAGACGAATAAGCGGGAAATGAAGAAGAACTGACAAAGACTGGCTCACCAACCCCACGAAACATTAGATAAATGATCAGCCGAGGAAAATATAAATTAAAGACAACACAGAAAAAAACCTTCTGCTTTAATTAAAAGTGTACATAAAATCAATAAAGTTAACAAACTCTTACTGGGATAAAGAATCGAGAAACATCCAACGTTATGGCCTCAAGGTCTTTGTCAGGAACATGCGCTCATAAACAGCGCAGAAATAAAGGGTGATAAGTAATCAAAGTTCATACAAAATGATAAAAGGATTCGAGTTTCTGAAGAATACGGGACAAACACTTGAAAATAGAAAACACTTTGTTTTAAAAGTATTTTTGCCTCGTTCTGGCGAGGCGCGCCTCGTTCAACACAAGATCCGTCGGATACATTAGGGCACATGTCCAAATATAAAAGACCTTATGATCTGGTGTAAACGGTTTGAAATACTTAGAAGCAATAATATACGATGGTTTTTCTTTTATTTAAAACACCCAGAGAAAGCGGTCTGATTGACGCATACAAGTGATCTCCTGGCAAAACACAGTCTAATAATCGTCAACGATTGTCTTTCATCTTCTTCAGATGTTATGCCGAGTAGCTTAGGCGATCACGCCACTCCACAACTTCCATCCCCTAGAGTTGCTTACCATTTCTGTTGTTAACTGATTTTCCTTTGCGCTACTTATAGAGCATGGAGCCAGCACTGTAGCTGGTCTTGTTGAAGGAAGCCTGCACCAAGAAGTTACATGCTCTTGTAGCGGTAGTTCTGTAACAATTCGGTTTACATGCTGCGGTTGCTAGCCCCATGTACAATCTCATTTTAGTTGCCTTGTACGACATGCCTGAGGGTAGAGTAGTCCGGTTCTTTCTTTGTCATAGAAGAAGAATAATCCTATATATAAAATCCCAGCTTTTTCTGTCAGTACATAACGCTAAGGGGAGCAACTTTGGTTGAAAGTTAGAGATTAATTGTATAGTTTCACTTATATGTACTCTCCCGAATATAGTAACACTTACCAAAGAAGAATGCACAAATGACGGTGTGCACAAAAATATATTTATAGGATGTGTGATCACGTATACACACATTGGGATCCTCGCTGCTGCTACGTAGTTCGTGTACTGTGGTGATGCACAGTGGTTTTTAAAAAAATACTTTTGAATAAGTAAAATTGCCGTTAGGTATTGGTGCTTTTGAATGTAATTCCCGTCTAATGATATGCTTTTACACTAGTCAGATAAAATAAAAGACGAGAGGTATTCCCGGACCATACGAGAATCGCGGAAGTTCAGCTGAATTAATTTCTTTTAATAAACCAAAGACTTATCACTGTAATTTCATGATCTTTAAAGGGTAGTTCAGTACCGACTTTGGTCGAATGAAGCAGACTTTAGAACTCTAATTGCTTTGGATACATTTGTGGAGAGTGTGTTATTAAGAGTTAGTTACAGCGTACGCTCACCTTTGGTATCCATGAGAAATTGTTTGTTAAGAGTGCGCCAGAGACGTGAATTTAAATCACGTCTACCAGAAGTCTGTAGCCACGGTGCTGTGACGTGATGTACTTTCAGAGCAGAGAAAAGTAGTTCTAGTTTATTGACTATTTTCATTTATCGCAATGAGAATTTATAGATAAAGCGACAAGTCGGTCAGCTACCAAGCCAGGGACAGTAATTATGTGATCTGATCGATAATTTAATAGTTTTCTCAATGAAAGTGTATAAACTATGAAACAATCCCATCTGCTTTTCGGGAAAATACGGAAACGGTTTGCATTGCACCGTGACAGCTAAATCTAACATACATTGAAAGAACATACATTCCTTTCACTCTTTCACGATGCATTTTTCAGTGTGTTATAAATATTCAAACCAGCTTTTCTGGAAAATTTCGGGATTTTTTTTTTCATTCGTAATACACCGATTTCTCACAAAATACATCACCGATACTTATGAACATGTATTTCTGTCTTAGATTTATACACAACAGTCTAGAATGAATAGAGTTCATGAGAATCTGGTCATGTAGGTGTACACCTACCAAAACCAGTTTTTGCTCATGGTCAACCAGATGTAGCGCACACACGAAGAAAGAATCCAAACAATCTTAAAGTATATATTTAGGACACTAATTACCAAGGCAAGATTTTAAAAGATATCTGCACCTTTAGTTTAGTTTGGTTTGGTTTCAAAGACTATCTTGACTGCACACTGACAACTCCATCAGTGCTCCGATCTCCTCCATAAGACCACACAAGGAGGATCTCAGCACAGTGCACGAACTCCGTAGCACCGGAGAGAATCCAAATATATGTACATGCACCTTTAAAGAAACAAAATAAATGTTTTGATAAAGCATCTATTAACGAATTAGTGAAATGTCATTCTATTAGCTTTTTTTTCACTTCTTCCCATGTTATTTTAGACTGGCTGACTGCGTGGGTTCATAGCCACTGCGTCCAGTAAGGTTTGACTACAAAGATCCAGTGAAGGTCAAATGAAATGATTACACTAGCAATAGTACCGTCAAGACGACATGTAGCAGAAATATTATAAATCATTCCCGCCATTTTTTGACAGGTACTTGCTCTTATAGAGAGAGCTCTGTAGGTAATGGAACAGAAATAATTAAAACATACACACAGACACACACATATATATAGGTAATGGAACAGAAAGAATTAACACACACATATATATATATAGGTAATGGAACAGAAATAATTAAAACATACACACACATATATATATAGGTAATGAAACAGAAATAATTAACACACACACATATATATATATAGGTAATGGAACAGAAAATAACACACATACATACACATCTGTGACAGTATTGCCTCCCCTGCTTTGCTGTAGTGGTCCAGCAGTGGCCAAAACTCAAGAGTATCTAATATGGGCTTCAAATGTATTTACCTTCGCACAAGATTACTCTTGGCAGATATGTAAGTAGAAGAAACAAAACGCTTCTATCTCCAGGGAGTCTTCACAAGATATTCAGAATAAGCGAGAACAATGCTGCTTTGGCTGAGTATGTTATCTCTGTAATTCTGCCGACGCTTTTGAGAAGGATTTAGGCATTTATTAATTTCAGCTCGTTTAAGCCCCCACCCCTGATTTACTCAGTGGAATTCTATTATTCTAGTATAGCTCTGTTTAGAGTGTGTGTAGTAAATTGACTAAGACAAATATGCAGTAACTTTAACATGATTAAATCGAAGTTAAATTTGTATAATTACAAATAACAAAATTTAATAATCACTTAAGTTTTAACAGCTGAAAAAATAATTTGAATAGTTATGGATCAAGAAAAGTTATCATCACAGTCGTTATGGATTGTGAAATGGTACAAGAAGTTCAAGTGGCAGCATAGATTTGAACTTAGCTGCCAATGACGGTTCTGCTTCTTCTTATAGGTTGGTTCTTTTCACACTGCTCAAACTCGTCCCTGATCAAGGTTGTCGGGTGTGGCTCGTTTCCCAGAAATGGCAAGGAGAGTCTACCACGTGGGTCCGTCGTCTTAAATCTTAGGCTACTGTTCCCTTCTTGTTCCAGAGATAGTACTTTCTGCTGGTACCACCAATAAGCCAATCCTGGCTCACATACATTTTTGCTCAGATGAATAAAAGAGACTTGAATCGATGTAGTGAAATCTGTAAGAACAAACGCTTAATTCCACCGCACGTTCAATTTGCATACCGAAGTAAGGGCCTAAACGATTTGCCGCGGTTTAACATTATACACTTTGCAGCGTTTGAAAGACCCCGTTTTCTCGACCCGCGTTCTGGACATATATTCACACGCTGGTTTTAGCAGACGATATATATACACACACGCAATGTGACGTCGCGCCGTAAGGTTAACGTCCGATAAGGTAGTTTAAAATAAAAGGAAAAAATTAAGGTTAACGACCGATCTTTTTTGAAAATGCCGTACGAAAGGGAATAGGAGAGAAAATGTTTTAATTGAAGCGTTGTAGGAAATAAAAACGATACCAGGCCTTAGAAAGACATAAAAGAATAAATATGAACTGACTGTGAATAGATAACAGCAGGATTAATAAGTATGTATAAGTATTTAAAACTATTAAGTAATAAAGAAGTTGGACAGAAGACAGATAGACAGATGGACTTGCTCAGTTTCGCCCTTAGGTGGGGTAAAAGGGGAAGGAGTCCTTAATTTGAATATTTGAGGTCAGTTTTATTTGAAAAGGAACGCTATTCACTAAACAGCCTCTGGTTGGCTGTAGTGTAATAGACTAAGGGTTGTATAAAACCCACTAGATGAAAAATTTCTTACACTAAAGACGTTGTTGTTAGAGACAAGGCAAGAGTACTGTCTTGGTTGCTAATTCTGCATAGCAGCTATCTGTATCGCCCTATTCAACAACCTAGTGTATAAAGTTTCTTTGATTGCGGTAAATATGAAAATCTTTATATTAACATTTATATTGTCATTTGTATCATGTATGCATTATCGACTCTGTATGAACCTAAAAGGGGAAACATTTATCTGGAGGGAAGCTAACATTAAACTCTGTGTTGTGTCACAGCGTTGTTAGGAACTGTATTAACCTGGTATAGAAAAGCCAGACAGGCTTTCGGCCATATGGGGAGAAAAGAAAATTAAATATTTATGATGAAAAGAAAAAGTTGTGTTATGACATAAGACCAGGAAGATCACTGGCCGCCTTCTTCAGCAAGTCACCGTGATTGTACATGACTTGATAGTATTAATGTAAAATGTTTCCTTTATCAAGGAAAATGTCAAACGGGGTTTGAAAGTTATTTATCCAGAAGGGGGTACCAACCAAATTGAGAACGTTAACTAATTGTTTAGTTACCATACTGATGTCTGATGATATTGCCATGTTAGAATAATGAAAGAGAGAGATTATTAGATGCTGAGTGGGACACATTTGTATTGTTCCAGAGTTTCATCTACGAGTGAAAGTGAGCCCAGGTGACCTAACACCTGTCCTTAAGTTCTGCAGTGAGGCCTAAATACTGAGTGTCTACACAGTGATTTACCTATAGAAGCAGAATCGTGTCTTGGCAGTGGAGACTGGCGTTTTATACATACTTCAAACAGCCTGGTTCCAGAGACCTCAGATAAGAATTGTCTGGGAAATTGATATCACAAACAATCCACTCTCTCAATTTCACAAAAGTTAGGATATCAGACAGTGAGGAACAAAAACGTTCAATAAACTTGTACCCTTTTCTAGGAGCAAGAAATACTTGACATTTTACCAGCTTGAGACATATAAATAATTGTGGGATAACACCGACTCAATGACAGTTGTAAAATAATTGGTTGTAAATAATTTCATTATCATGTTGAGTTGATTATTCCTGTGTCAGAAGAATAACTAGATACAGGAAAATAAATTGAAAAAAAATAAGTTACATTCCAAACTTTACCCAGTGACTTGTTTAATCATTGTTTATTAGTAATAGGTGTAGTTGTTGTCCTGTTCATATACTTCATCACATGGCATATACCCTAGACACTTGCTAGACAACATACACACACCAATACACTTCAGTAGGGGAAGATATAATTGGGTGAGGTCGTGGTGGAAGCAGACAAGCACCCTGTAAACTTATTTATATTTAATAAACCTCAGGGACTTGCATAGCTGACCTCACACCAGATACCATTAATATAATATTGAAACCAATAAATACAATTAATTCACCACATTAATTGGGGGCTCGTCCGGGATTTAAAGGTTCTTAGTACCCTACTTTAAGTGAGTCACTAGTCTCAGTATTTGTAAAATATAATAGTAAAAATAATTTGAGAGTGGTTTGAGATATCATTGCCCTTTGTCTTGTGTTTAGAGTTGATTAATTAGTTAAGGTAGTGGATAGTATTTCATATTGTTAACTATAAAATGGCGGATATGGCTAAATACAGATCTGCTGCTGTGCAGACTGCAAAGGAAATGAATTTAGATGGGCAAGCTCTGATTCAGTATGTGACATCAGAGTGCGATAAGTATATGGAAAGGGAAGATAAGAGATTAGCTGAGGAGAAGAGAATTATGTTAGAGGATGCTAGGGAGCTTAAGAAATTAGAGGCTGATAGGGAGGCTGAGATCAAGAGGCTGCAGTTGGAGGAGAAGAAGCTTGAGGCTGAGGCCAGGAAAGAAGAAAAGAGGTTGGAGGCTGAGAAAGAAGAGAAACGGTTACAAAGGGAACATGAGTTGCGACTAAGGGAGTTGGAGTTACAAGGCCATGCTCCTGATAATGGAAGTAGCTCATCCACCTCCGACTCTGCTGCAGGTCAGGTTGCCTCAACCTCAGCCATGGGGTTCCAGTTGGACCCATTTGTAGAAAAAGATGATGATATTGAGTCATTTTTATCTAGATTTGAAAGGTTAGCTACTATGTATGGGCTAGAGAAAGAGAGATGGAGTATGAAGGTATCTCAGGGGCTTAGGGGAACCTCTTATGAGGTCTTCGCCAAACTGAGCAAGGATGATCAAGATGACTACGACATTCTTAAGCAAGCTCTTCTAGTTAGATATGAGAAAAACAGTGAATTTTACAGAAAGAAATTTAGGGATGCCAAACTGTTGACTGGAGAGAATTACCACCAGTTCTCTGCACGCCTGGAGACATACCTGGAGAAATGGACTGCTCTGGGGAAAACCCAAGATTTAAAGGAAATGATTATGACTGAGCAGTTAAGAGAGTCCATGGCTCCAGACCTGAGAAAATTTCTCACGGAACAGGGTGCTGAGAGGCTAGGGGAGATCGTAAATGTGGCTGAGAGATATCAGGCAGCCCAGTCTGAGATAGCAAGTTTAAAGAAGAAGCCTATAGACCATGATAAAGATCTACCAAACCAAAATCAACCTACCTATGAACACAGAGATGAGTTTAATAAGGGTAAAGCCTATTATGATAAAGCCAAGTTTGACCAACGAGATAGAAACTCGCATTTCAGAGAAAGGAGACCCTACAAACCAGAAGGGAAATATTGTAAAGTTTGTAGGATGAATAATCATAATACTATTGACTGTGGTAGGAAAGTTCCTCCATATCACGCGGCATGCATGATAACAGTGGACAAGGGGAAGAAGAAATTGACAGAGAATCATATTAATCTTCAACATCCCCCCATCTGTGAAGAAGTGACATGTAATGGTGCCAAGGTTAGGTGCCTTTACGATTCAGGTTTAGAATATGACTCCATTGTGAGTGCAACCCTAGTGCACCCTGAACAGTATACCACAGAGAAAGTGGAGCTACAAGGGGCCGTAAAGGGAATAGACACCATGACACTTCCAGTAGCCAAGATCAATGTAGAGACAAGGTACGTGGAAGGAGTGATCAGAGCAGCCGTGTGTGACGACCCTAATTACCCGCTGGTGTTAGGAAGTAAATATGTTTTTCTAGGAAGCCCGGTAAAACCTGTGGTAATGGCCACGCTTCAGGTTAGGTCGACCCCTAGTAGAACGGAGGAGGAACCACCTCTAGTTTATTCTCATAAGCAGATGAGAAAGGCCCAGGCAAAGGATAAAACATTAAAACCTTGCTTTGGAAAATTGCCAACAAGCCATGCACACCCTAAGAAAGGACAATTTTATTTGAAGGAGGGACTGCTCTTCAGGAAGGCTAGAGCAGGATCCAAAGAACAGGGACAGTTGGTATTGCCAATTCCCTACAAGGAAAAAGTGATGGCACAAGCTCATGTTGTACCCGACGGTGGACACCAGAGGAATGGAACCACACGTCAAAGGACATCGGAACAATATTACTGGCCCCAAGTAGCTGCTGATATTGCACAATTTGTGGGGGCCTGTGAAAAATGTAGCAAGGTACATTCCCCAAGTTGGGAAAATCATAATCAGATGCCAGCCAAGCATTCTGAAACATATGGGCTTAAAAATAACAAGGGAAATAATAAGGTTGACATAGAGGATAGGTATCCACCTTCCCACCAACAGTTTTCACCGAAAATATTTAGATTAGCAACTCTGAGAAGGACATCCAGAGAAAATAGAAACTCAGACCAGTCAACCCCGGCTCAGTTTGAAGCCGCAGTTAGGGAACTGGCTGAAATTAATATTGAAGATAATCCGCCAGATTTGAACCCGAAACAAAATGTTAGAAGGAAAGTGGGGAGTGGACGAGTGAGCAATCCGGAAAATGCTCACAGCGCTTCACAATATGGCTATTAATTTAGCATGAAAAGGGCACTGGTGACATTGGTAGTCACCCGACCCTACACCGTCCAAGGGGAAGTATTGATTGGACCCTGGAGGGAGATCACCCACACATATTATAGCAAAGCTAAGGGCAAATTGATTTCTGATGCAGAAACTCATTTCCCCACATATTATCTTATTTCACCAAATTGTCGGTAGGCGGAGAATATAGTTGGTGAATATGGCCTCCATTTGAGTGGCACATTATAGAATATTATAGAATATTATTAGAAGGGTGTTTCCACATTCAATCAAGCCTGAGATCAGACCAATTGTTGGCTGTGAACATTTCGGAGGAGCAGAGTGCCTCCATTGTTGCCTTTTTGAATTGAGGATAGTCCGAGTGTTTATTAAGGCTGATCAGGAAATTATTGGATCCCCTACACAACTCAGATATCACCATATAGATCAACTCCTCATAACGTACAATTTGAGGAACATCTAATATTCTCGAGACATGTCGTTGAGCAGACTCAGAGAAGAGAAATGGTGAATACTGATTGCTAAGCAGCATTAACACAAGCAGTAACACTTGCAGCTGTTCAGTAACATAACTGAAATAGATTCTTGGATTGCAGAGATCTTAGGCAGCTTTCTTAAGTTGTGCTTACTTTGAATGACCCCACTGCAGAAATCCATGAAAACACAAGGGCAGGAAAAGCCTAGGGAATAGTACTTTATTTACGCTAATTGTCTCACAGATAATAACTTGCAGTGAATGCATGTTTTAGGAAAGGAGGTGTGTAGTGAAATCTGTAAGAACAAACGCTTAATTCCACCGCACGTTCAATTTGCATACCGAAGTAAGGGCCTAAACGATTTGCCGCGGTTTAACATTATACACTTTGCAGCGTTTGAAAGACCCCGTTTTCTCGACCCGCGTTCTGGACATATATTCACACGCTGGTTTTAGCAGACGATATATATACACACACGCAATGTGACGTCGCGCCGTAAGGTTAACGTCCGATAAGGTAGTTTAAAATAAAAGGAAAAAATTAAGGTTAACGACCGATCTTTTTTGAAAATGCCGTACGAAAGGGAATAGGAGAGAAAATGTTTTAATTGAAGCGTTGTAGGAAATAAAAACGATACCAGGCCTTAGAAAGACATAAAAGAATAAATATGTACTGACTGTGAATAGATAACAGCAGGATTAATAAGTATGTATAAGTATTTAAAACTATTAAGTAATAAAGAAGTTGGACAGAAGACAGATAGACAGATGGACTTGCTCAGTTTCGCCCTTAGGTGGGGTAAAAGGGGAAGGAGTCCTTAATTTGAATATTTGAGGTCAGTTTTATTTGAAAAGGAACGCTATTCACTAAACAGCCTCTGGTTGGCTGTAGTGTAATAGACTAAGGGTTGTATAAAACCAATTAGTATTGGGTATAGGGGGCCACTAGATGAAAAATTTCTTACACTAAAGACGTTGTTGTTAGAGACAAGGCAAGAGTACTGTCTTGGTTGCTAATTCTGCATAGCAGCTATCTGTATCGCCCTATTCAACAACCTAGTGTATAAAGTTTCTTTGATTGCGGTAAATATGAAAATCTTTATATTAACATTTATATTGTCATTTGTATCATGTATGCATTATCGACTCTGTATGAACCTAAAAGGGGAAACATTTATCTGGAGGGAAGCTAACATTAAACTCTGTGTTGTGTCACAGCGTTGTTAGGAACTGTATTAACCTGGTATAGAAAAGCCAGACAGGCTTTCGGCCATATGGGGAGAAAAGAAAATTAAATATTTATGATGAAAAGAAAAAGTTGTGTTATGACATAAGACCAGGAAGATCACTGGCCGCCTTCTTCAGCAAGTCACCGTGATTGTACATGACTTGATAGTATTAATGTAAAATGTTTCCTTTATCAAGGAAAATGTCAAACGGGGTTTGAAAGTTATTTATCCAGAAGGGGGTACCAACCAAATTGAGAACGTTAACTAATTGTTTAGTTACCATACTGATGTCTGATGATATTGCCATGTTAGAATAATGAAAGAGAGAGATTATTAGATGCTGAGTGGGACACATTTGTATTGTTCCAGAGTTTCATCTACGAGTGAAAGTGAGCCCAGGTGACCTAACACCTGTCCTTAAGTTCTGCAGTGAGGCCTAAATACTGAGTGTCTACACAGTGATTTACCTATAGAAGCAGAATCGTGTCTTGGCAGTGGAGACTGGCGTTTTATACATACTTCAAACAGCCTGGTTCCAGAGACCTCAGATAAGAATTGTCTGGGAAATTGATATCACAAACAATCCACTCTCTCAATTTCACAAAAGTTAGGATATCAGACAGTGAGGAACAAAAACGTTCAATAAACTTGTACCCTTTTCTAGGAGCAAGAAATACTTGACATTTTACCAGCTTGAGACATATAAATAATTGTGGGATAACACCGACTCAATGACAGTTGTAAAATAATTGGTTGTAAATAATTTCATTATCATGTTGAGTTGATTATTCCTGTGTCAGAAGAATAACTAGATACAGGAAAATAAATTGAAAAAAAATAAGTTACATTCCAAACTTTACCCAGTGACTTGTTTAATCATTGTTTATTAGTAATAGGTGTAGTTGTTGTCCTGTTCATATACTTCATCACATGGCATATACCCTAGACACTTGCTAGACAACATACACACACCAATACACTTCAGTAGGGGAAGATATAATTGGGTGAGGTCGTGGTGGAAGCAGACAAGCACCCTGTAAACTTATTTATATTTAATAAACCTCAGGGACTTGCATAGCTGACCTCACACCAGATACCATTAATATAATATTGAAACCAATAAATACAATTAATTCACCACAATCGGCCTCTTACACGCGTCTGGGGTGTCGTTAATTTTAATAAATTCCCTCTCTGACTTCGTGTGTGATCCTTAAGTTTCCTCAGTCCAGGTTTCCTTATTTAATATGAAAGAGATTTCCTGGGCTATGAAAGTCCGTCCAAAATTCTCCAATGAAAGGTGTTCGCTATATTAAGAAGGGATTATGAATTCTAATTCTTCACTGTAGCAAGGTCTGGTGTCTTGGCGAGCGATTTCTCAAGTGAAATAGCTTGAGAAAATGGTCCGATTATATTCACTGCCTTCCAACGCATTTGTTATGTGAGCCTCAAAGAATCAGCCAATCTGATTTGAATATGTTGCATGACTCAGCTAATGCAAAATCTCAAACATTACTTTTCTGAAAATGGGCTGTACACATCCGCTTGCCCTTGGGTACAAACTTAAGAACTTGTCGGTAAACTCATATAACAACGTGTTCCCAATGTAATAATGATTACTTTTATCAGAAAGTAATCTCTTATCTGTGTCTGTCCATCCGTTGTCTCCCTGTATTCCAAACTTTGGTGATGCGCGTACCCGCGTCTTATCAGTGATTAAGCACTGCGCTGAGGCGATCTACGTGTTACTCTGTATACTGATATCGCTGCGCCCACGATAGCCAACATGGTTAAGCCGCTGCCACTCATTTCAACGCAGGGAGAAATGGGTAACAACCAGACATGTCTACTTATCTCTGAGAAGGGTGTAAGAAGAAAAATACATAATATCTGCTACACATAGCAGAAAAATAAAGAACGAAAGTGCGACAAATGAAAGCACACAATAAAATCAGTACCACAAATGTACAGACACTGCCGGAGTGATACAAAGATCGAGGATGATCGCCCCATTTTGTCACAACACCACACACACACGCATGTACGTATGTATATATATATATAAAATTCGCCACTTCGTAATATTTGACAAACATATTTGCGAAAACAACCTTAACTGTCAGGAGAAGATGACAGAAATGTCCCTATTTAGAGGGGTTTGGATATAAATGAAAGATAAAGCTACTCCCATAGCAGATACTGCTGTAGGGGAGCGATGTGTTCGAGACGCCACTATACTAGGTCCAGCTTTATGAAGTGGCGTGACCAGCTCCTTTTCTGGCTGCCTTTGCCTTCCCTAACTCTAAGAGTAGAGTCAGGTAGAGATTTACAGCTGGGTAGACTGGAACATCGCACTACCAGGTTTTAACCCGGAACACAGTAACTCTCTCGCAAGAGACAAGCGCTCTATCTACTCTGCTAATCGTACGCTCACAATTTTCCTTTGCACTCCTTACGGAGCATGGAGCTAAAACTGTAGCTAGTACCATTGCTCTCTGCTGTAGAAATCAGTTTTATATTGTGATATTGCGCACACCATGTATAACATCCAGCAGAATGGAAGGAAGGGTATCTGATTAAGTTGCCTAAGAAGGGAAATTTACAAGAGTGCACAAATTATAGAGGAATAATGTTACTATCGGTGCCAGGAAAAGTATTAAACAGGATTATCCTTGAAAGATTAAAAGAGTCCATAGACAAGAAACTGAGAGATGAACAAGCAGGTTTTCGACAAAACAGATCATGTGCAGACCAGATAGCCACTTTGAGAATAACAGTTGAACAAAGTCTGGAATGGCATTCACCACTATACATCGGATTTGTGGACTACGAAAAGGCATTTGACGGTGTAGACAGAGAATCACTTTGGAAATTGATGAGGCATTATGGAGTTCCCCTGAAGATCATTAATTTAATAAAGAAAACATATGAAGACATGACATGCAGAGTTCTTCATGAAGGACAGCTTACAGAACCGTTTGGGATAAGAACAGGAGTGCGACAGGGATGCCTCTTGTCTCCATTTCTTTTCTTACTAGCAATAGACTGGGTTACGAGAACATAGACAACACACAACAGAAATGGAATCCAGTGGACTCTGACTAAGCAGTTGGATGATCTGGATTTTGCTGATGACTTAGCTCTTCTGTCCCGTAACCGTAATCAGATGCAGGACAAATTGAAAACACTCGATGAGAGGTCACAGCAATTGGGTCTGAAAATACACAAGGAAAAGATAAAGATAATGGGAATAAATGCAGGTAATGATAACAGGGTTGAACTTGAAGAAGCACCAATACAAGATGTAGAATCGTACACTGTCACAGAGAGTTTTATGATCAATTAATTTTCTATATACTTTTCTTTTTCTACCTGTGTCCTCTATTTTATTATCACTCTTTACCTTTTTCCTGTATTTTTCGCATTCGTTCGTTTGCGAAAAATATTTTCTTTCCCATTCTCACTTTTCCGCTTTCTTTCTCATAGTGGGATATGCATTTCTATTATGTAAGACGTCAGCCACTTAGGTAGACGAGAAATTGTAAATATGCATCTATCTCAGACATACGAGCAGACTTTTGTCTGCACATTCAGCTGACATGCGCGTTTTTTTCGGCTGAGTGCTCAGGTGAGGCGCGATAACCGACATCTCCACGGCGCAGTATGAGACATTTGTCTGGCAATTCCATCTGACACGGCACTCACTGTTGGCCCTGGTCAGCGTGAGGTGTGAAGACGAGAAGTGTCAGTTACGGCATGCGTCTAGTTAATGGGAGGTGTTAGAGAGAGAGAAGGGGTGAGACCTGCGCTATTGCGTGTTTTTGGAAATAGTAGGAGCCTTTGTCTGGTTTAAGATATTAACCAGAGTTTGAAACTTGATTGCACTCATTCTCCATTTGCAGTAGACGTGGTCACTTCGTTCTAGATACTTAAACTTATAAGTGAAATCTCTTAAGTTTCGTTGTGATACCGTAGTTCTGTGTTGAGGTAAATATTACATTAAATATCTAGATGTTGCGAGTGATTAAGTGTTAAACCGCCTATTTTATCCCACTAGTTTCTTTTGTGCAGATTGATTAATTTATAAGTCTGTTATATTCTCTAGCTGATGAGTTACAGTAGGAAAAATAATAAATTTTAATTTCTAGCTTAAAATCATGTAGCTATAATGAATTTAATTTAACTGCTAAATAATCAGACGAGAATAATTTTTCTAAACTAACTTATAAACGCTAGATGCCTCATGAGTGTTGACGGAATACGTATGTATTCCTAATTCATGATGATTGATTTTTATATATAACTTATTTCACGGGAAAGTTTAAACGTCAAGTCAAGCTCTACGCTTGCAGTTCTAAATGTAAGTTATATTGAGTACATAATATGTAAAATATTTCATATGTGTTTTTTTTCTTTATTCAGTAAATACTGGGGTAACCCAAACTTTGCCGCGTTTAGTACAGAGACATACCTGTGAGAAACATAAACATTTTATATCTTTAACCACGTGGGTTTTCAAGTAACACCTGCCTGACAGGGCGTGTGCCTTCAGAGATAGACAGAATACCAATCCCACTAACGGTTTTTTTTAAAGAATAAATGCTTATACTGGGCCTTTGAGCCAGATCATATTTCTTCACAAACTCTAATGTACATGCTGCCTTGTGGCGAGAATAATTACAGAACAAAAACATTAACTTTTCTGACATTATTTGACCAAGTGTGTGGTGAACCAAGATTATTTTTTGAGAGAAGTCGTCCACCGGTTATTTTCCTAATTAAGGGAAACCTCGTGTTTCTGACACTGTGTGCCCGTTTTACTTTCTTACCCAAGCTGATTCAAGTGACCTTAACAGCAACCTTAAAATTAAACTGGTGAAGTGAATGCTCCCCGGATGCAGTGGAAGAAACCTGTATCTGCAGAGCTGGGATTCTCTTTATCCAAAGAATACAGATTCACTGTAGAGAAGTGTCCTAAAGTTTGCGCCAGACGGCGAACAGCAGCACGCTTGTACGTAAGGTTGTGTGAGTCAGGGCCCTGATGAAAGAACCGAGTGAAAGTAGACTGAGGGATGTTCTTCGTTTGATTCACTCACTTTGTAACTTTCCTTATGCAAGATTTTGTTGCTAAACTATATTTTTCCTTAGAATAGATACTGCTATCAAAGTCAGTTCATACCTTCAAAAGGGGAAAATATTAGACCCAAATCATATGTATCTGTGACTCTTTGGGCTATCATCGTTCTCCTAACGGGACTGTGGGCTATACATCGAGGAAAAAGGATCATACTGTTGGTCTATCATTCTTGTAGCTCTTTTATTGACTTTATGACTATTTGTATATGCTTTGATGTAATTTTATATGTTGTGAGAGAAGTTTGTTATGATAATTAAACTACTCAATAATTATTCCAGCGTGTCGGTCAGTTTCGTTCCAAAATATCTATATAATCATTGTTATAGTCTTTCCCCGTCTGTGTGTCTCACTGTCGTCAATCGTGTGTGTGCACGTGAGTGGTAATATATATATTAATATATGTATAGGTGTTAGACTGTCTGACTACTCTAAATCTGTCGTAGAAGATAGGTGAGAGAGAGAGAAGATTTCTCGATCTCAGAGACAGCCTCTATCACCTTCTACCATCTCACTCGTGGAAATCTATTTCTATTACTATCTCTCACTGTGACTATCACTTATTCTAATCTATTCAGAAGGGACCAACCCAAGTCTTAATTCCCCTATCAAAAATCTACGACATACACATATCTTGGCAGCAATATAGACAAAGTTGGAGGGACAGACAGTGATATCAAAATAAGAATACAAAAAGCAAGAGGAACTTTCATTGCATAGGGAAATATATGGAGATCAAGAGAAATCGGATCCAACACGAAAATAAGAATCTTCAACTCAAATGTGAAATCAGTCCTATTGTATGGCTCTGAGACATGGAGAACAACAAAGACAACTACCAAAAAGCTACAGACTTTCATAAATGGGTGCTTGCGTAGAATAGAGGGATTAAAATGGTATGACACGGTTACCAACGTGGAACTGATGACAAGAACTAGACAAGTGCCAGTGGAACAAGAGATGAGAAGAAGACGATGGCGATGGACAGGACACACACTGAGGAAACCTGGTGATAGCATTACAAGGCAGTCCTTGTTCTGGAATCCCCAGGGCAAGAGAAGCAGAGGTAGACCAAGAAGCACACAGAGAAGAGAGCTGGAAACAGAGGTGAAAATGATAAGGAGAACGTGGAAAGAACTTGAGATGATAGCACGCGACAAGAGGACTTGGCATGTGTTTGTTGAAGGCCTATGCTCCTTTGGGAGTGGAGGGTTATGAATGAATGAATGTATAACATCATATTAGTCGCCTGGTACGACATGCTTCAGGGTGATGTAGTCTTATTCTTTCTTTGTCTCTTCAGATCCCCACCCCCCGGAACTACATGGGACAGCGTTCAGATATGGCCACTTATAAATCTCCGTGTTCAGCAGACACAACTGAAAGCTTTTCCTGTTCGGATGCAGTCAAGAAAAGACATTATTAATAGACAGAGAATGAAATAAGTCTCAGCTTATACAAAGAATGTGAATGATTATCCTTACCTCTTACTTGTAACTTCACATCACAATCGTATTATATCTCTCGTGTATGAATGTATGAATAAACAATTCCAGCAGAGAGTGTTGATAATTGTCAGCAAAGGTCACTCATTTAAGTGTGCGTAGTTCCTGGTGTTAATCCAAAAAGACACAAAACTTAATAAGACACACTTTACGCAAGAAGCTCCAGTACAAAAACGTCTTATTTCTAATATCCTTTAATTACTGTTAAACTACTAATCGTTAAAACTGTGTTTGTACTCTGTCGATTATGCTTGTAGAGTTATTCTCCGTGTGTAGAAACATTTCTAAGGGTTTTCACTAAAGTGGGACACAAGACATCAACTTTAAATACGTAGATATATTCTTTTGCCTAGATAAATCATTTTACCATCACTTACACAAGTAACTAAATATCATGCCATTAGCAAGTCTGCCATTGTCATAGAAAAACATATCTAGTGGCACAACAACTTTCAGTGGACAACATGTGTTGAAAACAAAAATAAATAAACGCATATATTAATTTGGAACATTCACGGAAAACTGTTTTCTTGACTATATGCATCAGCTGATTCTTTAAAAAACTCCTCTTCGGCAGACATTGCAAGAAAACTTAACAATTTTTTGCAATTATTAAAATAACACCATTATAATGCCCAGAGTCACTGGAAAAACTTAATACTCAGCAGAAGTAACGTAAACATAACAATATATAACCGGTATGAATAGTCCCAGAATTTTCTTAATACACAAAACAGTTAAAATAAATATGCGCGCCTTGTTCTGTGAAGGAAAAAATAACGAAATAAATGGAAAATGTATGACACTAAGTGACATTAAGAGCTCTCTCTATTCGAAACAGAATAGCTAATTAAATTTTATTTCCCATACTACGGTACCTCAATGTTTTATGAAAAACAAACCATAAGGGACAGAATTTAACCACGCCGGCAAATTAAGAAACGAAAATTACTTCAAAAAAAGGCGTAAGACTTAGTGACAATAAAACTTGGCCCGCCGATAGAGGAATTTTCAACACCTCGCCTCACAAACAACCGCTCTGCGCGTGCGCGTATAAATACTGGTCACACTCGAAGGTAGCGAAGTATGAATCCGGCGTGGGTGGATGTGGTTCCGGGTAACATGACGTTTCGCTGATGGCCTGCTCGATGCTGTAGAGTGTAGAATACAACGATAAAAACAGGGGACTCGTAGCTACTCGTATGGTTCATTGGTGACTGTCTGTCAGTAGTGATTGTGTTCTTGATTACACCTCAGTGATGCAAAACTCAAAAGTTGTGACAGAAAGAGAAATTGAAATGGCTTGTGTTCCTTACCGTTTGAAAATAAAAATGATATTAAACGTTAATGCAATTCATGTTTACATCTGAACAGTTTTGTATAGTCTCTTGTCAATTGACACTATACCATTTCCACCTTAAAGTGCATATAAAGATTCGCCACCCCTCTCATGTTTTCTAGCGGAATTTCGACGCGTGAGAAGGTCAGGCCGGGGATGTATGTGAGTAGATTTCAGTTGACATTTCACATATGATTATATGATTTCATGTTTTGCTGATGATATCGATCTTATAGCTGGAACAGAATCAGAACTTCAAGACCTTACCTCTAGACTGGAGAAAGTAACAAGAACTTATAAGATGGAAATTAATATAGAAAAAAGCAAGATATTGGTGAATAGCCATAAGAAACATGTTCGGACCAACATTACGTTAAATGGGCAAAAGATAGAAGTGAACACCTTTAAATATCTGGGGTCCACTATAGTAGTGATGGAAGATCAAGTAAAGAAATCAAGACAAGACTAGAGATGGCCTCAGCTGCCATGACAAGGCTGAATGTGATCTGGAAAAGTAACATCAGTTTTCCTGTGAAGATCAAATTATACAAATCACTTATATTATCTATTCTCTTGTATGGGTGTGGGTGTGTGTGTGTGTGGGGGGGGGGGGGGGGGGGGGGGGGGGGGGGGCGGGACATTCACTGCAGATACGGAGCGAAGGATTCAGGCTTTCGAGTATAAATGTTATAGACGAATTTTGCGCATTTGCTATAAAGAGCACAAAACAAATGTCTATGTTAGAGAGAAAATAAACACGTATGCAAGCCACTAAGAACCACTTTTGTCAGTAGTGAAAGGTCGAAAGCTTGCCTGGTTTGGGCATGTAACTTGTCGTGACTCCCTTTCGAAAACGATCCTCCAGGGAACAGTCGAAGGTAAACGGAGAAGAGGACGGCAAAGAAATCCTGGGCTGATAACATCAAAGAATGGGCAGGGCACGGTTTTTCCACACTTGTATGCGGTGATGTCGTAAATTTATTTTGAGAGAAAGAGTCTTAGAAATAGTGGTCCGGTTTAGAGTGGAGAATGGTGGTGAAAAGCTCAGTGATAGAAAATGTAGAGAGTAAATAGTTGTTTCACAGAGTGCTGGGGAGAGTAAAGACAGACTTATTTACGACAAATCGTTTCTCTCAATCTTCTCTTCAGACTCTCCTGGTCAAACAATTATTTACCAGTTTCCAGACACACTTCTGCGCTCACACCGATTTGGTGCTTCAAACACACAGACGCACGTGAATACAAGCTATATTAAACAAATAGGGGAAATGTTGGGCTTTGGGTATTCCAGCACAGTACTAAATAAGTTTATGATGTTTATTAACCGTAAAAAATCAAATCACAAACAAATATCAAGTGTTACATAAAATTATCATAAGTACAGAAAATGCAAATAACAAGGTGGGGGGGCTGTGAAGAAGATTGGTATCGACTAAGCCCTTCCCGCTTGTATTAGACAAAGATAAACCCAGTCCAAAGATAGATAATTATCAGGAACATAGGTAATGTAACCTAACATTGAAGTTAATTACTCTGAAAGAGGAGTTACAATCTTAGGTATGGGTGGTAGAAAAAAAATCCTGTTATTCCCAATTGTTCTTCCCTTTACTAAGCAAATGAAAAGGGGGGGGGGGGGGGAAACAGCGTTAACAAAATATCCCAATTAAAGGAACAATGCAGGGTATACTGCAAAATGTATTACCCGGTAGGCAAATTAACAAATGGTTTTTCAAACAAATTAAAATCTCCTGTCATTCATGCACGCGCGTGAGGATCCACACTTATATATTCACACACACTTACCGATTGCAGCATCAGACAATCCATAGAATTATATAAACAGCAATTACACTCTTGACGTATGAAAATGTCTAGTACTTCGATGTCCCGCCCCAGATGTAGCGAGGTTTGCTGATAGCAAATATTCCCACTTATCGCCGGACTTGAAGCCTAAGAGTTCTTGTGTTTTATTATATAAAAAAGGAGTCTATGGGATGGCACTGACACAGTTCGACACAGGGGAGAAAATGAAGTGGTGGTAAAATTCCTTCAATGCGTGATGATAGCAACTGTCCGGTAAAGTTTTTAATCCAGTGAGGAAAAACTAGGCTCAGTCACAGTCAGGTAAATCAGTATTCTCTCACAGTAGAGCAGTAAATAAAATATCGCTACTGGCACTGTTCATCTTCCAGTTTATCTCACATTGAAATTAAATTTGATGATTTTTTAAATGTTTTTGGGTAGGCTTTCTTTCATGAAGTTATGATAGCTAGGTCGCATCGGACCGCCACAAGATTAAATTTTAAAAAATGTTTCATCAATATGTCTGGAAGTTTAAGAACCGAGTCTGAAACTCTCTGTATGATTTCTTTATGCTGGGATTGCAAAGGTGATCATTCTATAGAAAAAGATAGAAAACCCATGACAACATAATCATACCTCAAAAATCAAATAATATTCTAACGCGCGATAAATTTACCATTAAGGCTATTATATACACTCGCGTATTTAATTATGTATTTAAGAAAACACGCCACGAGTCTAATGGTTAAAATACACCTCTATATATATATAGGACTTAACTAAATTTATTAATTATAAATTCCTTCGCGACTTTAAAAATTACTTTAACATTAAAGCATCTATTATTTTTGGAAATATTATAATAGATATATCATTAACTTTACCACTGGAACTTTTGGGATGAGTTTAATTTAATAGATTTAAATAAACACAAAATCCAATGAAATAAAATGAAAGCACTAGACCACTGATCACTTTAACAAATATATTATACCGTGCACAGAAACAGAAATCACTCCAATGTAGCCACCAATTCAGATGGAAATCTAGCAGAATTTCTACTATAGCTAGTGAATCTTAAATCTCTGGCGACCGAATGATAACATGGCTTTCTACGTGGTCTGTATATATCTAGCTGAAATGTAGGATGAGTGGAACATGAGAACATTGACATCTTTTTAGATCTCAGGAGACTTTTGGGGATCTGACCGCCAGACTAAAGAGAGAAGCCGCCCCTGGTCTGACGTATCTCCGCTCGCTGCTTGCGCGTCGGCTTTCCCGTTCGCTCCCACTGCGATCGGTTTCATGTTTAACACCGAGATGCGAAATACCGGCAGGAAACTTGCGACGCTCGTTTCAGGGACCACTACTGCCTTTGATAACGCCGATAGTCTTTACTGAGATCCCTCAGTCTGTTTGATCGTGTGCCGCTACTATCTGTTTGATTCTGGCACCGCCCCCACTGGGCCAAGTTAATAAAAATACTGCATATGATTGCTCAAGAGATGTCCGTGGGCGTGATTTAATCTCTCCTTAAATCAATGCGATGACCAGAATGAACGGTAGATAAACTGTCCACATATTAATCAGCAAACGTGTTGACCATTTGTGTGGAACGGTTGCATAGCTAAAGAGTCCAGGTGGAAAAAAAATCCCGTTTGACGAAAAGTTACCACAATATTCGGGGGCACTGATGCTATACGAAGGGGTCGTTACGAAGGGTCGTACCATATCATCCAACACTTCAGGGGTACCGATGTTATGAGAGGGTTCTTACCATCATCTAACAAATTCAGGGACGGATGAGTTGTCTGTCACAGGTGCTGAGGATAGAGAGCAGTGGAGGACCCTGTCTGCTGATGCTTCCACCATGGCACCCCTACGACCCGTGACTGGTTACGGGTTGAGATGACGATTTCACATATAAAACCAAAATAATTAAACAATTAATCGATCTACGAAAACAAGGACAAGTTGAGTTTTTCTTTCCCATAGTGCACGTTGGTAAAAAATTAGCCCACTTGCCTTCTGTGAGAAAAAGGGAAACAACTGTGTTGGCAAGGTAAGGTCACATGCATAAAACCTCAGCCTTTGCCGCTTTCTTTATCTCTATCATTTGTTTCCGGTCAGTACCGGTTTTGTTGGCTGTATCTTTGATTTGTGTTTTAACAATCAGTTTACCTAAATATTGTTGTAGGTTATGATGAAGACTTTCATAACTCTGGCATTGTGTTTGTGGAACAAGATTTGAGATGAAGATGCTGGTGATGGATAGGACACACAATAAGGAAACAAGCTGATAGTATTACAAGTCAGTTCTTTTTCTGGATTCCCCATGATTAAATAAGTAGATGGAGATCGAAGAACATATGCAGAAGAGGACTAGACATGAACAGAATAATTTAGACATGGAAAGACCTTGAGCTGATGTCACGTGACTGGAAAACTCGCATATTTGTTGAAGGTCTATGCTCCTTGGGGAGATGAAGTGTGATACATGTTTAAGTTTTGGGGCTTTTGAGAGACACTGTCATACTGTTTTGTTTAAGTTAAACACTCTGTCATGCTGATTTGTTTAAGTTAAACACTCTGTCTAACTGTTTTGTTTAAGTTAAACACTCTGTCATACTGTTTTGTTTAAGTTAAACACTCTGTCATGCTGTTTTGTTTAAGTTAAACCCTATATCATACTGTTTTGTTTAAGTTAAACACTCTGTCATATTGATTTGTTTAAGTTAAACACTATGTCATACTTTTTTGTTTCAATTAAACACTATGTCATGCTGTTTTGTTTAAGTTAAACAATATGTCATGCTGTTTTGTTTAAGTTAAACACACTGTCATGCTGTTTTGTTTAAGTTAAACACTATGTCATACTGTTTTGTTTAAGTTAAACACTGTGTCATATTGTTTTGTTTAAGCTAAACACTCTGTCATATTGTTTTGTTTAAGTTAAACACTCTGTCATGCTGTTTTGTTTAAGTTAAACACTCTGTCATGCTGTTTTGTTTAAGTTAAACGCTCTGTCATACTGTTTTGTTTAAATTAAACACTCTGTCATACTGTTTTGTTTAAGTTAAACACTCTGTCATTCTGTTTTGTTTAAGTTAAACACACTGTCATGCTGTTTTCTTTAAGTTAAACACACCGTCATGCTGTTTTGTTTAAGTTAAACACACTGGTCTGCTGTTTTGTGTAAATTAAACACACTGGTATGCTGTTTTATATAAGTTAAACACACTGTCATGCAGTTTTGTTTAAGTTAAACACACTGTAATGCTGTTTTGCTTAAGTTAACCACGCAGTCATACTGTTTTGCTTAAGTTAAACACTATGTCACGCTGTTTTGTTTAAGTTAAACACTATGTCATGCAGTTTTGTTTAAGCTAAACACACTGTCATGCTGTTTTGTTTAAGTTAAACACTATGTCATACTGTTTTGTTTAAGTTTAACACTCTGTCATGCTGTTTTGTTTAAGTTAAACACTCTGTCATGCTGTTTTGTTTAAGTTAAACACTCTGTCATGCTGTTTTGTTTAAGTTAAACACTATATCATACTGTTTTGTTTAAGTTAAACACTCTGTCATGCTGTTTTGTTTAAGTTAAACACTCTGTCATATTGTTTTGCTTAAGCTAAACACTCTGTCATACTGTTTTGTTTAAGTTAAACACTCTGTCATACTGTTTTGTTTAAGTTAAACACTCTGTCATGCTGTTTTGTTTAAGTTAAACACTCTGTCATACTGTTTTGTTTAATTTAAACACTCTGTCATTCTGTTTTGTTTAAGTTAAACACTATATCATACTGTTTTGTTTAAGTTAAACACTCTGTCATACTGTTTTGTTTAAGTTAAACACTATGTCATACTGTTTTGTTTAAGTTAAACACTCTGTCATGCTGTTTTGTTTAAGTTAAACACTCTGTCATGCTGTTTTGTTTAAGTTAAACACTCTGTTAGGCTGTTTTGTTTAAGTTAAACACACTGTCATGCTGTTTTGTTTAAGTTAAACACATTGTCATGCTGTTTTCTTTAAGTTAAACACACCGTCATGCTGTTTTGTTTAAGTTAACCATGCTGCCATACTGTTTTGCTTAAGTTAAACACTCTGTCATGCTGTTTTGTATAGTTAAACACACTGTCATGCTGTTTTGTTTAAGTTAAACACACTGTCATGCTGTTTTGTTTAAGTTAAACACACTGTAGCGCTGTTTTGTTTACGTTAACTACGCTGTCATGCACATTTGTGTAAGTTAACCATGCTGTCATGCTGTTTTATTTATGTTAACTACGCTGTCATGCAGATTTGTTTAAGTTAACCATGCTGTTATGCTGTTTTGATTAAGCTTTACACGCTGTCATGCTGTTTTGTTTAAGTTAACCGCACTGTCATGCATTTTTGTTTAAGTTAACCACACTGTCATGCTGTTGTCAATTAAACCACACTATCATGCTGTTTTGTTTATGCTAACCACTCTGTCATACTGTTTTGTTTACGTTAACCACACTGTCATGCTGTTTTGTTTACGTTAACCACACTGTCATGCTGTTTTGTTTACGTTAATAACACTGTCATGCTGTTTTGTTTAAGTTAACCACACGGTCATGCTGTTTTGTTTAAGTTAACCACACTGTCATGCTTTTTTGTTTTAAGTTAACCACACTGTCATGCTGTTTTGTTTACGTTAATCACACTGTCATGCTGTTTTTTTTTTAAATTAACCAAATGTAAAAACTAACCCTGGAGATTTAGGAATTGAGATAATCATTGATGACACGCTAACATTGGGCAGAAATGAGAAAACAATCTCATTTATTGAGCACACCACAGAAGAAGAAGAAAAAAAAGAAAGAAAAGCAGCCAAGAAGAGAAAGAAGAAAAACTAATGAAGAAATATGGATAGAAAGAGCAACGTGACAAACGGAGAGAGGACAAGAAAGGTAAAGTAGAAGGAATAAAAAGGACACAATAATTTGTTGAAAGAAGTTAATAGGAAGGAAGAAGTAAAGGAAGAAAAAATGAAATAAAACACGGGAAAGAGGACAAAACTAGAAATTAAAACCAAAAACAAATGAGAAACGATAATTCTTAGAAAACAAAGAAGGAAATGAACATAAGAAACGTTTTAAGAATTAACGAACTCATGAAAGCAAGAAAAAAAAAATCGCAATTTAAATAGATTACACCCATACATACAAACACGCACACAAAGGACAAAGAAGGCAAGTGAATGAATGAATAAATAAATGAAAATAGAATAAAAAAATACAATAAGGAGAGTAACTGAAAAAGAGAAGATACACATTTTTTTTTAAAGCACAAAAATAACAAAATAAATGGGAAAAAGAATGTTACAATAATTATTTTTTTAAATAAAAACTGAAAGAAAAATAACTCAGAAAAGAAGATTTACCAGTGAAGTTGATGCGGACAGAGATAAGGACAGACAGAAGAACGGACGGACATACGGACGGACGGTCGGACAGACAGACGGATAAACAGACAGATATTATGTAGGTAAGCAGGAAGGTAGGAAGGTAGTTAGGTAGGTTAGCAGACAGACAGACAGGTATGTAGGCAAAGAGGTAGGTAGACAGGTAGATGGGTAGAAAGGTAAGTTGGTTTGTTGGTTGGTAGACAGAACGAACGAATGAACGAACGAACTTTATTTTCAAAGGGTTTAGAATTGGGCACGCAGGCCCGTCTAACATTCTGCCCTTCCTTTCTCTCGTCTTCCATACTGAATCCATTAATTCTCACATGTATCTTAAATATTACTTAAAATAAGAAAATAACATACAATAAAATAAAATAAAATCCAAACATTGTAACAGTACAATAATAGTTACACAGATTTTCAGTGCCTTATCATATTAATACTAAACAGGACAAAATTATCTTTAAAACCTACGTATGATGTTATGTAATTATTTAAGAACATAACTAAATTAGGGTGGCATATAATCTGCACTAACGATGTATTTGAAAAGTCTGTGATTGAATGAATATGGACTAAGCGTGTTTTTAGGTCGTGTGGAAGATTATTCCACAGATGAGCAGCAGAAAAGGCTAAACTTTTCTTGAATGAGGTGAGCCTAGGCTTGGGCATGTGTAATGTATTTAAGCGTTGACTGCGTCTTCCGCTGGATTTTAAAATAGACCACAAATACATTGGAGCATTCTGTGATATGATTTTGTGAATACATTTGGCTTTGTTGATGAGAAAGCGCTTTCTTAGTGGTAATATGTTAAGATATGTATGTGGGTCTACACACTGTGTGAGGTTTTTGTCTGAAACTAGGCGCACCGCACGTTTTTGTAATGAATAGAGACTTTAAGTGTTGGACATGGAGCAGCCATCCCAAATTGTGGAACAATTGTCTAGATGTGTTTGTGTTTGTATAGAACATTTTTCGAGTTTCCTCATCTAGGAAATGTTTGATTTTAGCTAAATGGTAAACTTTTTGTGCCGTTTGTTTGGTTAGTGCTTGTACATGCAAATTCTAACTTAAATGTTGGTCAATTATGAGTCCTAGTGTTTTATTTTCATTTACATTTTCAATTAAAGTGTCACAGTGACTGATAATTTATTTTACCATTCCGTTCCATATGTTATTACTCTTTAATGTTCTGTTTTCCTAGTCATTTTGCATTTCTTTTCTTTCATTTTTCACCTTCTCAAACCCCACCCGAGGTTTGTTTACGTTCTGGCCGGCCTTCAGTAATACATTCCTTCAACGGTCAGCGTAGCGGTAATATTACATCAGCGCACCTGTGGTTCGTTTGACCAGAGAAACATTTCTGTTACGCTTAGAGTGTTTGAACGAGCGAAAGGGTTTCTGTGAAAGAAACGGCTCGTTAGCACGGACCAATCTTCTGAGGTCGGTAAACGAGTTTGATCTTCAATTCAGGAGAGATTTGTTGTGGCCCCTGACCATAATATTATGCATCGCCGATCTGGGGAACTTTCGCACGGGGTCTGTTGTCTTTGATGTAGTCTCCAGAGAAACCTCTGTCTTACTCTTTATTACGCATTACGCCGATACATCTGTAGAATCAGGCTATGCAGGTGTCCCGGGTAGCGTTGTTTGTAACTATAAGACTTGAGAATTTTAATACGTCAAACACACTCGTAAACGTTTCCTGCCCGAGACAGACCCTTATGGAAATAAGGCAAACATTAACACAGTACTAAATATTTTTGTCTATTTCTTGGCATTTTCTCGGGGTGAGTTGACATATCTTATTAATATATAAATATTCATATTAGTTTTTTATATATCTGATAGGAATGTGACGTGAATTCATTTCTGAGGACTTCTCCTAGTAATTTAGTTCAGTGATAATGTAGCGCTGTCTACTGCCTTAGTTAAGTGGTGCTTAAACAGAAGGTTTATAATGGGTTAAATGATAGACTTACCATAACAGACACTCACTAGGCGTAGAATCAGTCCACAGATGCTTATCATGGGTTAAGAATAGGCTACTTAACTGTCATTTCTGTAAGATAATGTCAGAAGTATGGATTATTCACTTAAAACTGAATAGTGAGATACAGGCACTTAAACACTGAATTATAGGAGATAGTCGCTTATTCCTTTTTGATAGAAACTTCTAGTGGCAGGGTGGAATCATGATATGCTTATTTGTGTAGCTAGGCACTAGTCTATAACTTTCACAGAAAGCAGTCACCAGCCATAGAAAATATTTTATCCTATGATTCACTCACAACTGTATTATTATAGCTAGAACATTGCATTTTCTATGTATTCATTTGTGGGATGTTAATTTTTCCCCAAAGGGACATACGACTTATTTTTGTAATGTCAAATGCTGTAATCTGTTTATGTAAATTCACTTAATGTTGTAAGATGAATAGAATCCATTCAACTGTAACTACAAGGTTAGGTTTCCTGTATGTTTAGTTGGAAGAAGAGGAGTAGTTTTTTGCTGTCAGAACATTTACTGACAGGTACCTGGGTATACAAAATATATTAAGCCTATGCGGGAACATGCTGATAATTGATAGAGTGGAAGGAGCGGAGCATAGCTATGTTATATAACATTAGTGTGATTTTGTTGTTGCTTAATGTAAAGGGTGTCTCTTTTGGGTCTCAGTTTCAGGGATACCGAATCGCTAGAGCAAGATTCCAGTCAGGCGAAGAACGTCCCATTCTCTTCGTTCTAGAGGGTTTCTGAGTAACACCTAGCATTCACGAGTTGTCAACCCCAAATAACTGAACCAAAACCCTTTGTCAACGCCAAGTTAAGCTCACGCAGTGCAACGAGCCAACGCTAAATCTGAAATCATCTATTGCAGTAGTAGTTTCCTACTCGCCTATTGGATTACCAGTCAGAGCAATGCGGCTTCCAGCATATCAATCAGCCCAGCATGTCTATAGTAGATTCAATCACTAGCCTTTGTGTGCCTAAACGGGGCACTCAGTCAAGCCACAGTCAAGCAAGCCCAAACTGGATTTAATGCCAAGCAAGCAATAGCGCCGGATAAGAGCGCCTGGGACGCTTTGTCCCCAAATAGCTTCGTCTGGTGTAATCCTGGGTTATGTAAAACCTCGCACTTAGGAGCGGCCAGCCAAAGATATACAGAGTTCCAGCCCCCCCTCGCGCAATCAGAGTTCCAGCCCCCCTCTCGCAATTAGAGGTCACCAAAGTTAGCACCAACAAGGAAAGTTTTACAGGTCAATTCCATCACCCATGGAGTATATATTTACGTAAAGACACTTTCTGGAGCTGGCACATTTGGTCCTTCGAAAGCGGACAGACTGACACGCAGTTTATTCATTTGGTAAACCAGAGGTAAATAGCGTCTTCCAGCCCACCTCGCGCAATTAGAGGTCACCAATGATAGCACCTACAGGAAAGTTTTACAGGTCAATTCCATCACCCATGGAGTATATATTTACGTAAAGACACTTTCTGGAACTATTACATTTGGTCCCACGAAAGCGGACGGACTGACACTCAGTTTATTCATTTCTCTGTGTTCTACAGTTTTATGACTGGTGGTGTGTGTGTTTGTGGGTGTGTATTTGCATATTTGTGGTTATTGATGATTATTGATGACTATTGATGATTATTGTGGTTATTGATGATTATTGATGACTATTGATGATTATTGAGATTATTTATGTATTTTATGTTGTTGGTGATGAAATGCATTATTTTCATACATGCTTCTTCATTTAATAAAGTTTACACATTTATTAATGCGCTGTTCACGACCCTTCCATCCATAATTTACATGTTTCAGCTCTTTGCTATACTCTCTGTGTATGATTAAGAGAAAAGAGTGAGAGCAGGAGGTGCTTAGACAGTATAAGTGAGTTGAGGGCTTGGAGAGAGTGATAACCTTAATAAATCTTCTCCAGGTTTGTCTCAAGTCCATCTCCTATTACACTTTATCTATGTGTAATCTATAACTCTGTCAGTCCACTATCCCTTGTCGATTTCACTACTATTGTCCAACTCGACAAATACTCTACACTCTAACTCAACCACGACATAAAGAGGTTCCAATGTAGAGCTGAAGTGTTGTTTTCAGTGAGTTTTGTAATTTTTGTCTAGTTGATATTATCATACATTTTGTTTTAATGATATTTATTTGCATGCAGTTTTCATTGCTCCACTTAATAAGATTGTCTGTGTCGCTTTATAATAATATTTCTAGCGTGTTGCAACTTTTATCACTAGTATAAATGGTACAGTCATCGGCAAATAGGTCGCAGGATGAGTGCTTGATGTGTAATAGAAGGTCATTTATGTAAATGGAAAAAAGTAGAGGGCCGAGAATAGAACCCTGAGGAACACCGGTGTCAATAATAGTTGGGTTTGACAAGGAGTTATTGTACCACACTACTTGCTGTCTGTCGGACAGGAATGATTTAAGATATGTCAGTAGTTTAAAGTTAACTTTCATTGTTTCTAATTTTCTTATTAAAACAAAGTGATCTAACCTATCAAATGCTTTCCTAAAGTCTACAAAGATTGCTCCACATATGTTATCGTTATTAATGTTTAGGTGCAAGTTGTCTATCATCTTAGTTAGAGCTGTGTCGCATGAATGCTTTTGTCTAAACCCTGACTGACTGTCAATTAGCAAGTCATTGCTAACTAGGTAATGTAGTGTTGCTTTATGTATGTGTTTTTCTAGTGGTTTAGAAAGCGATGATAAAAGAGAAATTGGTCTATAGTTACCAAGATTACTGTTATCTGACGAGCCAGGTTTGAAGAGAGGATATACTTGGGCGATCTTAAAGGCCGAAGGAAAATAACTTTTGGCGATACATTGATTATATATATAAGTTAGTGAATCACTAATAGCTGGTGCGGAGTAACGCAGTATTCGATTACTAATTCCGTCAAGCCCTGATGAGCTATTATCTTTAAGGCCATGACTGTCATAAAAGGAATGTCGGGTGGAACTGAGTTTGTACATTTGTTCTTACAGAATGCTGAAAGTTGGTCTAAGTCACTAATGGAATGTGGTATTGTGGATTTCAGACTGCTTATTTCTGCTTGAAAGTGATTGCTGAAGTCTGTACAAGTAAATGAAGTGTTGGAAGATAATGAGTCTGGTGCATTACGTTTTTTCGCTAAGGTGTTAATTGCCTTCCATATCTCCTTACTATTTGATTTGTTCTGAACCATATTTCTAAAATGATTTTTCTTTTCTTTACGAATTAAATATTGAACCTTGTTCCTGTATACCCGGGTAAGTGTTGAGGTCCTTATTTTTGTGTGCTTGATCTCTCTGCCTCATAGCCTCCAACACTTCCTGCGTGATCCACGGAGATTTGAATTGTCATTTGACGCGAATTTCTTTAGCTGGTACGTGCGTGTCAAAAACATTATAAAAAATTTGTGTCCAGTATTCAATAGCGTCATCCGGATCAGGAAGTTGGTAAACACGGCCGAGAGGTGCAGTTAGCAAGTCATTCAAAAATAATTCCTGACTGAAATGTTTGAAACTGCTAAATTTAATACTTACATGTTTATTTTTGGGAACTTTACATTTATATTTCCAACCTGCAAGTCTGGAAGGAAGAGCTGGAGAAGAGAGGGATGGTCATAAGCAGCTCTAAAACAAAATCCATGGTGATATCACGAGAAGAAAGAAGACATCAGATTAAGCTGGGAGAACAGGTCCTGGAGCAGGTCGACCACTTTAAATACCTCGGAGCTATTATAGACCGAAAGGGAGGCATCAAAGAAGAGTTGGCCACTCGAAAAGCAGCAGCTGGGAGACTTTTTCAGGCCATAAATCGACGATTCCTCAGCAAGAGAGAGGTTGGTAAGAAAACGAAGATGGCTGTATACCGCTCCACCTATGTCCCAGTCTTGACATATGGATGCGAGTCATGGGCAATGACTACAACCCATAAAAGCCAGATCCAAACCTCAGAAATGAGGTATCTGAGGAAGGTGGTTGAAGTAACAAGAAGAGACATGGTACGCAACCAGACGATACGTCAAGGCCTAAAATGCCACCCCCTACAGACCCAAGTAGAACAGTCCCAACTAAGATGGTTTGGCCATGTCTGCAGAATGGGAGAAGATCGGCTACCACGACAAGCATGGGAAACAAAGAGCCAAGGATCCAGACCCCGAGGACGACCCAGAGTCCGCTGGGAGGACAACATTAGACAATCTTTGAAGGACCGAGGACTAGAATGGAACCAGGCCAGGAGGAAGACAGCCGATAGAATAGTCTGGCGCTCTCTCTTTCAAACCTCTACACCTCACGGTAGAAGGGGAACGACTAAGTAAGTAAGTAAGTAAGATATTGAAATCACCGAGAAGAACAACCTCCTTGACAGTGGCAAATACATTGTCCATCATGATGGTTAAATTTTCGTACCAGATAGGTCCTGCACTTGGATTTTGATAAAGATATCCCAAAAGAAATGGGCCCTGTTTCGGTAGCTTTATTTCCAACCATACACATTCTATCTCTGCTGTCTCTAAGTCGTTTCTGCTGCGAAAATTAAGGGAAATAGAAATATAAACTGTTATACCTGTCTCTTGTTTTTTGCTTGCGTCGCAATGTCATCATCTGTTATTTTGTCATTTAGGCGACTTTCTGACAGTCCAAAAATGTGAAAATTCGTATTTAGAATGTGTGTAAGTTCGGGGAGTTTACCTAGAAGATGGTAAATATTCAGATGACCAAGTAGTAGACCATCCTTGTGAAGCCACGGTACATTATTATCAGCCATGTTTGTACAGTATAAAAGAAATATATATATATATATATATATATATATATATATATATATATATATATATATATATATATATATATATATATATATATATATATATTTATATATATATATATTTATATAATACCAAGTTTAAAAAGCAGTTATGCACACAAAAAAGCGCAAAGTATTTTACGAATTAATACTTCACCAAGGAAGTGAAATTCAAGAAAAGAAAAATTGCAGGAAATACAATATTAAAATAATTAAAACAATTTCAACTGAGTAAATTGTCTGGAGTATATAAAAATTGTCACAAAACAATCAAGCATACAACATATCACACCAGAACTGCTCAACGCAACAAATTGAAGTTAAACGAGAGATGGAAGAAATTAAAATTGTGACACGGCAGACAAGTATACAACACTACACACCTTAACATCGTTACTTCTAACAAATTAAAGCTACGCGTGATAAAAAGAAATTGAAATTGTAACAAAATAAGCAATCAAAGAAAAATTCGTCAATAACTGATATCTCTGCCTGGCATATAATAGGGATGGCGTTGGGCAGACATTACTAATGCTTGTCTAAGTGACGCAGGACTGAATTGACGATGATAAGGACTAGGGGAGGAAGCACGGTGATCTCTGATTTCTTCCGTCCTTGTTTTAGCGTTGGTAGGACTATTCTGAGCCTGGGACATTGGAATACTGTTGGTAGAGGTATCTTAGTGGGACTGCCTTGTGACTAATGGAGGAAAAATGGTATCATAAGATTCTGCTTCCTGATTGAAAGTGGCGTTGTGATAGCTGGAAGGCTGTCTGCTTGCAATAGGTGTGCTTCTTTGTGGGGCAGTGTCGCATAATGCGATTGGGATTCGATATCTAGGTAATCAAAACTAAGTAAACACCGTCGAAACATGTGTAATGCTAATAGCTCGACCAATGAAACGAGAGTTGCTACACGGAGATCGTCTAGGCCTAATACGTGAAATATTTTCGACCGAAGTTGCTTGAAGGAATAGCCAATCAGCGCAAAGTCACGGATTCACGCAAGATGGCCGACCAAGCGCATAAATACGCAGGTAGTTGGAAGTGAAAAGATATTTAAGTGGTGAATAATTTATACTTTTGTTGATAGTATTAGAGTAGGCCTACTGTAGTTAAGGTTAAGTATTAGGGGACTATTTAATTTAAGAGTCGTAGTGGGGTAAAGATATATATAACAAAATAAGCCAAAGATTACATATAATATTCAATCATCAGAATATAATTCAAAGACAACAAATAGTAGCATTCTAAAAGACAGGGAAAATAACCAATGGTAGTATTCACCAGAAAACAGTCCGAGGAAGGGAAAGCGATGGCCAAAACTCCAGAAAAAGACAAAACTTTAAACCGGACAGAAAGAAACAGGACCACGAACCCTGAAATCAGAAAAACAGAACTAAAGGACACGAGTAAAACAATAATGGAAAATCGGGAAGGAGGCGCGGAAGGAAAAACAACAAAAAGCAGAATCAACAAAGGAGAAAGATCAGGAACCAGCACAGCGAACGGAAAGAAAGGACCCAGGGAAAAGGATAATCAGGACAGCCAGGTAAACGCGGACAAAACAAGTCATGAAACCAGAGGGGATAAACTGAAAGGAGGCTCAGAAGTAAAAACAACAAAGGAAGGCAAAACGTGGGCAGAAGCAGTTAAAAACCAAGGTAGGGACACCAGGCATGATAAACTAGAAGAAAATACTAACCAAAAAAATAGCAATGAAAGTACCAAAAAAGACTCAAGACATCTAGCAACCCAGGCAGCTCCAAAAAATAAAGATGTAGTAAACATATGTCGTTTAAAGATAACGCAAGTAGCTGGTGAGGCTGTCAAGATCAAGGCATTAGATGAAGACAAAATTATAAACATCCTTGATCCTGTGTTAGGCAAAAAGGCGATAGCCAAAATTTCGAAAACCCATTTTGGCATAATAATTATCCCAAATCAGAGTGACAGAATAAAAGAGATGATAGAGGAACTCAAAGTAGAAGCAAAAACAGTGACTCTTGCACATGACATAGAAGTAAAGATAGAGCTAGCAAAAGTGACCAGTAGATGTGTATTAAAAGGGATAAACACTACCCTTTCAAGCGAGGAAGTTATGAACATCCTCGCAAAACATAACCCAGACATAAAGCTGGTACACGTGGACAGAATAATGGTGAAAGGGAGTATCGTTACCCCAGTGGTAGTGATAACAACAGAAGGTAGGGAACCCCCCAAGATGGTACTATTTGGGAAAACACAAAAAAACACAGAAGCCTTCATTCCCCCAGTGTTGCAGTGCTCCAACTGCATGAAGTTTGGTCATGGACGCCACACTTGCAGGGGGAAGGCAGTATGTAGGTTTTGTGCGGGGGCACACCCTTTCACGCAATGCGAAAAGGCAAAGTCAGATACTGACTATAAAAAGGATAATGCAAACAGAAAATGCACTAATTGCAAAGGAAACCATAGCGCCAGATTCCAGGGCTGCCCAGTATATCAGCAGACCAAAAAAGCATTGAGGGTAGCTATAACAACCCAAACCCCTTTCAAAACGGTCATTAAAGAATTAAAAGAAAATGATACTTATACGAACAATAAAGTTATAACAGAAATTAAGAGTGTGCAAGAAGATGTCAAAATGCTTAAGTCACAGATGGCAAAAGAAAGTAAGAACAAGTTAGAAAATAATAAAATAGTACCAAAAAACCAGTCAGATGATTCAACTACATCCTCGGATGACACAAGTGCACTGAAAAGTGCAGAGGCATTGCTTCAAGAAGTGAAAGCCATACAGCACCAAATTTCCCAGGATATAGCTAAACTGACTGTACTGAAAGAAGAAAATGAAATGATACTAGTCAAACTGTCTGAACAAAAAGAAGAAAGTGAAATAATACTAAAAAGAATGGAAAGTGAAAGGCAGGAGAGTAACATAGGGAGAGAAGGGAATGTAGCATTGGATGAAAATAGGAAAGTGGTCAACCTAGAAGAAAATATCAAAGGACACATTGAGGCACTTTTACCATACATAGTGGAAAAAGTTAGGAATAAAATGATAAGTTTAAATAAGGTTTTTATTGAGAACTTGATGGATAGTGGGTCCACAAGTACAGGAAATGCAGAATAAGAGCAATTTGATAGTTAACCAAAATAAAAGGTACACTAGAGGATGTTAAAATTCAATTTAGAAAGATTTAGAATTATCCAGTGGAATTGTAGGGGTATTAAAAAAAATTTTACACCCCTACTATCAGAGACTGGAGAAAATACTGATATATATATGCTCTTCAAGAGACCCATTTAAACCCAAATAATAAATATAGTTGTAAGGGCTTTAAGATACTTAGACACGATAGGAAAGAAGGTAGAGGAGGAGGTGTCGCAGTATTAGTTAGCGAAAAATTTAAAATCATAGACTGGGAAGTATTTAATACAACCAATATAGAAGGTATCCAGGTTACTATAGCAGCTGAACCAAACAATCTAACAATTCTAAATGTATATGCTAAAGATGGCACAATTAAAGATGAAGAAATACTAGCCATAAGCACCAGACTAGGCCCCAAAACAATCATAGTAGGCGATTTTAATTCCCATCATTGTGCTTGGGGTGGACAACATGCAGATAATGCAGGAAAATGCCTACTTGACTTCATAGAAAACAATGAACTACTAATACTAAATGATGGATCTGCAACAAGAATTAATCCACAAGCTAATAGGGCAGACTCAGCAATAGACATAAGTATAGCAACTAACAACCTAGCGAATGTAAATTGGGAAGTGTTACAAGACACAAACTCAGATCATCTGCCCATTGTAATAACCATGCATGAAAATGTCATTCCAAATCCAGAACCAGAGAAACCTACCTTCAACTATAAAAAAGCAAACTGGGAAGCTTTCCAATCAGAGCTGGAGGTGATGGAATATAAAGACATGGAATCAGATGATACTGACTTGTGGGCAGAAACACTGACCAATGAAATTCTGAAAATAGCAATAAAGTATATACCAAATAAAAATATGCCACAACACCTTAAACCAATAAATAACATTAAGAAGAAAAGAGAAACTCAATGGAATAAAGAACCAGTTGCCTGGTGGAATAAAAGCTGTGCAGAAATTCATGAGAGAAGAAAAAGGGCCTTACAAAAATATAGAAATAACAGAACAGAAGAAAACTATGATAAGTATAAACTTATTAGGAATGAATCTAACAGAATAATATTCAAAGCCAAAGAAACTAACTGGAAGGAGTTTTGTCAGTCACTTAAACCTAGCACTCAAATTAGAGAAGTATGGAAAAAGCTTAAGGCAATCAAAGGGAACAATAAGAAAACAATAATGCCAACAATCAAACTACCAAAGAGAGCAGAAACAGATAAAGAAAAAGCTAATGCCCTTGCCGAGTATTTCTATAAAGTCAGTGCAAAAAGTAGCCTTGGACAGGAAGAAAATGAGAGAAGAGAAAGACTTAGGATACAGTTTTTAAAAGAACTACCAGACCAGATAGATGAAACAAACTATTTAGATGCTGATATAACAGAGGAAGAAGTAACTAATGCAATAAAAGATAAATCTAATACTGCCTCAGGGCAAGATATACTTAGTTATGAAATCCTTAAGAAAGTACCCAAAAGAACTATAAACATAATAACTTCACTTTATAACAAAATCTGGAACTTAGGAAAGATACCAAAAGCATGGAAAGTAGCTATGATAGTACCCATTCTAAAACCCAATAAGGAAGCCCATGATGTAAGTTCATATAGGCCTATCTCCTTAACATCACAACTAGGTAAAATACTGGAAACTGTTGTGAATAAAAGAGTTAAATTCTACCTAGAAAAAAACCAGTTATATAGCCCAAACCAGTCAGGGTTTAGAGCAGACAGAAGTACAGTAGACCAGCTTGTAAGATTAGAACATGATGTAAAGCTAGGATTCAAGAGGAAAGAGAAAACAGTGGCAGTCTTTCTAGATGTAGCTAGAGCATATGATGAATGCTGGCGAGATGGAGCTCTTTACAAAATGAAAAAGATTGGCATTACTGGTAAAACCTATAGGTATCTAGAAAACTTTTTACAGGACAGGTATTTTGCTGTACAGGTGAATAATGATAGGTCAGAAATATATGAACAACAGAATGGGATTCCTCAAGGATCAGTGATCTCTCCTTCAATTTTCACTATAGCTGTAAATGATTTAGCAGATGAATTTAATGACATAAAGAATGCAGTATCACAATTTGCAGATGACTGTGCCATTTGGCGATCTGGAAAAAACTTGGACCATGTTTACAAAAAAACTTCAAAATCAAATAGACAAAGTTTCAGAGTGGATGAAAAGTTGGGGCTTCCAAATTAATGTAAACAAAACAGTAGGTATGATTTTCAGCAAAGGAAATTTTAAAAAAAATAACAAAATCAATATAACCATTAAAGGACAGAAAATATGTACCTCCTCAACAACTAGATTTCTGGGCATAACTTTAGATAAACAACTAAATTATAATAAACATATAGACAATTTGGTAGAAAGCTGTAGGGGACCCCTAAATATACTAAGGATTGTAAAAGGTAATGGATGGGGGGCCAGCAATAAAATAATGCTTATGTTCTACAAGTCCTTCATCAGGGGGAAACTGGATTATGCCAGCATAGTCTATGACTCAGCTGCAGCTTCTAACAAAGCAAAACTGGACAGGATTCAAAATGCAGCCATGAGAACCATTACAGGTGCATTTATATCGACACCAGTAGAAGCTCTAGAAGTAGCTCTCGGCATACCTCCCCTTGGTCTAAGACGGAAAGAACTGAGATTAAATTATTGGAGTAAAGTAGCACAAGAAGTGACCCACCCAGCACATAAAGCATTTGTCAAAAACCAACCAAGTGTATGGGACGTTCCCTTAAATAAAGATAGATATCCAACAGGGTGGAGAACTATAGAAGACCTAATGCAGTTCAAAGAACTATCAAACACAATTGAAAATAGTAATAAATACAGAAGCAAAATACCACCATGGGAACTAAAAACACCAATCATAGACTACTCACTTACTGAAAAGATCAAACAAAACATAGAAGATAAGGAAGCCAAAATGATAAGTAGAAAGTTCATAGAGCAACTAACTAAACAAAGTCTGGCCATCTACACTGATGGATCCAAGGGTGATAGTGGGCAACTAGGTGCCGGAGTTGTAATACCACAATGGGGAATAAAAAAGAGCTACAGTATAACGGAAGGGGCATCGATTTTTCCTGCACAGCTGGTAGCAATTCTTAAAAGTCTAGAAATAATCGAAGATAACCCACCAGAAGCTGTTACGATATTTACAGACTCACTATCATCACTACAAGCACTAGAACACTCAGGTAAATGTAGCCGGCCAGACATAAAGGAAGAAATTCTAGCAATTAATACATCACTAGAGAACAGAGGATGTAGTGTGAGGCTAGTGTGGGTTCCAGCACACATAGGTATAGCTGGCAACGAGTTGGCAGACCAGAATGCCAAGAAGGGAAGAACAAGTAAAAACAATATAAAAGCAGGACTGGGAAGGTCAGAGATCAAGAGCCAAGTGAAGGAAACTGTAAACGAGGAATGGAAGACAACATGGAAAGAAAGTAGAAAAGGCAGACACGCGTTCAAACTGCTGAAAGAACCAACAAGGACATGCCAGGTCAGAGAAGAATTAAAGATACCATCGAACAAAAAACTGTGGCGTCTCCGACTCGGTGCAGCATACTTCATGGTAGAAGAACCACACTGCCAAGAATGTCAGGAAGAGAATGACATAGACCACTACCTGATCCACTGTAAAAAGTATGAACAACAAAGGCTTGAATTAAAAACTTACTATAGAAATCACAATATAGACTTAACAGGTGATAAGGTTTTAAGTATAGATGCCCCAAGAGATGCCCAATCAATACTTAAAAGATATATACATAAAACAAAGGAAAAAATATAAGGCTAGAACTTCAGGAAAATCATCCAACTAAATAGAAATTAAGCAGCAAGAACTAACAAAGCATTAACAAAAAATAGCTACTCATAGGACAAGGAAAGACAAGATATTAAAAAAAGGGACAACAACTCAAAAAGAACAAATACTAATACAAATTAAAACCAAGTGTAAAGGACAATAGTTATCTAGAAACAATACAAAAGAGAAAATAAAATTGACAAATAATAATATAAATAAAAATCAGCAACTGCAAAAGACAACAGTTATTTAAATTGAATACAAAATTAGTAAATAAAATGACACTAAATACCCCAATTATAACCAACTTTCAGGTTGAACAGGGTAGAACAAGATGGAACGAGAAGACGCAACAATGATCAGATGTTGAGTGCCCGATCTCCACCCATCAATTCATCAAAACAACAACAAACAACGTGAAACCTAAAAAAGGCAAATTGGGAGTCCTTCCAATTAGAGCTAGGTAAACTAAGCATAGAACAAATTGAATCTAACAGTATAGATATATTTGCAGAAAAACTAACAAATGAGATTTTAAAAATAGCAATAAAATATATACCAAACAGGAATATGCCTGAGCACTTAAAACCAACACAAAAAGGTAAAAATAGGAAAAGAAACAAAGATAAAAATCCAGTACCATGGTGGACAGACAGATGTTCAGAACAACTGAAATTGAGGGAGAGGGCCCTTACAAAGTATAGAAAAGCCAAAACTGAAGAGAATTACACAAACTATAAAAAAATAAGAAATGAAACAAATAAAATAATATTCAGAGCTAAAGAAAAGAGTTGGAGAAAATTTTGTCAAACATTAAACCATAGGTCCCAAATAACTACAGTTTGGAGAAAACTAAAAGCAATTAAAGGAGGAAACAGCAAGAAATTTAAAATCCCAACAATTAAAATACCAGAGAGAGCTGAAACAGATAGAGAAAAAGCCAACATACTAGCTAAATACTTTTATCAGGTTAGTTCAATAGACAGTCTAGATAAGGCAGAAATAAATAGACGAAAAAACACTGCTAGAAAAAATTAAAAGAAGAAAATATGGAAACCACACAGGATGCTAAGTATTTAAATGCAGATATTACAGTAGATGAAATAGAAAGAGCTTTAGCAGAAAAAACCAATACTACCTCTGGGGAAGACATTCTGAGCTATGAAATCCTCAAAAAGGTACCAAATACAATAAAGTCTGCAATTAGCATGTATCAATGTTAATCTTACACTGTAAAATAGAAGTGAGTGTGTCTGCATTTATGGACCTCCTGCAGTCTGTGTGGATTTTATTCATCATTGGAAAATGATCTTTCGCAGTCAGCATTGCTGTTAGGGAGTATCAGCAGTCGCTGAATGATGACTTTCAAATTAGTGAAGCGGATGGCACAGTACTATTTTCTGGTCAACAACTTCCAGCCAATAGCTACAGTCTCTTTTTCTGACCACTATCTGTCAGTAGGGCACGCACACTTCAGACAACAACCATGCAGTAAGTCCATCGAACTCATCTTTCAGTGCTTCCTGATCAAGATCTTGGCAAAAGTTATCTGCCAATCTGCAGATGTTTGGATACCTGAGATTATCTTTAGTGCTTGGATCTAGCACTTTTAATTCCTTTAGAAACCATGGTTGTCAAAGGGAAATTTATCAGTAATTTTTTTTAACCACTGATGTGAAAACATTTCTGACATCCTCAAAAAATGAACTCTTTACTCCACTATCAAGCTCCATTTATTCGATAAATGCTCTTACCATGACCTGCAAGCTTTTGTTTCTTTGAATTAGGCCCAGCCATCATTCAGTGGATGAAATATTTAAGCTAATAATCGTTGTAGACGAAGAGAATTATTAAAAAATACAACGAACAAAGCAAACGGCTAACAGAGAAAAAAAATTATGAACAGAATATCAAATCTAGGAAGAAAAAACGTACCACCAAACATTTACAAAATTATTATTTAAGAGTTGGTAGCCTAGACTAGTGATAACAGATTGCCACTCTATTAAAAAATAAAGCAGCGAATCACGAGCGCTGGAATAAAGTAGGCCTACTCAACGCAAACAAACTTTTTTTTTCTAGTTATGTAGGGCCTACACAGAATATTATGACAATTTATCGGAAATATATTGAAGGGCAAGATATAACTGGAAAGATTAAGTCAGCGATTAAATTGCAACAGAGCAAAACAACAGCAACATTTAACCAAGTTATAAGTACTTAGCTTTTCTAAACAAAATGGCGTCCAAAGTGTGGTGGCAATCAAGCGTGGTCGTTGATAACAGGCAACTTTAAAAATACGTCGTCACGCTGAAAACTTAAAGCGTTTGAGGCCGAATTCAACGTTTTTACCGAATTGTTGGGTATAAAAGGATTTGATTGGTTGCTGGGAGAGACCTCAGTTTAAAAACGGACGCCGAGATTCCCGGAATGAAAAATAAAATAAATTTGTTTTAAAAAAACCTGGGCTAGAAAATATTTTCTGATTTAAAATTTAAAAAAAACTTGGGTTGGAAAATATTTTTAGAATTTAAAAAAAAAAAAAAAAATTTTTTTTTTTTTTTTTTTTTGGGGAGGGGGCTAAAAATCCGTACAACGAGTCTGTACGGCCGTACACTGCTAAAATTATCAAAAATCCGTACATTGTACGAAAAATTCGTACATGTTGACAGGTATGCAAATACAACTCTAAGAGTGATTGCATCCCTCTACAACAAAATCTGGCACACGGGAAAAATACCATGTTCATGGAAGACAGCAGTAGTCATCCCCATACTAATGCCAGATAAGGAAGCACATGATGTCAGCTCATACAGGCCAATATCGTTAACATCACATCTAGGAAAAATTCTAGAAACAATAGTCAACAGCAGACTAAAATTTCATCTCGAAAAGCATAATTTGTACAGTCCAACCCAGGCAGGCTTTAGAAGCCAACATGGTACAATAGAGCAACTGCTGAGGCTGGAACATGATGTTAAAACAGGCTTCAAAAGGAATGAAAAAGACAGAATATATTCCTTGATGTAGCAAGAGCATATGATGAGTGTTGGAGGGAGGGTGCACTACATAAAATCAGGAAACTAGGTATAGTAGGCAGAACCTACAATTACCTAGAAAACTTCCTGCAGGATAGATACTTCATGGTACAAATAAACAATGATAGATCTGAGGTACATGAGCAACAGAATGGAATTCCCCAGGGATCAGTAATATCACCATCAATTTTTACGATTATGGTCAACGACCTAGGCGACGAGTTTAAGGACTTAAAAAACAACCTATCTCAGTTTGCAGATGATGCTGCGATATGGAGAACGGGAAGAAATCTCCCATTCCTCTATAAAACAGTACAAAAACAAATAGATAAAGTATCTGACTGGATGAACAAGTGGGGATTTAATCTAAACGTTAAAAAAAACCATAGGAATGATTTTCAGTAGAGGGCGTGTAATTAAAAACAATATAATTGACATAAGCATTAATAAGCAAAAAGTATGCACAGCAAAATCAACTAGATTTCTTGGCATGGTACTAGACCAGCAACTAAACTGGAACAAACACATAGACCTTTTAGTGCAAAGCAGTAGAGGACTTATTAATATGCTAAGATATATGAAAGGAAGTGGTTGGGGCGCCTGCAATAAGACAATGTTAACATTCTATAAATCATTTATTAGAGGCAAACTTGACTATGCCAGTGTTGTCTATGCATCAGCCGCCCCAAGCAATAAGAAGAAACTAGACACAGTCCAAAACCAGGCACTGTCAATAATAGCAGGTGCCTCAAAGGGAACATCAGCAGAAGCACTAGAAGTAGCGCTAGGCATTATACCCCTGGAGCTAAGGAGAAAAGAACTGAGATTCAGCTACTGGGCAAGAGTGGCAAAAGATCCAACTCACCCGGCACATAAAACCTTTGATAGGGGTAACCAGTACATAGGCCACATTCCATTAAACCATAATAGATACCCGTCAGGGTAGAAAACAATGGATGAAGTGGATCAATACCCAGACCTGTTTAATGCGATAAACAGTAGTGCTCTGTATAAAGCAAAGATCCCACCATGGGAATTAAAAGTGCCAGAAACTGACTCCCACTTATCAAAGATCATAAATAAATCTAACGACATAATCTCAGCAAAAAGTAAAACACTAGAGTACATAGAACGGTATACAAATAATAGCCTAACTATATATACAGATGGGTCCAAAGATGAAGAAGGACAATTAGGAGCAGGAATAGCAATACCAAAATTAAAAATTTATAAAAGATACAAAGTAACAAGTAATACATCTATCTTTACAGCAGAATTAGTGGCAATCCTAAAAGCTTTAGAAATAGCTGCAGAAAATCCACCAAAAAAAGTAACCATTCTCACAGATTCCCTATCATCAGTACTAGCAATCAGAAACAGAACAGAAGGCAGCAGGCCAGACATTATAGAGGAAATACTACAGGTTAATACATATCTACAAAATATAGGATGCAGTGCAACACTAACATGGATACCATCACATGTGGGGATAGCAGGAAATGAGCTAGCAGACAAAGAAGCCAAAGGGGGGAGAACTAGCCATAACCAAATTGAAGTAGGCTTAGGGAAGTTTGAAATTAAGAGCTTAATTGCTCAAAAAATAACTAAAGAATGGATAACAGCATGGGACCTAAGTAAAAAAGCAAGACACTCATATAAAATCCTTAAAAAACCAAGCAAAAAATGTCAAATAAAAGATGAACTAAAAATACCAATTAATAAAAAATTGCTGAGACTCAAGCTGGGAACTGGATATTTCATGATAGAGGAACCCACATGTGAAGAGTGTCAAGAACCAAACACAATTAGGCACTTTCTAGTGGACTGCAAAAAATATGACCAACAGAGGCAAAACATTAAGACATACTGTAGTAACCACAAGGTAGAAATGAGTGTAGAAAATCTCATAGGCACAAAGAGCCCTTCAGAAATGCAAAAGTTAATAAAACACTATATTACAAAAACTAAAGCTAACATATAAAAATCAAATAAGGAATTGAACCAGTAGTCCAAACTGGTGAAAGACTCGCCCCAGAAACATACAGATTAACCAAATAAACCATCCAGTAAAAATCAAAAACATACTAACTTAGAAAATAGCATATATTGGAATTTTTTTTTAAAAACCATGTTGAACTATAACTACAAAAGGAAAAATACCGACTAGAGATAATATAATATAAAACAAATACAAACAAAAACATATTACAATAAAAGAAACACGTCCTGATATAACCAACAAATCCATGTACATGGTAGATGGTTGAAAGGGGCGTGCTACAAAATGAAGTAGCAAACACATTAAAAAAAAAAAAAAAAGTGAAGAGAGACACACGAACTGAAAGAACGCAGAGGACAAAAGGAGAGAGCTAGGCACGTATTCCTTCACCATTGAGTATTTGTGCTGGTCTGCCTTTGCCAGAAGTAGTCCTGTTAGTATTTCCGAAAAAGACCAGAGGGTGAGTAGGGCTACTGTACCTATTTTGTTAATGCATAATAAATGTAAATATGTCACTTCACTGAACACTCATGCTGTGCAACGATCCTGAACTGATTTCTGAACTATTCTTGTCTTGTTTTAATAATATGTTTATATGAATGTATTCTGCTCTATGATTATCCTATCAGGTTATATCATTGCTTATAACTTCAACATAGCACTATGTAACGATGGGCAACAGTTCAGTAGCCATTGTTATGAACGTAATAATCTGACTGACAGCCAATGGTTCTCAAGGTTGAGACCAGGAACACACTCATATAGAAGCAATGCTCAAGTAGCAACCATGTAAACCAGTGGTTCTTAAGCCCTGGCCGCAAGGACACCCCTACAGATTTATGGCAGCATGGGAGACTATATCCTAGTGGTTCTCAACCCATTGGTACCAATGACCCCCAAATTGATTTGACTGCTCTATGGGCACAAAGTAGGCCAGGGGTTCTAAAACTTTGATAACCATAAGCAATATATGTCAGAATAATTCTGCTTGGATGGAAAGATAGCAGATGGAAGAATGGACTATGTAACATAATGTGATGTAAATGAATGATGTAATATAATGTACTGTAATCATATCATTTGAATTTGTTGTTGGCAAGTAGACATCTGTACAACTAACAATGTAACCAGAAACACATGTGCGCATTCATACACATGCATTACTGATGACACGGAACAACAATACATTAGGCTAGGGGAACTCTTGGAAAGAGGCTAGCCACAGTCTTTGTGTTGTTTTCAGGTTTCGGTCGTACATATAGACATAAGCCAGAAGTGAGAACCCAAGTGTTATCCTGCATAGCGACACGGAGCACTACAGCTGGTCTACCTGGTTGTGCTGGTATCCCTACTACATGGGAAGATCAGCCGAGTCTATACAGTCGTGTGGAGCTCACCAACAGTGTCAACCATCATTCAAGGAGCACTCAGTTAAGTGCAGAAACAAAAGAACATTCGATCAATTTATGTGTGAAGAGTCAAGTCATATGAAGAAAAAGACTGGTTAACGGTTTTTGTCAGAAAAGCAGAGACACTGTAATTCAGTTAAAGTAAAATAATATCACTGTGATTTCTCTGGATATTGTGTAAATATAAAATTCCTATTCATATAGCATTTCTATCTATTTCAAGAACAGAAGATAAGATAATCATTATAAATAAATTGATTTTAATTGTAACTTGAATTTTGTTAATTTCATAAAGTTACTATTGAGTTCAATTTGAATTTCATTGTTATTTAAAGCATAAGATAGTTATTACGAGAAGACACTCTAGGCTCTTGATCTTCTTATTACCACCGGACCAGGGGTCTTTACTGTCTGACTATTCTTTGTGCTATTATTCACCAGTACTCATTTCTGAGACTGGGGTATATCGGGTAGTTCATTATTCTTTGTAGAACTATCATCATCTGTCATCAAGACAACAACCACTTAATACCATCTCGTTACAGGCAGGTAGGGTGTGTGATGTATTGTGATGATAGGTTGATGTCACAGTAGATTTTTTAGGACTCTCTGTGTGGGTTGAACTGTCTTGTTGCGTCCTTTCTGGATATTTTATGTTTTTGGCCAGGATGCTGCTTCCCAGTGTGGATGTGTGAATTTGATCTCTGTAAAGTCGTTTCTTGGGTGCTCCTGAATTAGATGTAAAGAATGGGGTATTGTTGATGAAGCCAAGACCGTTTTGTTTACAATAGTTCTGTAGTTTTGTGTTGTAAGTGTCCGCTATGCGACGTTGAAACCCGTAGCATGGTGGTATGATTGATGAAATAAAGATGGAGGCTTTTATTTAACTGTAGTCACCAACCCTGAGGGGTTAGGCTCTGCTCATTCATGATATCATTAATTCCTACGTGTAGTGTTGTTTTTGTTATGTTGTGATTAATATCGAACTTATTAATTATGTCCAGTAGTCGTTTAATACCAGCTCCCGGCACTGTCATAACTGAAACGATGTCTTCTCTTGTAGTGGACATCCTTTCACAATAAATACCTTTCAAGAGGGAGTCACCAATTACAATATGTGTAACGCCACTACGTATTTCTTCACTTTGTTTTCTATTAGATTTATGCTGCTGCCATTTGTGGTGGTCTTTTTGTGGACTGTCGAGACGGGTCTGAGATTTTTTAATTTGGTTTTCGGGCACTTGAACGTTGTCTGGTAGGGATGATGATACCTGCTCATTTTCTGTTGAATAATCCTCAAGAACTTTAAATCTGTTGGTAATTTTGACTCCAATAGGATATGTTGTGTTTGTGAGTGTCTCTTCGTGTTTTTGTGTGTACAGTTTGGCGGTGACCTTTTTGTTGATTTGGCGTATGTTTATTTATGGATTCTTCGCAATCCTCTACCATTGTTTGAGGATGATCTGGTTGTCTTATCTTATAGAGTGAGAAGTCTCTCTGCAGTTTTTCGATGATGTCTTTCATGCTAGAATTTTCATCCCTCAGAGATACTATCTCACTTTTAAGAAGTTCGTTTTCGGCCTTGAGTGATGTCTGTATACTAGACATGAGATCACCAATTAAACTTCGTAAAGTGTCCTCCATATTGTGCATTAGCTCCTGGCAGCACGGCATAGGTAACTTCGTGGTGTCTTCTTTATGTTGCCCAAGAGATACAGTTTCAGCTTTTCGTATATTTTCATGGTCCATGGGGTATTCGATGGCCAACAAAGGTTTAGAAATTGTAGGAGTGTCTGTTATTTTATCCAGTACTGCAGAAGGTAGAATTTCTGATTCTGTGTGAGAAATTGGGCTGTAGCTGATGTTGAGGATGTCGTTGTCGGTAGTAAAGTCATTTTTGTCTGAAATCGTTGTGTCTACTGCCAAGTGGTGCATAGATACAGCAGAATCAATTTTAGTGTTTTCTAACTCAACATCAGTTACAATTTTTGCAGATTCTTTTATTTCGACAAATTATGTTTCTAACCATGATTCGATTGCTGCGGCAGTCCCCTGGGCCATTAATTTGTTCTTAGTGTGATAAAGGTGAACTTTGAGATGTGGTGTTGTTATAACATCTTCCACTAGTGCACCATTTATGTCTGTTCTTGACTCTACAAGTCCTGTTTCGTAGTACTTAATGACAATTATACGAAATGCCTCGTACTGAAAGGTGTTCTGGAATGTTATAGTTACACATTTTCCATGACTTGACAGCTTCAAGGTTATACCGGACCAGGTTCTACAACCTTTAAGTTTTACACGAACAGCTTTTTTTTGTCCAAAGCATAGCTTTTTATGGTTGTTGGTCTTAAACGAGCGTCCCTGGAGCCCACTGTTAGCTGCGAACTAACGCCTTCCTCCAAGCATGACATAGTTACATTCCACAGGGCGTTTTATTACCGGTGAGGAACATTCTATACCGAGAAAATGTTATGATGCTCGACAGCAACGCTTGACCGACTGACCTCTTGCTTTGGCGAAGGTCACAATCGAGTGGGTCATGTGGTCATTGTTGCAAATATCCTCCATTAACATAGAGAAAAACTGATACAAATTTCACCGGTATTCTACAAAATGTTACACAGTAAATTAACATAATATCGTGTTTAAAAATTTCACCGTCTAAAAACCAATACACTGATATAAAAATCCATGAAATGTGACTTAAACTTCCTGCGTTAATACTGCGAAATGTGAGAGGCGATCGAAACACGTCCATCCATACCGAGGACAATAACCAGAAGAGACAGAAACAGGTCGGTAGGCAGGTAGGTAGGTAGGCAGGCAGATGAATAAGTAGATAGGTAGGCAGAAGAAACATAGGGTGAATAAGAATCGCAGAACAATTAAATGGATGAGGGAACGAACGATGACAGTAGATCACGATGAAATATGAGAAGGAAAAAGACAAGAAAACGTGGAGCCAGGTGAAGAAAAGGGAGGCAAAGAATGGACAGAAGGCAACGATTAATAAGATGCACAAATAAAATAAAGATGTAAAGAGTAAATCGTTTTAAATGTTTCATTGCCCAGTTAATTTTCCCTCTGCCTTGCTGCAATTCGTACCGCAGTATTGTTACCTCCCTGAGAAGTGTCTACTTATCGTCTAGTGTTCGTCCTGTGTGATTTGTATTTGCTTCAGACTAGTTATTAGTCTTCCTTAGAGCAGTGTGTTTGCTTTTTGTTTCGGTGTCTTTATTTATTTTTGTGTTCTATATAAGGGTTGCTGAAATCTTACCGCGTTTTTCCAGCTCATGCTGTAATTTCTGGATCTCCTGTTATAACCGGATTCAAGGTCTGCTTGTGAAATACTCCGAGCAAGATGCAGATAATCTAGGTCTATTTTGGTTGCTGCCAATTGATTTCTTAATTCTTCTGTCGTTGGTTGCTCTTCCTTGGATTATTATTATCTTTTCTTACTTTTATTATTGTTGTTGTATTTACAGAATAAAAAACAGTAATTTCTGTAAACAACACAAAAGTCGGCCTAAGATTACCCGGTAATAAATAATGCTGTTGTAAATTAAACCACACTATCATGCTGTTTTGTTTATGCTAACCACTCTGTCATACTGTTTTGTTTACGTTAACCACACTGTCATGCTGTTTTGTTTACGTTAATAACACTGTCATGCTGTTTTGTTTAAGTTAATTACACTGTCATGCTGTTTTTTTTTTAAATTAACTCAGTGATTGGTCTACAACTACCCACAGCAATCTAAACTCAGATAGCTGTTTAATAGATTCACAATTATTGGTTAGTGAAATCGGCTGACATGGCCAGTTTTGAATTTGTTCGCGAGTAGATGTGAAACAAGTTTTGGTTTTGATGTTTGTTTATGGACATGGAATAAGAGTTGCACCACAGAGCAATGAGAAGCAGACATTTATTGAGTGGAATCTTCTTTGTACACTTTCAGACGTCGACTTCAGTATGTTTAAAGAAAGCAGTGGTCAGCCTGAGGTTGTCAGTACATCATAAATTTTGTACAGGAGTGATACTGGTGACGGCCATATGTGCTTTCTGTTCTTCATATGTTGGGTACTTGTGAAGATACGGTTGGGCGATCTCACGTCCACTCCGTCAGTATCACTTTTTTTCTTCAATTTTCTCTTCCTCTCACTCATCGCTCATATTTGGCAATTTTTATGGCCTTTCATTCATTATTTTACTCTCTATGCTGAATCTAGAAGGGGAAAGTCTCTAACACTCCACTCCCCTACGGAAGTATACTACTGGACAAAAGTTAAGGGCCGCCATTCAGTTTAGACAAGGTTTATATAATTCTTCGTGAGCAGGGTCGATTGTCCAAATGTCCGGTAGCTTGAAATCTCTCAAGAAGTCTCTGAATGGTAGAGTGGGACACTGCTAAACGTCTTGCAACATGACGAACAGATTGACCATCCTGAATCCATGCCATGGCTCGACCACGGTCTATAGTGCTGAGACGTTTCCTTGGTGGCATGGCTAATGCAGTGATCATTTCGACCACTTGTCATACTGATTTATTGCATACCAACGGTGAACACTCTTTACCGATATTCATTTTCCACGTGCATTCAAATTCAACTCACTTCCTGGGGCATACTATTTCTCACGGCTGTAGTTGGCCTGTTAAGAAAAACGTGGAGAAAATAGATGAGGCAAAAAGACCCCGAACAAAGAAAGACATCAGGTCATTTCTATCACTATGTGCCTACTATCAGAAATACATCCAGAACTTCAACGGACTCATGGCACCTCTGACTGACCTCACCAAGAAAGGTTGTCCTGATAAGGTCATGTTGGATCAAAAGTGCGAACATGCATACAGCACTTTGAAAGGACAGTTGTCGGCATACCCCATTCTAAGGTTACCTGACCTTAAGAAACCTTTCGTACTGAGAGTGGACGCGTCAGGTCAGGGCATCGGGTCAACATTGTTGCAAGCCGAGGACAGGGACCCGAATATGCTATTCCCAGTAGCTTACGGCAGTCGGAAACTGAACAAGGCTGAACGCAACTACAGTGTCGTTGAAAGAAAATGTCTCGCTCTGATTCATGGCATCAGACGCCATCATGAGTTCCTGTATGGTACTTCTTTCACAGTACAAACCGACCATGCTCCATTAGCTTTCCTTGGTGCCAATAAGGAATTCAACGCAAGGATTATGCGCTGGGCCTTATTATTGAGCGTTTATTCCTTCAAAGTGGAATATATTCCAGGAAAACAGAATGTCGGAGCTGACTTCTTGAGTAGAAACTGGTCTACAGAGGAAGAAGAGCAAATTGAAGATACCACTCATCCTAAAGTCACCAATCAGGTCACCTCCATTGTCAAGAAGGAAACATGAAAAATGGTTTCATGTCTAAAAGTGGGGACGATTGTGACGTACGTCTAGTTTGATAAGTGAATTTTCCCTGATTTGATGGATGATAAAAGGGACTTTAGCTTTTCATAACATTAGAACCCCTGAACATCAGTATTGTTGTAACTTATCATCAACGAAGAGTAGAGTCTATGATCAAAGCAGTCAAAGACGATCCCCAGAACAGAGAAGCAGAAATTTAGCATCTCCGTGCGAACACGGAACCGTTCGCAAGACGGACACGAGCGGTCAGAAGAAAGCTTCTTGCAGACTTCGCACCTCTGGGGCAACCGGCAGACTTGCCCGAAAGACTATGGAACGGGAGAGACGGAGCGCTCAGCGTAGCGGATACGATCTGAGGAATCAGAAAACTCACCGCGAACGAGGCTAGTCTCGCAGAAATTTCACATCCTTGTGCGAGCAGCCTGAGACGAACGAAGATCGGAAGCCAGTCGGGCCATCGCGGTTAGCATGGCGGCTAAATAACTTCGACTTCCCTGGGATCTGAAGAGGCGCGAAATTTTCACACGACCCATTTAACTTACATTCCTTTTAGATATATACAGAATCTGAAAAGGGCAACTTTATCATTCGTCCTGACAGAATTCTAAGATTCACTAGCATATAGTTAAATTCCTGCTAGATTTCATCTAAATTGTTGGCTATTGGAGTGATTTCTTTTTCTGTGCAGACGAATTGATCTTTCAACCTTGCATCCCAGCAATTAATTAATTTTACACTGAGCCCTGCCAACTCAGTCGATTACTCCAGTGACTTATGAACATATTTGAAATTTAATCTTTGTGGCGATCCTGTTGGGATTCAGCTATCTGAAGTATACAGAAACAAAGCAAACCCAAAGACTGTTTTAAAATCCCAATTCATAAAGTCGTTTTATAGTTAACAAACTGGAAGAAGAACAGTTGCCAGTAGCAATATTTTACTCACTGCTCTATTTGTGAAGAAGAACATAGATTTACCTGAACACTGTCTATCAAGCATAATCATTGGATTTTACCCTCCCCCGAAGAACTTACCTCAGCGTTTTGTAGTTTGTGACATTACGGCAAAAAAAAGTTATCTCCACCAGCTGTGCCAATCTTAGAAACCGCACCATACCTCATACCTAGCCAAGTGCCTGTGCCATTCATTAGGAACTTTTATCTAACAAACCAACAGTAGCCTTTACGCTTCACCGTCTGCCGAGTTTGAGACTATTAGCTACCTGCCCACCTCGTTAAATCTGGGGCCTGACACAGAAGAAATAAAAAGACAATTTGCATTGTTCTACGGTATTAGCTACAGTTGTAAAATTCCTAAAGTGCCAGAATTTACAACTTGGTAAGTCTGTGTGTGTGACTGTGTGTGCTGGCCAGCCCAAGCGTGTTTTTGAATGACAGGAGTGTAGTGGTGTTTGATGGTATTGTATGATGTTGATATTACTAAATGTAATTGTATGAGGCCAGCTGTGAAGGCTCCTGAGATAAAATGTAGTTGAGAATTGTCAGAAGGCCTTTCTTGCTACCACTACGACCTCACACTTAATTTTTTTTAATGAATGTGGCTACGTAAAATGTCTAGGGTTATGATATGTAGTGTGGTGTAATAGGTTATAGATATACCCACAGATATTTAACAAGACTAATAATATTAACAAGTGTTAAAATACACTGAACTAACTCACGTGTGTAAAATTTTTTTGATAGAATTACATTTATTTTGTTCTGGATCAATTTTTTAGGTTGACCAGAACTTAAAAGGATTTAGAGATTATGAAAAGAAATGCATGGAATATTATATCATAAATGCAATAGTGTACATATACATGTACTATACTAGTTAGTTTATTAAAATGTTCTAGTAGTCATCTACTTGGGAGGATAATTAATGTTTGTGCTGTTGGGATGGCCTCATCACACCTGTCTATATTGACTACACAGTGTCCAGAAAATGGTGGGAATTTTTATGAGGGTATTAGTAACTAAACGGGGTTGGTGAATGTCCAGCAGACCAGAGGCTCACTCATCTTGTCGTTGCAGCTCTGGTGCTGAAAACTGATGATCCCACCTCTCCGTGCTGGCGGGCAATAATGGTGGTCTCTGTCACAAGTACTGCACAGATACACTCGAGTAAGTCACCAACTGAATAGACACTGCTTGGTTGACAACAGAAACTCGCAGCTCTGCAATCAAAGTATGGGCCATGTGTCAAAATCTATTCTCTACCCACGTCTGGACACAACACTGACACAACAACCACATCATACAGACAGGTCAGATCTCTCTGACCAAACAGCACATTTACCATGGTGGTTTTACATCAGATAGATCCTCCCAGACTATAGGTTCTGAAAAATATTTATTAGTTGTCTGCCCTAAAAGAGGATAGGTAATATGTTTCATTATTCTCAACACTTGATCTGTCTTGCCTAACTCTGGCTGGAGTTTATGTACATTGTTGGTCCCTAGACCCTGACTTGGGCGGGGGGTCTAGAGCAAATCCCTACTTGTTTGTAAGGCTAGATTTCGATATGGCAGTATCAAATCACTCGAACATGAAACAATATTCAAAATATATAAGGAAATAATTTCAATCTTACCAGATTATGAATAAATAACACAGAATTGCTAGCAAAACTCAGCTGAGCTGCTGGCTATAGTATGGCGTCCCTAAATTTATTACACTTTCTTTCATATGGAAATCACCACACTTTAAAATCTGTGTCTATCACTGAACAACTATTGAAGAATGGCCCCACTTTCGCGTCTGAGCGCTAATGATATGATTGTCTGTGGCCAATCACTGCCTAGGTTTATTTTAAATTTCAAATTTCCTCCACTAAAGTCATTTCAGTCATGCTTCAGTCAAGTATGGATGGTTATCTGTTAGTCTGTCCGTCTCTACTGTGTTTCTACAAAATGTACTCGATTTTTGAACCAACCTTTCTCTCCCCTCCAAAATTTTGTCGTTAAAAGTTATTTTTAGACACAGCCACCACAAATATCCCTTCTCTTCCATACTACGTAGATTTGAACACCTGCGTTTCGAGGTCGTGTTTTTTTGTGCAATTAGCGACACTTTTAGATTCAATACAGTCTGTCGAAGATGTGAACAACACTGTCTTTTGTCATTATCTTCAATATTATCTATCCGTCTGTAAAAGTAAGAACATATTAGTTCACTGCTCAGAATAGGCCATCCGGCCAGCTAATTTTTATATTCCTAACATTAATATTAAGAAAAAAGTACTTTTTAAATTTTGTAATATTCCAAACATCTGCGTTTTAGCCGCTGAATTCAAATCAAGGGCTTGGTATTGCAAAAGCGTCCAATAAATGACTGTGGCGTATTATATCTAAGGTCCCTTCTGTCGAGTTGCTTACTTTTTATGTCAACTTGGGAAACGTGACTTTTCTCCGTTTCCCCCCCCCCCCCCCCAATTGCGTCTCCTTAGCCTTTCTAGTCTCACACAATCTTTCCAGTCATATTTTTTTTTCCTTTTTGATCCGCCGTTCCCCTCCTGTTTAGCAAGTCAATTATTATGGAGTATGATGACCCGCGGTCTAGGCGATCATGTACTATTCGCAACCTACGCATTATGTTTTTATCCTTAAATGTTATCTTTGGAGATATTTTACCGTTGTATCTCTGTCAATTTCACTACACATCTCCCCACTTGAAAACATGCCTATGGCAAGTTCCAAAACCAGCGATACACATAGGTAAAATTACTCCTCACGTCTGCCACTACTCTAATTTTGATCACAGGGGTGTCGACTGAGGAAATCTGCACCGACATTCAATTTGCCTGGGATATATTGGATACTGAACTGATAAGGTTGAAGCAATAAAGACCACCTCAGCAATCTTGCGTTTTCATGCTTAGCCTGAGACAAGAACACGAGAGGCTGATGGTCCGTCTCCACCACAAATGTCCTACCATACAGATAGATTTGAAACTTCTTTATTGCCCAGATTAACGCTAAACATTCTTTTTCGCTTGTGGAGTATCCTTGTTCCGCCTTATTCAATTTACGGCTTGCATAAGCGACTGGTTTCAGTTCCCCATCAGGTGAAGATGATCTTTGCAACAAAGCCCCTCCTAGTCCTACATTACTTGCATCGGTTCTTAAGACAAAGTCCTGTGTCAAATCAGGCAGTTTGAGAATAGGCTTGCTAGTGAGTTTTTCCTTTAACTCTTGGAACGCTAGTTCACATTGTGCAGTCCAAATAATTTTATCTGGAAGTCCCTTGCGAGTCAGATCAGTCAGAGGAGCACAAATAGCGTTAAAATTCTTGATGTATTTCTGATAAAATCCGCATAACGACACAAATGATCGCACGTCCTTTTTTGTTTGTGGCCTAGGTGCTCTCTGCAGTTTTTCCAAGTTCTTAGGATCAGGGGTCATATTACCCTGATATACAGTGTGCCCCAAGAATTCCAACTCTTTACATCCAATACAACATTTTGTTGGCCTAGCAGTCAAATTCGCCTCCCGAAGTCTATCAAACAACATCTCCAGAGCTTCAATGTGTTCTTCAAATGTCTCTGTGGCGACGAGAATATCATCCATGAAATTCGAGATACATGGGTTATTCAGGGGATCCAACAATTTTCGCATCATCCTTGAAAACACACTCGGAGCATTTTTCAGTCCGAATGGTAGCATATTGAATTCATAATGTCCATCCGAAGTGCTAAAAGCCAAATAAGGTCTCACTTCAGGCTTCACTGGGATCTGGTAATAGCCTTTACTAAGATCCACCTTTGAAAAGTATTTTGCCTTGTTCAGTCTGGCAAATAACTGTTTTGTGTCTGGTAATGGATCCACTTGTCCTTCTGTGACAGCATTCAGTTTCCTGTAATCTATGCACAGTCTGTGTTCCCCAGACGGTTTTCTCAACAAAACGACACTAGAACTAAAAGATGATTCACTGTGCGAAATAATCCCCTCCTTCAACAAATACTCTATTTCTTCCTTCAATGCCTTCTCCTTCGCGAACGGAATAGAATAGGCTCTCATACAGATTGGGTTTGAGTCTACCAGTTTCATGTCATACTGTAGCAAATTTGTATGGCCTGGTTTATCTGTTAATACATCTGTATGTTCCTCCAGAACCTGTTGAACTCTCTCCCTCTGGTTTTTAGTCAGGTGCTTACTGACTTTTACCTGTGCTGCTGTTTCACAAGGATGTAATGGGTATTCATGTGAGGTGAGTGGTTCTTTTTGCATCTGGGTTGCAATAGCCAAGGTCAATAAGGGGGTGCTTTCCTGGAGTGGTCTGTCCAGATACTTCTTTAACAGGTTTACATGATAAACTTTTTCCTTCCCCTTTTTGTCAATTTTATAGTTTGTTCTAGACACCTTCTCTAGAACCGTATATGGACCTTGCCAACCAATTTGTAATTTATTCTGGCTTCCCGGTAGTAGAAGCAGCACCTTCTCTCCGACTGCCAGTTCCCTGTCCTTTGCCTTCCTATTAAAATATGCTGCATGTTTCTTCCTGGCTTGTTTCAAATTATCATTTGCCAGTTTCCATCCAGCTTTCAAACGATTAGTCAGTTCGTTCACATATTGATAAGATGAGGTAACAGTCTCTTCCGCCTTCTCATCTGTCCAGGTCCTTAATAAAGCTTCTAAAGGACCTTTTATTAGCCTCCCAAATAGCAGAGTTGCGGGAGCCATCCCGGTTGAACTATGTGGTACCTCCCGGTACGCAAACAATGCGGCGGGCAGGAATTGATCCCACAGATCCGGTTTTTCGTGTGCCAGCTTTCTCAGGATAGAAATGAGAGTCCCATTGAACCTCTCTACCTGGCCGTTCCCTTGTGGATGGTACGGACTACAATGAAAGTGCCTGGCTTGAAATAGCTTAAAAACTTCTTCCGTTAGTTTCCCCTTGAACTGAGATCCATTATCCGTCAAGATTTGATGCGGGAATCCTAATCGGGTAAATATTGTAAGTAGTGCCTCTGCTACATGTTTTGAATCAATTGATGGCAGGGCTACCGCCTCTCCCCACATAGAACAAGTGTCCACCAGAGTAAGGATGTAACTGTTCCTCCTCTTGGTCCGAGTGAGAGGTCCTACAATATCCACTGCAACCCTCTCAAAAGGTGTTCCCACTATGGGCATTTCCCCTAAAGTTGCAGGAGCAGTCCAGTGCTTTGGAGCTACCCTTTGACATTCTGGGCAGGATTTGACATATCTTTTTATATCCTCCGTTATCCCTGGCCAGAAGTAATGACAAGCTATACGCTGTCCTGTGGCGCTGATCCCCATGTGACCACTGAAGGGAATCGCATGCCCGAGTTCCATCACTTTATCTCTATATGAAGTGGGAAGAACCAGCTGGTTGTGACCATTTGTTCCAGTTCCGGCCTTCCTGTATAAGAGTTTGTTCTTCATGAAATATTCCCCCTTGCTCGGAGGTGTGTGGCATTTGGGCAATTTTTTAAAACATGGCTTGAGTGTCCTATCCTCAGCCTGCGCCTTCCTCATCTCCTCTGGATGGGCATTTATAGGTTCACCTTCTTCCTCCTTCTTCTGTGACCTGGTCTGCACTGTCGCCATGATCACAGGTTTCTCGGGGTTCCCCAAGAAGACGTATCTACACCCCAATATCAGAGGGTAGATTGGTTCATCTATCACTGCTGCTCTGATTTCTCCTTCCACATAGCGAGTTTTCACCGTTATCCTTGCGATGGGAAGTGTCATGAGTGGTATGTCCTTAGTCGCCCCTTGTATTTCCACTGTTTCTGTGGTATACTGACTTGGGTCCACTAGGCTAGACTTCACAACTGAATCATAATCCAAACCTGTATCATAAAGGCACCTTATGGTGACCCCATTACAAATAACATCCTCACAAACTGGGGGGTGATAAGGTTCCTGTTGTCCCTTAGGATTAACCTTTAATCTTTGCGTCCCCGACTTCATTGCAGCAATGTTTGAAGGTTTCCTTCTACAAAATTCGGTGTTATGGTTATCCTTCTTGCACCATTTACACCATCTTTTTCCTTGGTTCAACGGTTTTCTTTCATTGAACTTTTGGTCATTGAACTGTGAGTTTCTGTCGCGATAGTCATTTCTTGGCCGCTCAAAATTTGTCCTACCTTTATTTCCCTGCTCTCTATTATCAAATTTATTAAATTGCTGTGGAGCTTTAAAATTGTCTATGTGCTTCTTTTTAGCACCACTTACCTCTGCCTGAGCTGCCTGATACCTCTCAGCAACATTTAAAATTTCCCCCAACTTCTCTGCACCTTGTTCCATGAGAAATTTTCTCATGTCTGGAGCCATGGACTCTCTCAATTGCTCAATCATGATCATTTCTTTAAGATCTTGGGTCTTCCCCAGAGCCGTCCATTTCTCCAAATAGGTTTCTAGTCTAGCAGAGAATTGGTGGTATGTCTCCCCAGACAACAGTTTAGCATTTCTAAATTTCTTACGATAAAATTCACCATTCTTCTCGTACCTTAATAACAAAGCCTGCTTTAACATGTCATAATTGTCTTGGTCTTCCCTGTTCATTTTGGCAAATACTTCATAAGAAGTACCTCTCAATCCCTGTGATAGCTTTAAGCTCCACCTCTCTCTCTCTCTCTAACCCATATGTAGTAGCTAATAACTCAAAACGTCCTAGGTACCCCTCTATGTCATCGTCTTTTTCAACAAAATGGTCTAAATGAAACCCCATAGCTGAGTTTGAGGCTCCCAGACTGGGCGTAGCATCTGAGGCAAAAGGGCTGGCACCATTTTCAGGAGCCGGGCCTTGTAATTCCAGCTCCCTTAGTCGTAATTCGTGCTCCCTTTGCAACCTTCTATCTTCTGCCTCCCTTTCGGCAGTCAACCTTTTTTCTTCTGCCTCCCTTTCGGCCTTTTTATCTTCTGCCTCCCTTTGCTGTCGTTTTTCTTCTGCCTCCCTTTGCTGTCGTTTTTCTTCTGCCTCAATCTGCAGCCTCTTAATTTCTCTATCAGCCTCTAACCTCTTCTCTTCAACCAACCTGTCAGACTCCAATTTTCTTTCAGCCTCTTTTTCTAATCTCCTTTCTTCCCGTTCAATATATTTATCACATTCAGCCGTTACGTATTGAATTAAAATTTGACCATCCATTCCCATCTCCTTCGCGGTGAGCACAGCAGCTGATCTAAATTTTGCCAGCTCCGCCATACTTTTGAGACAATATAATAATATACAAGCTAAATCTCTAACCAGTAAATACACTAAGTACTTCTTATGACTATAGTCTAACTAATTCTAACTAACCAGTTAACTAATTAATTATTACTGGCTGTGAAGATTCACCAACTTTTATCTGCAGGGACACTTTTAATGTTAAAGGGAATTTTACAATTTATTTCCCTACTTTTATTTCTCCCACCAGGAGATCCTAATATTACTGTTGGGCTAATTATCCCTGGACAAGACCCCAATTTATGTAGTGGTGTTTGATGGTATTGTATGATGTTGATATTACTAAATGTAATTGTATGAGGCCAGCTGTGAAGGCTCCTGAGATAAAATGTAGTTGAGAATTGTCAGAAGGCCTTTCTTGCTACCACTACGACCTCACACTTAATTTTTTTTTTTAATGAATGTGGCTACGTAAAATGTCTAGGGTTATGATATGTAGTGTGGTGTAATAGGTTATAGATATACCCACAGATATTTAACAAGACTAATAATATTAACAAGTGTTAAAATACACTGAACTAACTCACGTGTGTAAAATTTTTTTGATAGAATTACATTTATTTTGTTCTGGATCAATTTTTTAGGTTGACCAGAACTTAAAAGGATTTAGAGATTATGAAAAGAAATGCATGGAATATTATATCATAAATGCAATAGTGTACATATATATGTACTATACTAGTTAGTTTTATTAAAATGTTCTAGTAGTCATCTACTTGGGAGGATAATTAATGTTTGTGCTGTTGGGGTGGCCTCATCACACCTGTCTATATTGACTACACAGTGTCCAGAAAATGGTGGGAATTTTTATGAGGGTATTAGTAACTAAACGGGGTTGGTGAATGTCCAGCAGACCAGAGGCTCACTCATCTTGTCGTTGCAGCTCTGGTGCTGAAAACTGATGATCCCACCTCTCCGTGCTGGCGGGCAATAATGGTGGTCTCTGTCACAAGTACTGCACAGATACACTCGAGTAAGTCACCAACTGAATAGACACTGCTTGGTTGACAACAGAAACTCGCAGCTCTGCAATCAAAGTATGGGCCATGTGTCAAAATCTATTCTCTACCCACGTCTGGACACAACACTGACACAACAACCACATCATACAGACAGGTCAGATCTCTCTGACCAAACAGCACATTTACCATGGTGGTTTTACATCAGATAGATCCTCCCAGACTATAGGTTCCGTAAAATATTTATTAGTTGTCTGCCCTAAAAGAGGATAGGTAATATGTTTCATTATTCTCAACACTTGATCTGTCTTGCCTAACTCTGGCTGGAGTTTATGTACATTGTTGGTCCCTAGACCCTGACTTGGGCGGGGGGTCTAGAGCAAATCCCTACTTGTTTGTAAGGCTAGATTTCGATATGGCAGTATCAAATCACTCGAACATGAAACAATATTCAAAATATATAAGGAAATAATTTCAATCTTACCAGATTATGAATAAATAACACAGAATTGCTAGCAAAACTCAGCTGAGCTGCTGGCTATAGTATGGCGTCCCTAAATTTATTACACTTTCTTTCATATGGAAATCACCACACTTTAAAATCTGTGTCTATCACTGAACAACTATTGAAGAATGGCCCCACTTTCGCGTCTGAGCGCTAATGATATGATTGTCTGTGGCCAATCACTGCCTAGGTTTATTTTAAATTTCAAATTTCCTCCACTAAAGTCATTTCAGTCATGCTTCAGTCAAGTATGGATGGTTATCTGTTAGTCTGTCCGTCTCTACTTGTGTTTCTACAAAATGTACTCGATTTTTGAACCAACCTTTCTCTCCCCTCCAAAATTTTGTCGTTAAAAGTTATTTTTAGACACAGCCACCACAAATATCCCTTCTCTTCCATACTACGTAGATTTGAACACCTGCGTTTCGAGGTCGTGTTTTTTTGTGCAATTAGCGACACTTTTAGATTCAATACAGTCTGTCGAAGATGTGAACAACACTGTCTTTTGTCATTATCTTCAATATTATCTATCCGTCTGTAAAAGTAAGAACATATTAGTTCACTGCTCAGAATAGGCCATCCGGCCAGCTAATTTTTATATTCCTAACATTAATATTAAGAAAAAAGTACTTTTTAAATTTTGTAATATTCCAAACATCTGCGTTTTAGCCGCTGAATTCAAATCAAGGGCTTGGTATTGCAAAAGCGTCCAATAAATGACTGTGGCGTATTATATCTAAGGTCCCTTCTGTCGAGTTGCTTACTTTTTATGTCAACTTGGGAAACGTGACTTTTCTCCGTTTCCCCCCCCCCCCCTCCTGTTGCGGGGCTTTATACGATTCACTTCTTTTATTGTTGTTGCGGCCCCGTCTTCTATTTCAGTGGTCGTTGTGGAAAGCCACCGTTCTCATTGATTCAATAAGCTTCTTAGTTCTGGTCATTTGATTCATTAATTCTTGATCGTGCTATTGTTGGAATAGTTACGCGAATGTGAGTTAATACTTTCTGTCTGTCACAAGGTTTGAACTCAGTATCATAATTGTTGAATTTGTAACTTCAATGAACGTGATAAGTCTCTTCTCGAGTCCACACAATTTTTAATATACATTTCAAACAGTAGACAGTCCATGGAGGTTGATTATGAAAACATTATATATTAGAATTGAATCATACATCATAAATGCTATCCATGCATTATAGTCCTGGTCCAATAATATGCAACACTATAGTCAGAACGTCGTAACTATATGTACGCGCGGTTGGGACATCCAACGGCCGACAATGAGATTAGACGTCTGGCGATATAAAACGAATGTGGACCATAATTTCATCCTTCCTTGACTTTAGTTAAAATTACTAACCTCGATACATTCCTCTCTTCATAAGAATATCGGACTGACCCATGTCCGTACTGCAATAACATATGTGCGGCAATATCATGCCTACCACTGGAAGGATTATAGGACACGTCTTATCCGTTTGACGGTCATCTAAGAAAAGGGTGTGGTAACCTAGTCACGGTGCGTGACATACCAACGCATACACGTCATAATCAATCGTGTGTATCGCGTACACTAACTAACAATTATTTACATTATATTAAACGTAGTCACCTATTAATCTTATGCTGTTAACCTCCAGCAGACCATGCCAATAAAATACCTTAACAATTCCCTGTCCACTGGGGGAAAAAAAAATCTATTAGATAGATTTTTTTTAACAAAAACCCATCTGAAAAAATACCAATATGTTAACAATATCAAAAAAAAAAAATTTAACGAGATTGCGGCATATGGCCTACGACGTTCTGTCTAGAACCAATGTCGTGGTCATGTCGACTAACCAATAGTCATGTAATATATTCATTATTTATATATCATAAATAAATATAAAATGGTAATAAGAACTAAAAGAGAATGGTAATGTCGATCTCTAATTAAATAATTAATTAACTTAAAATATGTCGTGATAAAAATGTCATGTCAGACTAATTTAAAGTGTTAAAATTAAACTAAATAACTATACTAGGTATGGAATAAGAATAAGTTGTTGAAAATCTAATGTAAGAAAAATGAGAGGATCTGTTAAAGAAAGACATAATAACGAATAAAGAATAAATTAGAGAAAGAAAAAAAATGATGTATAAATTTAACTAAGTTATGTGTGTTGAACATCAAGTAAGTGTAGTATTAAGTTATTAATACCTTTCTAACTAATTTAAACAATAGTATGCAATATAATCATGTAATTCTAAGAATATAATCAAAGAATTATGTGAGTTTTCTTTTCTTTCTTTCATTTTTTTAAGTTTCATTCATTTTTTTAAAATTCAACTCACTTGTCATTTTAATGTGGATTAGTTTTAAAGAATAAATTAAAGTAATTAACATTGGATATGAAGATCCATTCGTAGTCTTGATCCTTGAATCTCCATTAGACAAAATGTTCAAGTATTCTGAATCACGTTATATAACGAATTAGTTCGACTGGAATGTCATTTATTTTCTCCGAAGTGTTTTGAAACAATGTTGTGACAAATGTAAACCAGGAAAGTCCCGGTGTAAAGACGAATATAGTGTCAATTGATTGCAGTCACTTTGCGTATAATATGCCTATAGAAAGCAGCTGAGTAAATGGTTCATTCATGTGTCAAAAAGCAACGATGGTGCTATGTTCTTTGATTAAGTTTCTCTGTACATAGTATTGTCTTTGCGACAAACAACGTAAATTAGGAATCGACATCATTAGGATTTCGAGATAATGTATCTGCCAAGATGTTGTCGGATCCTGTGATGTACTCGATTGAAAACTCGAAGGGTTGGAGGAGTATAGCAAATCTGGTCAATTTTGGACTCTTGTGATTTGCTCGTTGTAGTGATGCTACGGCCCTTTGATCGGTTTGTACTAGAAAAGGGGCTCCCAGTAGGAATTTTTCTAGTTTGGTTATCGCCCACACGACGGCTAAGAGTTCGCGATCAACCGTAGAGTACTTCACTTCTGGTGGTTTCAGTTTTCGTGACACGTACAAGTTTGGATGGAGGATGTCGTCATGGTATTGGAGCAAACATGCGCCAATTCCGTAGTTACTCGCATCTGTACGAAGAATGAACTTTTTAGAAGCATCAATTAATCTCAAAATAGGTGGATTTGAAAATATAGAAATTATTTGCCGAAAAATTCTGTCACATTCGTCAGTCCATGTCACTTTCACTGGCATGTTCTTCTTTAGTAATGAGGACAATACAGCAGTGATGGATGACAAGTTAGGTACGAATCTACTGTAATATTGGACTAGACCTAACAAGCTTCTCACTTGTTTCTTCGTTTGAGGAACGGAAATGTTTAAAATTTTTGAAACTGTACTGGGTAATGTTCGGATATATCCAGCTCCAATAATGTGACCCAAAAAAGTGATCTCATGAAATGCTACCTGTAATTTTGTAGGTTTAGCAGTTAACTTGTACCTTCTCAAGGTATCAAAAACGTATCCAAGACCCAAAAAATGTTCCTCAAAAGATGAACTAAACAAGCATATGTCATCTATATATGTAATAATGTCTGGTCTACCTGAAAAAAATGTGTCGCATCATGCGAACAAAGGTAGCTGGAGCGTTAACCAGCCCAAAAGGCATCACGTTCCACTGGTATAGACCTAGCGGAGTTGAAAACGCTGTGTAGTATTTTGCTTTTTCGGTTAGTGGTATCTGCCAATAACCTTTAGTTAAGTCTATCTTAGCAAATATAGTTGCTGTCGATAGACGTGGCAGTAAGTCATCGAGAAGTGGATGTGGTTCGCTATCAACTATCGTTTGTGCATTTAATTTTCTATAGTCGACGCATAGTCTAATGTTATTGTCCTTCTTTCGGACAATAACTAATGGAGAAGAAAATGGGGAATTACTAGTTTCGATAATTCCTAAAGATAACATCTGTTCCAGTTCCTTAGTAGTTTTAGTAAGAAAGTGTATAGGAACAGAATAAGGATGTACCCGAATTGGAGTATCCTCGTTAAGAGTGATGTCATGATTAATGACTGATGTGCGACCTGGAACATCGGTCAACACATCTGGATAAGATTGTAGCAGATCAGCAATCTTTTGATGCTGTTGCGGTGTAACCGACGAAGAGATGGTTACGTCCCGCCAAGATTCGCTAGATTGTACTACAGGTACAGGTAAAGCTAACTGTACCTCAGGAAAAGAAGATTCTTCTTCCTGGATAACGGATAAATTAGAATAGTGACATGTAGGTCTGAAAGTGTCATCTAATTCATGAAGAATAGCTTGTAGATGTTCAGGTCGAGTATGAAATTGCTTGAGCATATTTATGTGAAATATTTTGTGATGTCCCTTAATGTCCAGGACATAATCAACATCAGAAATCTTATTGATAACCTGGTAAGGACCATTCCACGAGATTAGTAGTCTATTATTGTTATGTGGCAATAACACATAAGCTTGATCTCCTGGAAATAATTGACGTAATCGTCTATTACTGTTTTGGAAAGTTCTAGCTTTCTCTTTCGCAGCCTCAGATGAAGCTGTTGCCATTTGACAGGCATCAATAATGTTATTCCGGAGATTAATTACATATTCATAGGATGACTGAGTGTCCTGAGTCATCTCAGAATCGATTAATAAATCTTTTATCAGTCCCATAGGACCTCTTGGAGGAGCGCCAAAGACTAAATGAAACGGAGAGAAGCCAGTTTGTTCATTTGGCACCTCTCGATAAGCGAATAACACCGCTGGTAGGACTCTGTCCCAGTCCTGTGGATGGTTAACTGTAACTTTATGTAGCATTTGTTTGAGTGTACGGTTAAGTCTTTCTACAGCACCATTACTCATTGGGTGATAAATGCTGCTGAGGTTTCTATCTATTTGCCAAGTCTTCATTACCTCCGTCATAGTCTCAGATATAAATTGAGAACCATGATCTGACAAAAGTTTTCTAGGAAAACCTACTCTAGAAAAGATCAAGTGTAGTGCATCAGCTACATCTGTTGTGGTGGTTGTTTTTAATGGGATGGCTTCTGGCCATCGTGTGCATAAATCGATGCAAGTGAGAATAAACCTATGTCCTCTGGCTGATGGTAAAAGTGGGCCAATGATATCAATGGCCATTTTGTCGAAAGGTCTCACCGATATATCACAAGCCTGAATAGGCGCCGTGTGAAAGGCTCCCCGTGCTTTCACTTCTTGGCATATCGTACAGGAGCGTACGTACTGTGAAATATCTCGTGATACTCCCGGCCAAAAAAAAGAAGATAATACTCGTGAACGTGTACGAGTATAACCCATGTGACCTGCACACTTAGAATCATGTGCATGTTGAAGTATGTACCGCCTAAAAGCAAAAGGTACCATGACTTGTTGTCTTATCTGAGTTTTATCCATAAAACATCTTAATAAAATGTCATTTTTAATACTAAACCACTGACTATAATTTATGTTCCTAGAAAGATTGTCATCTTTGTTGACCAGCGTAAAAAATTTTGTTAGTGACCTGTCTTCCCTCTGTTTTGCAGCAAATGATACTCGGTCAATAGCAGAATGAATCTCGATATTTTCATGATCATTTGTTTCCTTGTTTTCCGTGTCTATAGTCTTTAATTGTTTTGTATGTGCTCTGGTTATTGCTGCATTTCCGATGTATAGATTATTTTTTTTCCCATTGAATAATCTCATCTGGTGTGCAATCTTTACTCCCGTGTATGCATCCCACCATAAGGTCGGCAATTGGGTTTCTTAACATGCATGCTTTAACATTGCCTGTGAAGAAAGGTGTGTCAATGTAAATAATAGCTGTTGGATAATATTCTATGGTTCCCCCAAAAGTCATGCACCTGACATGTTCTCCAGTTGCACAATTTGGATGAACAAGTGTCTGACGGATTCCGATCGTGGTCGATCCCGAATCTCTTAAGACTGAGACGATGGATCCATTAACTTTTCCTCTGTTGAAGATCAGTGATCCTGTTCCGTCATTGACTGCTAGACTGACTTCTGGTAGAATATGACCGCAGTTCAGAACTGTCTCTTTTGCTTTCTGAAATATAAGATTACATGTTGGGCAACTATTTGCCACGTTATAATTCATTGCAAAACAAGTAGACGATGACTGTATTTTGTTATCAGTAGTTGAACTCTGAACCCTAGGGGTTGTAGCAGTAGTAACAGCTGCCCCTGTATTATGGTTATAAGTTGTCGATCTACGAGAATGAGAACGATGACGAGAATAATTAGATGAATTATCCCGTTGTCCTCTATTGTAACTGTTATCTCGATGTCTCGAGTTATAATTATCGCTATTGTTCCACTTGTAATCATTATTATAGTTATATGATCGATTATAACTTGAGTTACGTGGATTACTGTTATTTCTTGACTGAGGTGAATAGTTTCTGGTTTGTTGTCGTCCTCTATTAAAGTTATTGTTAAAGTTATTCTGTCCCTTATGAAAATTAATGTCATAGTTTCCTTTGAACCTACCCCTGTCTACACTGTGTGTTCTAGGTTTGTTATGATTATGATATGCCATATTGGAGGCTACAGGAAGTGGTTCTCTTATCAATGTGCCAGAAATATTAGCATTCGGATGAGCTGTGCAGTAATTTAAAGAAATTTTTTTCTAACTCATCAATAGATTCTGGTTTTCTTTCTTGCAGATAAGCAAAGAATGGTGGGCTGACAGACGATAATACTTTATCCCTCAATAACAAATCGACTAACTTGTCGTAGGATTTGTTGACACCTGCCAGTTCAACCCATCTGTTAAAAGTATTGCGTATGTTAGCAATAAAACCTGTGAAATCTCTATTGTTATCTGGCAACAAACTTTTAAAACGCAATCTACATGCCTCTTCGTTCAAGTGGAAACGACGTAGTAACAACGTCTTAATGGCCTCATAGTCTGTTGATAGTGTTGGATCTATATTTTGTGCTGCACTTGCAGGTTCGCCATCTAGAAATTCCTTAAGTTTCAGTGCCCATGCCGCTTTGTCAAGGTTATTCACCTTACATATGTCCTCAAAGCGCGCGAGCCACGATGAAAGGTCATCTACGTGTAACTTGAATGGAGGCAGCTTAAAGTAATAATTACCTTTAAGTCGTGTGGATGAAGATCCAGATTGAGCAGTATCATTTTGGGTTGTTGCAGCGCCCTGTGAATTAAGTTTTGCTGTTTCTAATTTAAGTCGTTGCAATTCCATTTCTTGCTGCAGTATGATTTCTTGTCGTTTCAATTTATTCTCTTCTTCAATCCGTAGGATTTCATCTCTTGCTATCTTTCTTTCTTCTTCTTGTCTTAATTCTGCCTTCTTTTCCGCCTGTTTTCTTTCAAGTTCTTCCATCTCTGCTTTAGCAATGGCTTTCTTTTCCTCCTCTTCTGCCTTATATTTTGCAAATTCAGCCAATGCATAAGCCTCGAGAAGTTCTCCTTTTTTCCCAAAATCTTTACCATTTTTAATAAAATAATCTAAGTTAAGCATCTTGACGTTAATATTGTACGTAATGGTTATGTAATAATCACCAATAAATTTTAAGTAATTATTATACTTATTCAATTTATGAATAGTCGATATAAACAATCATAATATTATTGAACTTAATCTGGGAATGTTCAATTTAATTAATTGTAATATTATCTAACTATTATTTGTAGATTCCATACATAGACATACTATGTTGGGAAAATATTACATATATACTCGTTAATATATCATAAATAGTTATGATATTTATCTATTTCGGGTGCCGAATTACTATCATGCACCTAATAATAAATAGTATTATTCCTCAAGTATTATATCATTCAGTCAGTGATATGTGCTAAGTAAATCATTTAGTAATGGAAAAAATGTACCAAATAATATACACTATGTCCTTTATATGCAGGACAGACTAAAAAGTCAAATTATTTTATAAATATATATTATTATTATATTATGCCTTAATCATGAGCTATAAAGTGCATCGCCCATTTCTTGGACTACCACTGCAAATTGGTGCAAAGTCCCTAATTCTCCTTAAAAGTCATTAAATTTTAATTATATTCATATACACTCTTATTAAGCAAGAAATTATATTATTAGTGTTAAATCATGAACAGATGAAATGAGGACATACGATACGATGGGTAAACCAAGGATAAACAAACCATATTATCACGAAACAAGACGTTTCTACAGAAAAAATGATATTATGAAACCAAATCTGCAAACCGGAAATATAGAGTAGGGTGAAGGTTAACTGAATATAGAGTTAAATCTGCGTACACAAAAATTAATGACGCAAACATGGACTCATTGACGGTTATACAAAAAAAAAATGAACTGAATAATAGCAAGATCAGAAAGAACAAGATAGATTACTAACATTGTTACCAAACTAAATAGAATTTAAACTGAATACGATAAAATACACCGATTATTTCACCAAACTAGACATCTAACATATACTGTGAATTAAATGCAGTCCCGAACGAAACAAGCCCCGGAAATGTCATCGACGCGTTCTCCGCGAAATGCGATTTAATTCACTACCCTAAAGACCGTTCAGAATGAATATCGGCAATCCGTAGAGCCATAATTTATTCATTCTGAATCTCCACTCCAACCTCCCACAAATTAGGCACAGCACAAACAATGAAAACAAATATAACGTGCATATAAAATATATAGAACGGACATGCCTGCAAAATGTGAATTAGACTCAGTGATGTTTCTTATGAATGACAACAGTCACGAACTGAGACTTATCTTTTAACCCGTCGTCCGATGCGATCTTCACCAACGGCCTAGACTAGAGGATAGGACTGTTTGCTCCTTGTTGGTAAATAATGTCTTTTCAATCCTATGATCTACTGAGAAGTTGTATTCTTGAATGAAACATTAGGTGAGCTGGCATCGTCCTTCGATCGTTGGCTTGTACACGGAATATTGTGACGTCACTGATTTTTGCATAGTTACACAAGCCACGTCATGTTCGGAATCATGTGACTTGAACGTTTTCTTGTAATCGTAAACAGTCCGTGAAAGTATGTAAACAAGAAAAATTTCTTTCTTCCTTCGTTCCCCAGCAATGGCAACCACTTTGTTGCGGGGCTTTATACGATTCACTTCTTTTATTGTTGTTGCGGCCCCGTCTTCTATTTCAGTGGTCGTTGTGGAAAGCCACCGTTCTCATTGATTCAATAAGCTTCTTAGTTCTGGTCATTTGATTCATTAATTCTTGATCGTGCTATTGTTGGAATAGTTACGCGAATGTGAGTTAATACTTTCTGTCTGTCACAAGGTTTGAACTCAGTATCATAATTGTTGAATTTGTAACTTCAATGAACGTGATAAGTCTCTTCTCGAGTCCACACAATTTTTAATATACATTTCAAACAGTAGACAGTCCATGGAGGTTGATTATGAAAACATTATATATTAGAATTGAATCATACATCATAAATGCTATCCATGCATTATAGTCCTGGTCCAATAATATGCAACACTATAGTCAGAACGTCGTAACTATATGTACGCGCGGTTGGGACATCCAACGGCCGACAATGAGATTAGACGTCTGGCGATATAAAACGAATGTGGACCATAATTTCATCCTTCCTTGACTTTAGTTAAAATTACTAACCTCGATACATTCCTCTCTTCATAAGAATATCGGACTGACCCATGTCCGTACTGCAATAACATATGTGCGGCAATATCATGCCTACCACTGGAAGGATTATAGGACACGTCTTATCCGTTTGACGGTCATCTAAGAAAAGGGTGTGGTAACCTAGTCACGGTGCGTGACATACCAACGCATACACGTCATAATCAATCGTGTGTATCGCGTACACTAACTAACAATTATTTACATTATATTAAACGTAGTCACCTATTAATCTTATGCTGTTAACCTCCAGCAGACCATGCCAATAAAATACCTTAACCCCCCCCCCCCCCCCCAATTGCGTCTCCTTAGCCTTTCTAGTCTCACACAATCTTTCCAGTCATATTTTTTTTCCTTTTTGATCCGCCGTTCCCCTCCTGTTTAGCAAGTCAATTATTATGGAGTATGATGACCCGCGGTCTAGGCGATCATGTACTATTCGCAACCTACGCATTATGTTTTTATCCTTAAATGTTATCTTTGGAGATATTTTACCGTTGTATCTCTGTCAATTTCACTACAAGGAGATTTATTAATCTTTTTTTTAACCCTTATAATTAGTTCGTCATAGCATTAAGGGGTATTGTATTCATTGTACGGGATTTCTCCTAGCGGGATTTTTTAACTGTGTTCATTCCCCCTTCCGTAAAGTTTTGTTGAAAAAGGGAAACATTTGAGAACCTTAGCTTTTCCTCTACCCCCTTATCACTGTAACCCTTTGCCTCAGAGTAATAAATTTACCATTGGGTTAAATTGCCTATCTCTGATCATCATCCCCCCCGCCCCCCCCCCCCCCCCCCTTCTCGTCTTTGGGACCGGGTCTTTTCTGTTAGTAAATACAAGCGGGAAAGATGTAATGGATACTTCTCCTCAAAAACCTCTCTCCCCCCACCCCCTCCTCCTCCCCCCCTCCCCCCGTCATTTGTGTATTTTGTAACCTTTGATTTCTTCATGTAAATTGATAATTATTTGTGACTTGATTTTTTATGATAATAAAAGTATTGAAACTTTGTTAGCATTTTGTGTCGGCTGGCCCAAATCCAACATTCCTCATATTTGTGATCGTAGTCTGTATTCATGTACGTTAAGCGTCAGAATCACCAAATCGGTGTGTGCGCCTGAGTGACTGGAACTGACAAACGATTGTTTGTTCAGAAGAGTGGTAGGAGTAGTTTTGAGAGACAAATATTGTCGTACATGAGACTGTCCTTACTCTTCTCAGCACTTGTGAATCTACTACCTCACTTTCCTAAATCCTTATTCTCACAGAGCCTTCACTATTATTCTACACTCTAAAAGGACCAATATCAATCAGAACACTCTCAGATAAAATTACGAAACTTATCCATTATATGTTCTTAATATTTATCTAGAACATATTATGCAGGAGGCTCTCTACGATTATAAATCAACCATATCGATTGGAGGCCGACCTCTGTGCAACCTACGTTTTGCTGATGATATTGATCTGATAGCTGGATCAGAATCAGAACTTCAAGACCTTACCTCTAGACTGGAGAAAGTAACAAGAACGTATGGGATGGAAATTAATATAGAAAAAAGCAAGATATTGGTGAATAGCCATAAGAAACATGTTCCGACCAACATTACGTTAAATGGGCAAACGTTAGAAGAAGTTAACACCTTTAAATATCTCGGGTCCACTATATGTAGTGATGGAAGATCAAGTAAAGAAATCAAGACAAGACTTGAGATGGCCTCAGCTGCCATGACAAAGTTGAATGTGATCTGGAAAAGTAACATCAGTTTTCCTGTGAAGATCAAATTATACAAATCACTTGTATTATCTATTCTCTTGTATGGGTGTGAGAGCTGGACACTCACTGCAGATACGGAGCGAAGGATTCAGGCTTTCGAGCATAAATGTTATAGAAGAATTTTGCGCATTTGCTATAAAGAGCACAAAACAAATGTCTATGTTAGAGAGAAGATAAACACCTATGCAGGCCACCAAGAACCACTTTTGTCAATAGTGAAACATCGAAAGCTTGCCTGGTTTGGGCATGTAACTCGTCATGACTCCCTTTCGAAAATGATCCTTCAGGGGACAGTCGAAGGTAAACGGAGAAGAGGAAGGCAGAGAAAATCCTGGGCTGATAACATCAAAGAATGGGCAGGACACGGTTTTTCCACACTTGTACGCATTGCTGAGGATAGAGAGCAGTGGAGGACCCTGTCTGCTGATGCTTCCACCATGGCACCCCTACGACCCATGACGGGTTACGGGCTGAGATGAATGATGATGATCCATTATAAAAGTAAAGATAAAAAGAGGGAAATACATATCCATTAATAAGGTAGCATTTTCATTCTTATAGACAGATTACCTACATTAGTTATTAATTATTGTATAAATGCACATTTCTTATTTTGAATTAACAGTCCTGATCCAGATCATTTAGGGTCAGGAAAAATTAAATGGTACTATACGTGATTGCCAAATTTTACCCAACGTCTTTGTAGTGGTTTTGATGGTACTGTAAGGTTGTTGCGTTACCTAATGTAATGTATGAGGTCAGCTGTGAAGGCTCCTGAGATAAATGTATATGAGAATTACAGAAGGCCCTTCTTACTACCACTTACGACTTCAAACATATCTTTTTTTTCTCTTATGAATGTAGCTACGTTAAAAAGTCTAGGGTACTGAAATGTAATGTGTTGTAGTATAAGATACAAACACACACACTGATAAGGGTGGGATTCAGGCTGACATCAAAATTACCACCCCTATCGACACCAGGTATTAAAGTGCAAGAAATAGGTGTCTTCTCTGGTTTATGATGTTGCTGTGTAGGTTGTGGTAGAGTAGTTCCCAGAGTACAACACAGGCAACATGATGTGTAGAGTCATAAAAATGGTAACTTCAATTTACGTTTTATACCATTTATTGTACGCCACAAAACAGTCATGATATATATGTCATCACAAACATAGTCCAAGAAATTCAGCATTCAAAATAATATTAGTGCCAGCTGATAGTCATGTAGAATCCAATATTCAATATTCATAGTGTAAACAAATAGCTCCCGTATATTTGATATCATAAAGTTCTGGTTCGTGAAGCTGTATAAATAATAATATGCCTCAGATCTGAATGTCTAAAGTACATACATATTAATTCTGCAACAGTGTCAGCTGCAGCTCATCAATGTTCATAGATAATAATCAATACTCCCTTCCTGATGCCAGCAGATCAGATGTGTACAATAAGTCCATTTATCGTCTGCACGTGAAGCATACATGGAGTTCAGGTCAACCCGACCTTTATAACATTCCTAAGTCTAACCATCTGACTTGGACGTGATCTCTGATATAACGAATCCTGGAACACAGACAATAGTCTTGTTGGTCTAGAGCGACCCATATATGTAACCAGTTCAGGTATATAGATACCGGTGGCGAAATCCTAATCAAAGTACCTCTCCATTTTGAATCACACAAGCGAGCAAAGAGCGACAAAATGACGAACTTCTAGATGATAGCGTAAAGTTCAATACAAGAGGAATTACCTTTTTTTCGAAATCAACCACTGAACATATGCCTCCAGGCAGGCTTGAATAACACTGGGAAATAGTCTAGTTAGCTAACTAACTCACAAAGACAATGTATTTCCCTCAGAAAATCACAAGACGCAGATTGCGTCCGCTCGCTGCTCAGACCATTTCTTAACTCCCCGAGCTGGGCGGAAACCACAATCGAACTCTCAAAGTCTAGACATGCGCAGAACGCATCTACCTGAGTATCAATTCACACAAGACGATTCTAAGAACATACGAGATAAAAAACACACACTATCGCTCCTTTTATGGTCATGAACAGAAAAACCTAAGACAGGTTTCAGACATCTACTACAGTTGACTGATACTACCAAATAAGGAGATATGGTCACGCTTCGTTCAAGAAATTATAGACCGAACGTGTCTCAACACAAGAGTAGGTAAACTCATAAAAAATAGTAGTCTCAAAATCTCGAGTTATGTCCCTTTGACTGTAAAATAATATAATACACATTTCAGTCAAGAAAATGATCATGCAAAGACTTTTTACGAAAAAATGATTCGTGCGTAACAAAAATGAAACATTTTTTTTTAAATCCTGGAGCCGGAAAAATCTAGACTCCTAACGCACGTGTGATGCGCGGATATATACCTAACAAACTAGCTCAACGCATGGAGCGAAACTGAGATCATATCTCAGATCTTTTAGAGAAAAAATTATCTAAGTATACGCGTATATATTCCAGGAAGGTGCCACCAACACATGCCACAATGATGACAACATCATAATGAAAGTCAAATTACACTCATGCCAATATATGAAATTAAATCTATTATTATAATATCATGCAATGTGTTGTGCAAATAGCGGTGTAATATACTAATATACCGCACTATACTATTACATTATATAATGCATCAGTAATTATTAACTAATACATGTGTTGTTCTTCGTAGATAAGAATACAATCAAATAGAAGAAGATGTGAACATCATCCGCTCCCAATCTAGGACAGGACTTGATATCATCAAAGTTCCACAATGGACATAATCTCGCAGACTTCAATGATGTGCTGCGAAAATATCAATAACACAAATCTTAAAGATAACTGTTAACTCTCTTAATACAATCATGAAAATATATTATCTAAATGTGGCCGAGTGATCTTTTGGCCCGTATATCACTAACTAAGCCTTCTTAGATAATTACATGGTACAATGTTATAAATTCCTCAAAAAAACAAAATAAGTGAGAAAATATTTGCTAACATGTCATTATAGTATTGGACTGTATATCAGGAAATATATATGACAGAAGAATCATGCGGAATCGTGTAGGCATCTGGACAGAATGTCTGCCATCACATTATCCGAACCACGGATAGCTCGCACCGAGAAATGAAATGGTTGAAGAGCTATGGCATAACGGGTGGACCTCGAGCTCTTCAAGTTTTTGCTTTTAATAGCAGTAAGCGCTTTTTGGTCGGTTTCCACAATGAAGTGTGCGCCTAGAAGAAATCTTTGTAACTTCAGAATAGACCATACCATAGCCAATAACTCACGTCTAAAACCGAGTAATTCTTTTCTGCAGCATTTAATTTCCTAGAGATATACATCACCGGATGCAGAGTATCAGAATACTCCTGCATTAGTGCTGCCCCAATCCCAGTTGACGAGGCGTCACTTCGAAGAACAAAAGTTTTCTCAATAGTAGGTAACCTAAGAATAGGTGGAGATGAAAATAGGGCTTTAACCTGGTCCAATGAGGATTGACATTCTTTAAATTAGGCGACCCTTTCTTCAATAAAGTAGATAGCGGTGCCATAATGGAGGACAGATTCGGAATGAATCGTCCGTAGAATTGGATCAAACCTAATAGACTCCGTAATTGTTTCTTCGTCTTAGGGACCGAAATATTAAGTATTTTTGAAACATTGTGGTCCTCTGTCTTTAAAAGACCATGACCAACACGATGACCCAGGAAAGAAATCTCACTAAATCCTATAAAGGCTTTAGAGGGTTTTGCAGTCAAGTTATACTCGCGAAGAGTAGACAGCAATTCGTATAAACCCAAATAGTGATCTTCCCAGGAATCACTGAACAGACAGATATCGTCTAAGTATGCTATGACATCTGTACGATATGCGAGAATTCGCCGCATCATGCGTACGAATGTAGCAGGGGCGTTCATAAGACCAAAAGGCATGAAATTCCATTGGAATAAACCCCTAGGTGTAGAAAAAGCTGTAAAAGGCTTGGCACGTTCAGTTAGAGGAACTTGCCAATAACCTTTAGACAAATCTAGTTTTGTAAAGAATCTAGAATTAGAAAGTTTATTGAGTAGCTCTTCCAATGAAGGCATAGGTTCAGCATCAAACTTCGTAACTTGGTTCAATTTGCGATAATCTACGCAAATGCGAATGTTATTATCCTTCTTTCGAACAATAACCATAGACGAAGAGTATGCTGAAGTGGATGGTTCAATGATTTCCAAACGTATCATTTCATCCAATTCTTTTTCGACTTGTGACTGGAAATGGATAGGTATTGGATAGGGTCTGACTCTGATAGGATTATGATCAGTTAGCACAATGTCATGTTCAATGACATGTGTGTGTCCCGGGATGTCTGTAAGAACATCCTGAAATGTTTGCAACATCGAAGAAACTTGTCGATGTTCCTCAGCGGAAAGATTTGGAGAAACGGTCACGTTTTTCCAAGATTCCATAGAATAAAGTGGGACCATAGGAAGAGGAAGATTGACATCAGAAAAAGTAGTTTCCTCATCCTGTATAACTGACAGAGATGAGTACTGACCATGAGGTGCTTGAGAATTGTCCGTTGCCTGGAAAATAGGCTGCAAATAGTCAGGTCTTTCATGAAATTCCGTGAGCATATTTATGTGGAAAGTTTTATGCTTTCCATCAATATCGACAACATAGTCGACATCAGAAATTTTGGAGACTATTGCATATGGACCTTTCCATGCAATTAGAAGTCTGTTCTCCCTTGAAGGAAGTAGAACGAGAGCTTTGTCACCTGGACAAAGTTGTCGCAGACATCTATTTTTATTTGCAAACTGCCTTGCCTTTTCTTTAGCAAATTCGGAAGAAGAAGTTGCTAGTTTGCATGCCTCGATGATCTTTTGCCTAAGAGCAATAACATACTCATAAGAAGATTGAGTTTCATCGCTAATATTATCGGCAGTAATTAGATCGTGAAGTAAAGACATAGGGCCGCGCGGTTGCGCGCCAAAGACATGATCAAAAGGGGAAAAACCCGTATGTTCATTGGGGACCTCTCTATACGCAAAGAGAGCCGCGGGTAAGACCCTGTCCCAATCCTGAGGATGATCCTCAGTTATCTTCCCAAGTAAAGTTTTCAGAGTCCTATTCAACCGTTCGACTAACCCATTAGACATTGGGTGATAGATACTGCTGAGAGACCTTTTAATATGTAGCATAGACATTACCTGTGACATAGTGTCCGATATAAGTTGAGTGCCATGGTCTGACAATATTTCTCCGGGAAAACCCAAGCGAGAAAATATCAGCCAAAGAGCGTCTGCGATATCAGCAGTTGAGATGCTCTTGAGAGGTATAGCCTCTGGCCAACGTGTGCACATATCGACACATGTAAGAATAAATTGATGTCCTCTAGCTGACTTAATTCTAAAAGGACCGATAATATCTATTGCCATTTTTTGAAAAGGGCGAATAGGAATGTCAGCAGCCTGGATAGGCGCAGCATGTCGTGGTCCTTTAGATTTGACCTCCTGACATACTTTGCAAGAACGACAGTAAATCCGTATGTCCTTGCTCACAAATGGCCAAAAGAAAGCCGCAAGAACCCTCGACTTTGTACGGGATAAAACCATATGTCCAGCACATTGCGAGTCATGAGCATGCTGCAATATTTGCAATCTCATACTCTTAGGCACAAGAATTTGAGAATGGGTGGACGTAGTCGAGTCTTGTACCATACGTACAAGTACGCCGTTCTTCATAGAAATCCAAGATTTTCTATTAGTATTCTGATTAGGATCACCTTTTTTTGCTAGAATGAAGAATTTTTGTAAAGAAGGATCTTCTTCTTGCAACTTTATAAATGAGTCACGTGAAATAGTCAAGTGACTATCTTGGTCATTTACCTTATCATTATTAGTTAATGAAGTTTGAGGAGGATCCAGAGCATGTGCTCTTGTGACCACCGCATTGGTAGCTTCAATGTTTTGCTCCTCCCAAACAGCAATCTGCTGTGGGGTACATTCCCTAACTCCGTGAATACGACCAATAATAAGGTCCGCAATAGGGTTTGGAAGTAGACACGCGTGGACATCTCCCGTGAAGAAAGGAGTAGCTATATGTATTATGGCAGTAGGATACTTTTCCAACGTGCCACCAAATGTGACACATTTGATGACCTTTCCTGTAGCACAGGATGGATTTACAAGAGATTGTCTAACACCAACAGTAGTACATCCAGAATCAAACAACACTGAGACTGGATTACTATTTACAAGCCCCTTATGTAATATAAGAGAACCTCTCCCGTCATGAGCTACATTAGCAGGAAGAGCGGGCAAAGGATGACCACAGCTTAAAGTAGTAACGGTCTTCGGGTCAAATAAAGTACTACATTGGATACATTTATTTGCTCTACCAAAATCAAAAGATGAGCATCCGATAGCATTATGGTCTTTATCATTATTAACCTGTTTATCTGCTCCCTGAGATTCTTGTTGAACAGAGTTTGTCTGTTGATATCTTTTTTTCTTATGTTGCGATCTACCGCGACCATTATTGCCTCTGCAATTATCATTAAAGTCCCTACTGTAATTTTTATCCTGGTTTGAGTTCCAGTTCCCATAACTGTCATTACCATCTCTATACTGCTGAGAACTTTGGTATTGAGGTTTCTGTGAAAAATATTTTCCTCTATACCGATTACCTTTGTGAAAATTTCTAAAGTTAACGGGAGTAGAATACCGTGTAGTATTAAGTTGTCTCCAGTTCTGGGAAGAAGAATCACCCTGGAATTGATTGCTATGATTCTGGGCATAATTACGGTTACTCTTTTTATTGAAATTCTGCTGGCTACCCTGAAATTTACGTATAAAATTCGGGCCATAAGGTGCTGCCGAAGCAACTGGCAGACCTTCTTTTACTTTAGAGTTGCTAATGGTTATGTGAGGATGCGCAGTAACATACTGGCTACAGTATTCTTCCATTTTTTTATGTTTTTAGGCTTACGCTCATGAAGAAAAGAAAGAAAAGATTCATTAACAGAAGACATAACCTTGTCTCTAAGTAGTAAGTCCATAAGAGCTTCAAATGTACTTTCTGTCTTAGACAGCTCAACCCATCGTAAAAAAGTAAGACGTATCCTTGAGATGAATTCAGAGAATTCAACTCCAGTTTCTGGTAACATGTTTTTAAATTGAAGACGATATCCGTCCTCGTTAAGTTGGTACTTCTTTAACAATGCTGCTCTGACAACCTCATAGTTGTTCTTGTCAGGCACATCTACCATACCCAACAAAGTCAAAGCATCACCTCTAAGTATCTTGGACAGATGATAAACATATAATGCTTTATCTATGTTATGCACTTTACATGCAATTTCAAATCTATCTAGATAAAATGTTATATCATCAATAGAAGCATTGAATGCTGGTAAATTAAGCTTGAAATCAACAGCATTATACTTATTAGCAGATGATACCTTATTAGCAGATGATACCTTATTAGCATCATTAGCATTACTAGACAACTTCAACTTTTCTAACTCCAAAGCTAAGAGTTTTTCTTCATGCTCCATTTTTGCTTTTCTCTCATCAGCCTCTCTTTGTAACCTTCTTTCTTCAGCCTCAGCCTGTAACTTTCTTTCTTCAGCCTCAGCCTGTAACTTTCTTTCTTCAGCCTGTAACTTTCTTTCTTCAGCCTGTAACTTTCTTTCTTCAGCCTCTGCCTGTAACCTTCTTTCTTCAGCCTTAGCCATAGCCTCTTTTTCAAGTCTCTTCTCCTGAGATTCTGCTTCTCTTTTTTGTTTTTCCATTTCCATTTGTAATCTCTTTTCATCCACCTGCATCTGCAGTTTTAAATTTTCAGCATCTATTTTCTTTTGTTCAGTTTGTTCTTACATTTTTTTCTCTTCCGTCTTTAATACCTTATCATATTGAGTAGTTGCATATTCTTCCAACTTATCACCTGTCTTGCCAAGGGATTTCCCTTGTTCAATAAAGTAATCAAGTGTAGACATGATGTCTAATATTATGAGTCACAACCTGGAAAAATTAATTAACTTATTTCAACCTTAATAGCAACAAGACTTAATAAAGTACTTGTATAATCCCAATGTTTAATCCAACCTCTGTGGGAAACCAGTCTTTGACACCAAACTTGTATTATTCAATGTATAATAATATCACAAGTCACTTCTTAATCATCAGTGCACTACATAAATCAGTGCATAACCATCAGTTATTTATCATAACTGCACTACAATAGTGCATAAGCAAAAAACCACCAGTTAGTTATGATAAGTGCACTATAAATCAATAGTGCATGAGCATATATGTAACAATAGTGAATGCTAACTATGCAAGAACTATGTAAACAATAACAAAAACCATGTAAACAATAACAAAACAATGTAAACAATAACAAAGATCAAAGTCAATGTAAACAATAACAAAGATCAAAGCAATACGAAAACATTCGCATAAGTCAAATAAATAAACAGCGAAAACTAAAAAGAAATATCACAAAGAATGTGATGACAAAATGCGAAAATGTGACAAACAAATGACGTTACAGTGTATAAACAAAAAATTTTTGTAAAGAACTAAATAATAGGAAAGAGTAGACCTACAAATACAAACAAATCAAAACAAAACTAAAGAATGTGTAAAAATACCGAAAACAACACTGACCATATCGTCACAACTAACAAAAATAGCAATAAATATTGCTAACAATTTCCAATTAAGGAAATTGCTCCTAACAGAACGCTATCATAAGACCTCTATGACGTGGTATTTCTTAGGACAGTCACCTCCCATCCAGACCCGCAGAAATATAACATATAAATATACAAATATAAATAACATATAACATGTAGCATGTAAACAGTGTGAAAAATGTGAAAGACAGAAGGCTCAGTTAGAACATAAGGGCACAGTTCACAAACAAAACAGGCCACTTAACTTCTATATGTTCCAAACGTCAGCACGGTGCAGAACAGGATGTCATCAGCATTCTCAGGATAGACGATCCAACGTTGATCAACATCTGCTCCTATAGACAGCCATGACGTAGGAAAATGAGCCTCTGAAACCGGAACAGTTGTTACGGCACTTGTTCTTCTTCCTAACAGATCAGGAAAACAATTTGCTCGGAACTTGGCCTTCCAACGTCTGAAAACTGGATACCCACGAGCAGCGCCGGGTAGTTTCAAAAAATCAGCAACTGTCAGGAAATCCGGATACTTTCACCAAAATTTCTTGTAAGGTGGTAGTTGAAGCTGTAGTTGTATCTAGTATGATGATGATGTCTGGGTTTGTTGACCCCCTTGATAGCTGGTACCAGAGTAAACCAACATCTGGCCACCAAAAATGATAAGCACGTTGAAATCAATTTTTGTAGCCACCAATGACAGTTATTGTATATATGCGTCATACGACATCACACCATGGTTCGACGAAGTACGCATTCATAATAATATTAGTGCCAGCTGATAGTCATGTAGAATCCAATATTCAATATTCATAGTGTAAACAAATAGCTCCCGTATATTTGATATCATAAAGTTCTGGTTCGTGAAGCTGTATAAATAATAATATGCCTCAGATCTGAATGTCTAAAGTACATACATATTAATTCTGCAACAGTGTCAGCTGCAGCTCATCAATGTTCATAGATAATAATCAATACTCCCTTCCTGATGCTAGCAGATCAGATGTGTACAATAAGTCCATTTATCGTCTGCACGTGAAGCATACATGGAGTTCAGGTCAACCCGACCTTTATAACATTCCTAAGTCTAACCATCTGACTTGGACGTGATCTCTGATATAACAAATCCTGGAACACAGACAATAGTCTTGTTGGTCTAGAGCGACCCATATATGTAACCAGTTCAGGTATATAGATACCGGTGGCGAAATCCTAATCAAAGTACCTCTCCATTTTGAATCACACAAGCGAGCAAAGAGCGACAAAATGACGAACTTCTAGATGATAGCGTAAAGTTCAATACAAGATGAATTACCTTTTTTTCGAAATCAACCACTGAACATATGCCTCCAGGCAGGCTTGAATAACACTGGTAAATAGTCTAGTTAGCTAACTAACTCACAAAGACAATGTATTTCCCTCAGAAAATCACAAGACGCAGATTGCGTCCGCTCGCTGCTCAGACCATTTCTTAACTCCCCGAGCTGGGCGGAAACCACAATCGAACTCTCAAAGTCTAGACATGCGCACAACGCATCTACCTGAGTATCAATTCACACAAGACGATTCTAAGAACATACGAGATAAAAAACACACACTATCGCTCCTTTTATGGTCATGAACAGAAAAACCTAAGACAGGTTTCAGACATCTACTACAGTTGACTGATATTACCAAATAAGGAGATATGGTCACGCTTCGTTCAAGAAATTATAGACCGAACGTGTCTCAACACAAGAGTAGGTAAACTCATAAAAAATAGTAGTCTCAAAATCTCGAGTTATGTCCCTTTGACTGTAAAATAATATAATACACATTTCAGTCAAGAAAATGATCATACAAAGACTTTTTACGAAAAAATGATTCGTGCGTAACACACACACAGATATTTAATAAGTCTAATACTATTAATAAAATTCATAACACACTGAACTAACTCAGACTGTTTTAGTTTAAAATATTAATTTTTTCTTTAAATTTATTTGTTCTGGACCAAGGTTTTATTTTGGCCAGAACATATGAAATGTTATGAAGTTATAAATGGAATGCATCAATATATGGCATAATAAAATGGAATGGGATTACAAAGGTATGTTATAAGTCTGGTTAATATTAATTAATTTTATAGTGTCTCTGGGAGAAACTTTTTACTGGATATGCTGTTGGGATGGTGTCATCACACCCTCTCTTTGAATAGAACTAGCTTTGTCCATTGTCTTATGTACTTTAGAAAAAGTTTATTTCCCAAAATTTCAGGATATTAGTGGCGGGAAATCTTTATAAGTATTCAAGAGTTTTGGTGAATCATCAGCAGGCCATGGAGTTACTCATCTTGTATGAGAATATATGAAGCTGGAATCCGGTGGCCCCTCCTCTTGGTAGCTGGGATACACTGCGATACAGCACCAACATGATATGGCAGTATCAATCACTCGAAATATTAAAATATACAAAAGAAATACTTTCATTCTTACCAGAATTTAGAATTGAGAACACAGTTAATTCCTAGCAAAACTCAGCTGAGCTGCTGGCTATGTGATGGCGTCCCACTAAATGTATAGAATATCTTCTGGAAACAACACCACAGGTAATAAACCACTGTGTCTCTGGACAGTCTGGTAACGAATGGCAAAATGTGTGCCTCTACCCCGCTACTATGATTTCATTCATCCAATCACAGACTCCCCCCCCCCCCCCCCCCCCCCCCCCCCCCCCCCCCCCCCCCCCCCCTACCTTTCAAATCTACAACCAAAAGTCAAATTTCAGTCAGCTCTCAGTCAAGTATGTATTACGGTCTGTTGGTCCGTCTGTCTCTACTTGTTTTTTCAAAAAAAAAAAACACGCTTGGTTCTTGGACCAACGCCATGCAATACCCTACACACTTCTGCCTCCGAAGTTATTTTTAGCCACAATTCTCCACCTTTCCCCTCTCTTTAATTACAGCTCGATTTTTGCGTTACTTGCCTCAAGGCCGAGAATTTGAAACTTTAGTGAAATTTTCAACAGTGCAGTCGCTCGTCTGATATGAACAACACAGTCTTTTGTCAATATCTTCCTTATTATCTATCCGTCTGTATAATTGAAAGTATATTATTTCTCTGCTCAAGACGGGCTATCAAACTAGCTAGGTTTTATATTCATAACATTATTATTAAGAAAAAGTTGCTTTTTCAAGGTTAGTTTTTTTTTTTTTTTTTAAATATGTTCGAGAACCTTCTCCACGGCGTTTGCCGCTGAATTCAAATAACAATCAAGTATCGTAAAAGTCCAAGAAATGACTGTTTCTGACACGAGCTAAAGTCGTTTTTTGTCCATTTCCTTACATTGTGTCAACTAGTGACGTGATTTTTTTTTTCTTGTACTACCAATTGCGTCTTTTAGCCTTGCTGTATTCAAACACGTGTTCAGTCATATTTTTCCTTTTGTGTTCTCCGTTTTCTCTCCCGTCTACAAAGGGTAAACCGTTTCGTCTGCACGTCTAACTCGTTAGTTTTAAATGGCGGGTAGGAAAAGGCGGGCATGGGCGAGCATGTCTCCTAGTATCTTACGCATTATTTTTATCCCTACATTTTATCGTTAAATTTGGAGATATTTTAACGTTGTATCATGGTAAATTCATCACACATCTCCCCACCTGAGAACATGCACTACGGCAAGTTCCAAAACCAGTGATACACATAGATAAAATTACTCCTCACGCCTGCAACTACTCTAATCTTGATCACAGGGGTACCGACTGAGAAAATATGCACCGACATTCAATGGCCCTGGGATGTATTCGATAACAAACTGATAAGGTTGCAATAATAAAGACCATCTCAACAATCTTGCGTTTTCATGCTTAGCCTGAGATAAGAACACCAGGGGCTGATGATCCGTCTGGACCACAAAAGTCCTACCATACAGATAGATTTGAAACTTTTTTATCGCCCAGATTAACGCTAAACATTCTTTTTCGCTTGTTGAATATCCTTGCTCCGCTTTATTCAATTTGCGGCTTGCATAAGCGACTGGGTTCAGTTCCCCATCGGGTGAAGATGACCTTTGCAACAGAGCCGCCCCGAGGCCTACATTACTTGCATCTGTTCTCACCACGAAGTCCTGTGTCAAATCAGGCAATTTGAGAATAGGCTTGCTAGTGAGTTTATCCTTTAACTCTTGAAAAGCTAATTCACATTGCGCAGTCCAAACAATTTTATCTGGATGTCCCTTGCGAGTCAGATCAGTCAGAGGAGCACAAATAGAGTTAAAATTTTTGATATATTTTTGGTAAAATCCGCATAACGACACGAATGATCGCACATCCTTTTTTGTTTGTGGTCTAGGTGCTCTCTGCAGTTTTTCCAAGTTCCTGGGGTCAGGGGTCATGTTACCCTGATATACAGTGTGTCCCAAGAATTCCAACTCTTTGCATCCAATACAACATTTTGTTGGCCTAGCAGTTAAGTTCGCCTCCCTAAGCCTGTCAAATAACATTTTTAGAGAGCTAATGTGTTCTTCAAATGTCTCTGTGGCGACGAGAATATCATCCATGAAATTCGTGATACATGGGTTATTCAAGGGATCCAACAATTTGCGCATCATCCTTGAAAATACACTCGGAGCATTTTTCAATCCGAATGGTAGCATGTTGAATTCATAATGTCCTTCCGAGGTGCTAAAAGCTAAATAAGGTCTCACTTCAGGCTTCACTGGAATCTGGTAATAGCCTTTACTAAGATCCACCTTTGAAAAGTATTTTGCCTTGTTTAATCTAGCAAATAACTGTTTTGTGTCTGGTAATGGATCCACTTCTCCTTCTGTGACAGCATTCAGTTTCCTGTAATCTATGCACAGTCTGTGTTCCCCAGACGGTTTCCTCAACAAAACTACACTGGAGCTAAAAGATGATTCACTGTGTGAAATAATCCCCTCCTTCAACAAATAATCTATTTCTTCTTTCAATGCCTTCTCCTTCGCGAACGGAATAGAATAGGCTCTCATACAGATTGGGTTTGAGTCTACCAGTTTCATGTCATACTGTAGCAAATTTGTATGTCCTGGTTTATCTGTTAATACATCTGTATGTTCCTCCAGAACCTGTTGAACTCTCTCCCTCTGATTTTTAGTCAGGTGCTTACTGACTTTTACCTGTGCGGCTGTTTCACAAGGATGTAATGGGTATTCATGTGAGGTGAGTGGTTCCTTTTGCATTTGAGTTGCGATAGCCAAGGTCAGTAAGGGGGTGCTTTCCTGGAGTGGTCTGTTCAGATACTTCTTTAACAGGTTTACATGATAAACTTTCTCCTTCCCCTTTTTGTCAATTTTATAGTTTGTTCTAGACACCTTCTCTAGAACCGTATATGGACCTTGCCATCCAATTTGTAATTTATTCTGGCTGCCGGGTAGTAGAAGAAGCACCTTCTCTCCAACAGCTAGTTCTCTGTCCTTTGCCTTCCTATTAAAATATGCTGCATGTTTCTTCCTGGCTTGTCTCAAATTATCATTTGCCAGTTTCCATCCAGCTTTCAGACGAGTGGTCAGTTCGTTCACATATTGACAAGATGAGGTAACAGTCTCTTCTGCCTTCTCATCTGTCCAGGTCCTTAATAAAGCTTCTAATGGACCTTTTATTGGCCTCCCAAATAGCAGAGTTGCGGAAGCCATCCCGGTAGAACTATGTGGTACCTCCCGATACGCAAACAATGCGGAGGGCAGGAATTGATCCCACAGATCCGGTTTTTTGTGTGCCATCTTCCTCAGGATAGAAAGGAGAGTCCCATTGAACCTCTCTATCTGGCCGTTCCCTTGTGGGTGGTACGGACTACAATGAAAGTGTCTGGCTTGAAATAGCTTAAAAAGTTCTTCCGTTAGTTTCCCCTTAAACTGTGAG